>OY998178.1:119410178-120010178 GCA_963921935.1 Galeruca laticollis | reverse complement strand
CTAAACTTCCTGTGTAAACGGAAAATTTTAGTACCGTTCCGTCCGGCTCAGTAAGTACATAAAGCTTTATGCCATATTTATGAGCCTTATTTTTAATATATTGCCTAAAAGACAACCTTCCTCTCCAAAGAACCATTGCCTCGTCCAATGATAAATTTTTATTGGGGTAATAGGTTTTCAGCATTGTGTTGTTGAAGTAGTCAACCAACGGGCGTATTTTAAATAACCTATCCTGAGGTTTTGACTTCTGATGGATTCTCAACAAAATGGAGACATCTCATAATGAGCATAAACCTGTTACTACTCATATTTGCGGAAAAAAATGGCAAACTAAAAAACCGATTTATATTGATGGTTCCCATATGGAATAAAAGCCCAAAAAATACTTTGAATTCATCAGCTGTAACATTACGCCATTTTGTTATTCTAAATTTTTTCGTTACACCTGCACACTCTGCATACTTGTTGGTTTCATTGACGATTAGCTCATAGAAATTTTCATCAACCAATAAGTTGAAAAATCGATTGGACGATTTCCTGAAAAAACATTTAAAATTCCCGCCTACTTATGTCGCCATTTCGTTTTTACGAGTTGTGAATCATAAATAGTGACAGGCCAGAAAAACTATGTTTCTCATGATCCAAGATATTTTTACGGAAATGTCCACGGTTCGTTTCAATTTACAAAAACTTTCTCGTTTACCTATATAAAAACTATATATTGATATTACCTTGGGGCAAAGTCAGAAACTCATTTTTCTTCAAAAAATGAATTTTTGTGAATCCGGGCGAATCTTCTACCCACTTTATAGGGCCATCATCTTTTTGCTGTTGACCTGCCTGTTGTTTTTGGGGTGCCTGTATATTCTGTAAATTTGGCTCATCCTGTTCACTACCATCCACTATATCACGTGGTATAGTGTCATCAAAATCGGAATCTTCATCCCTTGAAAAGTCGACATCGTCCAAATCTGGATCAGCGATATCATCATCCGATTCATAGAGGAGTTTTTCCATCTCTTCATCATTTAATAGGGCACTATATTTGGATTTTCCTCCTCTTCGAAGCTTTGTCGGTTCAGAAGGGCCCGGTTCACAGTCACTCATGTTTACTCAAACGCAAATTTTCCACTTATTCATACCTTTCGCTAGAGACTGACGCAATAACGACAACGTACTCGCAGAGCTGACAGTGTACTACTGAATACAACAGAAAGCTACACTAGACGTGTTCACACGTCAACCGCCTGGGGGCATGGGTGCGCGTGACGTGTCGACACGTCATGCGCAGAGAAGGTATTAAGTATGCATTTTAACCCTTTTCGAATATTTTCATAGTATATCAATGTGTAAAATTCCAAGGTAGGATTTGGCTTTTCTGGAGCTTTATATAAATTTTATTGGGGCTTTTCTCAACTACCACTAGTTAATTTTAACAGCAGTCCTTGAAAAGTACTAGTAAGATAAAATATTGCTGCTTATAAAAAAATACATGTTAATTTCTAGTCAAAAAGAATAATATTTTACGGTATTACAACACTAAAATAAAAATGGTATTATGAAAACGTGATATTTTTCTAGAAATATAACAATAAAAGAAAGTATACCCTTAAATGTACAACAATGTCAAGTGAATATAAAAAGACTTTATATTTTCAAATAGATAGCCAACAGAGTAACAATAATTCACATTCCTAAATCTACAGCAAAGTATACAAAATTAAAAATAATTTACACGCAGTACCTATGTCCGATGAATAATCGTGTATATAATAAATTCCGTCAGAATATTTTAAAATATAGATTTTAACAATTTATCTTTTTTCTAAACATTTTAACAAAATCTTAATAATGAAAATCTGTGAAAATTTCACTAAAAAATATGAATTCTTTAGTCTCCAGTATCTACAAAATGAAACTGATCTCCCTACGACACCTCCAGATAGTACAAACCTGTTAACTCCGAACTTGATAACGTCTAGAACGCTCATAGCTCCACCAAAAAATCAAAACAAAGTCAATCATCTGCGATCAAACTCAGTGTCTGAAATAAACGACCAAATATTTAATATCGCTGTCAAGGATCCTCTGCACAAAATCAAACTACCTTCTTTGGATAACTGTAGACCAATACCAAAAAGGAAAATCTTCAAGAATATTTCACTAGACAACCGTAAGTAAATATTTAAAATGAGTTATTTTATGAAATATTCGTAGTAGTACACTTTATGAATAATTTTAAAATTTCGAAACTTCCGTTGCACGTTCAACGACTCCAAATATTAATAATGTTACGAAACAGCACACTGGTACAGTCCCTAAAACCGACTCTGTCTAAGCCAGGTATAAAAGTTAAAATTATGGCGGATACGCAGGTTGTTTTTATATTTGTTTACGAATAGTGACTATCTTATCTACACTGTTTTTGTGACCAGTCTTATCTAGAAGATGCCAGAAAGCCAATTGTTTTTGTCTAGAATCCTCAAGTAAAAAAGGCATTAATATATATAAAATGGACCGATCAGCAGACGACTTGTGCTACGAGTAATGGACCACATCGCAAGAGAAAGGCACCCATGAAACAGTACAATGTTGGAAGCCCTTTCGAAAGGATTGCTTTAGATATCGCTGGGCCATTTCCAACGACAGAAAATGGTGGCAAATACATACTGGTTGTAATGGATTATTTCACGAAGTGGGTGGAAATTTACGCTATCCCGAACCAAGAGGCCACAACTGTTGCGGATGTATTGGTGAAAGAATTTATCAGCCGATATGGAGTGCCCTTGGAAGTCCACAGCGACCAGGGAAGAAATTTCGAAAGTCATCTATTCCAGGAGATTTGCGAGAAGCTGGGAATGAAGAAGACCAGAACAACAGCATTACATCCACAGTCAGATGGAATGGTCGAGAGATTGAACAGGACTATTGGAAAATACCTGTCCAAAGTAGTATCTAGCCATCAGAGAGATTGGGACCAGTATCTTTCCCTATTCGCATTGGCTTATCGATCTGCTGTCAATGAGTCCACGGGTGAAACACCGGCGAAAATCCTGTTTGGACGTGAAATAAGGCTTCCTTGTGACCTGGAATTTGGCTGCCGGCCTGGAGAAGATCTAGCAGGCGAAGACTACGCAATCCAATTGAGAAGAAGGCTGGATGATATTCATGAATTAGTTCGAACAAATCTTCAAGTTGCCAGCGACAGAATGAAAAGTCGGTACGACACGCAGGCCACAGAGGGCGGTTTTAAAGAAGGGGACAAAGTATGGTTACACAACCCGGCGAGGAGAAGAGGATTTTCTCAAAGATTACAAAAATCCTGGGAAGGTCCATACTTGATCAAGAAAAGGATCAATGATGTTATATATCGCATAAGCAAGATCCCCAACGGAAAACCAAAAGTAGTTCACCAAAACCGACTAGCGCCATTCGAAGGAGACCATGACATAGAGGAAGGAGTAAACCTTATTCGAGATGTGTCTGACCCCACCTTCGATGAATTTATGGGCGCGTATGGAGGTACCGGGAAAGCTAGATATGGAGTCACTTCGGAACAACAACAAGATTTGTTCACTCTCCCGGAAGATTATTCACTGGCATACAACATCCCCGCCCGTATCAAGAACGCACGAGGGTTGGCAACCGTCTTTCAAAAGAAGTTCGGGCAATTAGAAAAACTTGAAGACCAGATTCCAGCCCCTGGCAAGATACTGAAACTGAAACATAATTCGCGGTACGTCTTCTACGTGGTAACTAAAAATGAATTCCAAGATCGATCTACCTACCGCGATGTGTGGGAAGCACTTCGAAACCTCCGAGACCATGTGTTGGAATCCAACGTGAAGAAACTGGCTATGCCTAAGATAGCGAGTAACCAGTTGGATTGGCGAATCATCAGGAACATGGTAGAGATTATATTTCAAGATACCGGTGTCCAGATATTAATTTGCAGCTACAACCCCCGTTATCAGTATCAGATGAAGACGGTGCCCTGCTATTTCCATAAGATCGGTAAGTGTAGAAATGGGGCCAGTTGCCGATTCAAACATCCAGTCTCGGCTACACAAAAGTTCTAGGAGGAACTTCCATTTAAGGTGGGGGTAATGTTACGAAACAGCACACTGGTATAGTCCCTAAAACCGACTCTGTCTAAGCCAGGTATAAAAGTTAAAATTATGGCGGATACGCATTTTGTTTTTATATTTGTTTACGAATAGTGACTATCTTATCTACACTGTTTTTGTGACCAGTCTTATCTAGAAGATGTCAGAAAGCCAATTGTTTTTGTCTAGAATCCTCTAGTAAAAAAGGCATTAATATATATATATATATATATATATATATATATATATATATATATATATATATATATATATATATATATATATATATATATACAGGGTGTCCCGGGACTAATGGGAAAAAAGTCAGGAGCGTATAATCTGAGCTAAAATAATGTTAGTAGTTCATATAAACTTTTACTATGCAGGCCCTCGTTTTCGAGTTATAGGCCTCCAAAGTTTTAATTTTGAATCTGGTTTTTATTTGTATTTTTTGTACTAGTTATTTGATCTTTATAAAATTTACCGCAAAGCTATAATGTATGTGTATGTTTATTTTGGTAAGGTAAACAGATTTACAGTAGTGCATTGAAGCCAGGGACGGACTACTCGCTATGGTTAGTGATCCAAAAATTTTGCAGGTATGGCACACCCTGTATGAAATTATCGAAATTCACTTCCCCACACATTAAGCTAACGAAAAGATACTCTTGTTGGAATTCGATAAAATAAGCCGTTTGGCTAATATTTACAGTTTTATTAATGCACTACGTACCAGTTTACGCATTCACCATTTTTATAAGTACACAACGAGGTAAAACTAACTTTTAATAGATGTCCAAAATTTACCTAGAGTTCTACAAAAAAATAATTTAACGATAGCAGAAGATGAAAAACATTAACGACTTATTAATTGGAAAAGTGTTTTTACCGTTTATCAAGTTACCATAGGATTAGTTGTCAAACGTTGTGTAGAATAGTTCGTAGTCAGTACTTGTCAATAATTCATAAGTCCTTAATTTAACAGTTACAATAGCAGAATTCGCTTTTATTGAGTACGCAGATAAACATCTAATGTATGGACTGGCTTCTCGAAACTGTTTAGAGGCCAAAAGGCTTTATGAAGAACATTTTGCAAACAGAGCATTGCCAGACAGACGAATGTTTGGGCGTATTGATCTCAGGTTACGAGAAACAGGTATGAATAAGTAAATGTAATTTTCCATGTATACAAAACAAAATTTTAAATTTTAGGAAGATTTTCGCCAGAAAAAGCTGGAGAAGGTCCAGTACGAAGCATACGTACTGTGGCAGTTGAACAAGACTTGTTAAATGCAGTTGATAATGAACCATCGAGTTTTAGAAAATTATCAAGAGAACATAACGTCTCGAAATCAGTTGTTCATCGCGTCCTAAAAGAACAGCTGTTATATCCTTTTCACATGAAAAAAGTACACCGTATGACAGTGGCTGATTATCCTGCTCGACTTTAGTATAGCCAGTGGTTTCTGCGACAACAACAAGCAGACAACACATTTATTAGTAACGTTCTCTTTACGAACGAACCGGGTTTCACCAGAGATGGAATCATAAATTCTCATAATATGCATTTATGGGATGATGTGAATCCACATGGCATTATCCAAACTAGGATCCAGCATAGATTCATGGTTAATGTTTGGCAGGAATAGTTGGCAATAATTTGATACAGCCATACTTTATTGACGGTACTTTGACCGGTCAGAGATATTTGGAGTTTTTTGCAAAATGAGTTATGGAACCTGTTTGATGATGTGCTACTACAAACTCGTAGGAATTTATGGTTCATGCATGATGGGGCCCCTCCTCATTTCAGTTTAGATATACGACAGCATTTACACACAAGGCTTCCTAATAGATGGATTGGTCGTGGAGGCCCTTTTCAATGGCCAAGTAAATTCTGGACATCGTATTAATAAGTTAGTTAGGTAGATTTGTACGTAGTGCATTAATAAAACTGTAAATATTAGCCAAACGGCTTATTTTATCGAATTCCAACAAGAGTACCTTTTCGTTAGCTTAATGTGTGGGGAAGTGAATTTCGATAATTTCATACAGGGTGTGCCATACCTGCAAATTTTTTGGATCACTAACCATTGCGAGTAGTCCGTCCCTGGCTTCAATGCACTACTGTAAATCTGTTTACCTTACCAAAATAAACATACACTTACATTATAGCTTTGCCGTAAATTTTATAAAGATCAAATAACTAGTACAAAAAATAAAAATAAAAACCAAATTCAAAATTAAAACTTTGGATGCCTATAACTCGAAAACGAGGGCCTGCATAGTAAAAGTTTATATGAAGTACTAACATTATTTTGGCTCATATTATACTCTCCTGGCTTTTTTCCCATTAGTCCCGGGACACCCTGTATATATATATATATATATATTGTTGTAAATAGAACATATACAGAACCCATATAGAATCCTGATAAAGGATATAAAATTAAAATTTTGTCAATAAAAATAATTTTTAAAAATGATGTATCAAAATAATAAAATACCTCGTATAACAATATAACTAAGTACGACCAATGGTTATAATCAAAAAGATAGTAAATAAATATAAAAATAAATCATAAACAAACATCAGAAAAACAGTTGTAAAAATTAATTCTTCAACTTAATAAAAACAACCTTAGACAGAACCTCACAAGTAAACGCAGATCAAGAAATAATATAACGCTGCATGGAATCTTAGACACCCAGAGCATCTGTTTATATTTTAAAAATAAATAGAAACTTCTAACAAATGTAACTAAAACTATAATGATTAAACAATAAAAAGACATTTAGAAGTAATAAAATATATATAGAATAAGATATTTAGTTAATAATTAATCATAAAAGTAGGTATAGGAAATATTATAATAAGTAGGAATCTGTAATATGGGCAAGGTCAAATTTATACCAAAATAAAACAGTTGAGACAAATTATACCAACATAAATTATTTTGAATGTGAAAAACAATAATGAAATAAATGATTACCGACATAGTTTATGTATATAGGTGTAATAATATCAAACATAATGAGAAATGAATTGTATAATAAGTAAATATGTAGATTGTAGAAAACGTAGAATTAATGAAATTGCATTGACCAATCAAAACAGCGCAAATAAACAGTGATATGGAAAAAGACAATAATAATAAGGTGTGAGTGAATAAGTCAATGACAATAAGTATACTAGGTATAAAAAACTATAATTTGCAATAAGTTTAAGTCAGAAAAACAATAAAAACAACAATAAACAAAGTGACAGGTGAAATTTTCAATCGAACTTTCGAGAACAAAAACCACTTCCGGTGACAGACGATAAAAAGGGTTGTGTTCGATGTAAAATGGGGGAAAATTAGTAGTTGAGTGTCAGTAATCAGATAGGTAACACTAATATAAAGTTATCCTAGTTTTTTTTAATGTAACAAATTTATAATTAGTCAAAGGAAAAGTATATAAATCAATATAAATCTAATCAATTGTAAAATAAATCAAGTGTAACAAACGTTTGTGAGACTACAAGTAGCAGAGGAAGAAAATTATCACCCAGATAATGAAAAGCAAAGGTATTCAACATCAAAGGCGGGAAAATCTATTGGAAGCGTCTCCTCCGATGTAGCATTTTTCAAAAAGAGGAACTAAGGTCGGTTGTGTGTTTATTAAATATATTTGGTACCAAATAAATGAAACTTTCAAATAAGAACGTATAAATAATAATTTTAAAATAATAATTTCAAGTGATATAAAAAATTTTAAGAGCTCATATACCTGGTAGTAAAGTTCTGTTATCTTTACATGAATATAATATACCAGAGAAAAGTAATATTAAAACTTACCATTATAAAGTGTAGATAAATGTATAATTTCTTTCATGTCGAACTTCACCAAAAATATATATAAAAATTTCCACTAGTAACAGACCACAACTAATTCCAGTTTATATCAATACACAATTATTACCATACGATAAAATAATATTTAAAAACTTAAATTTTGAATCGATAAAATATCAAATGTGTTTCCAAGTTCACGTCCCGAAGAAAACTAAAATTTAACATTTAAAATCATTTCATAAATCCTCTTAGTTAAAAAAAAGGAAACACTTTAAAAAGTTTTTTGTTTAACATAGAAGCAAAGTTAGAAAGAGCAGGTGTTTGCAAATTTCTAAGAATTTCAACGCTCACAAGATTTCGACCAAGTTATGCAAATGAGCCAGAAAAAGTCGTGGTTAAAAAGAAAGGTATAATTTTTTTGGAATATAAAGAAAGTCATATTCAAAGTGGAAATTTAGATATATATATATAAAATAACTCATTATTTATGTATAACGTAAGAATTGGTAGAACAAAAGGTTAATCATTTATTTTATTAATAAATAGTTTCATCAGTCTAACTGTATAATAAGCCGTAACAAATAGTTTGTATATGAATCATTTTTTTCTGTTTGTTTCAAAAGTTTTATTTCACAAATTTTTTATCAGTCACATAAGTATATCACATAAATAAGCAAGGTTGATTTTATTATCATAATATGCCCAGAACCCTACTGATTTTAAGAGTCGTAAACAAATAAGAGCAGCCGAGGTAAGAAAACATAAGAATTAAATAAACTACATGTTCATAAATAGCATAATAAATAAAAGGAAGCATTGAATAAAAAATATGTAATTTGGCGAACCCAACAATAGTATAAAAAGTTTAAAATTTACAATAAATATAATATCATTTCATATTCACATATCCATATATTCAAATCATACACTGATATATATATTAATACTTAAAGTCCAATCATATTCAACTTGTATAAAGTATATTAATAAATATAAAGTACTTAAAAATCAAATCATCACACACATGTTTAACTGTACCACAACGTAAAAGACATATATATAGAACGTAAAGGTAAAAGTTAAATCACATATAACTTGCTTACCCCAAAAGTGGGGCATATAAAGAATAAAAATATATATAAAGTAAAAAAATTAATGAAACACAATAATCATATTTAACTTGCTTCCCAACGTGGGGCATTATATAAAATAAAGTAACAATTCTATTTAATATATATATATATATATATATATATATATATATATATATAAAGGACCGATCAGCAGACGAGTTAGTTGATAATTTGACATCGTGAAATAAACAAGTAAATAAGTGAATATAAAGTGTTTATATAAATTAGTTTGAGTGAATATACGGTTAATATAAATTAATAATTGAGTGATTAGTTAAGTATATATAAATTAAGTGTTAGTGAGTTAGTGTTTTAATAAATTAGTAAGTAGCCATACCGAGTGTTTAAAATTTATCCCACCCGTAATAAAAACGTTTAAATAAATAAAAAAAACATTACAATAATGATTGTGAATTAAATGTCTCATAATATACTTGTATATTGCTGGAGAAATATTTGATAGTAGGAAGTACTAAATAATTTGTTCCGTTTTTAATGAGAGCAAAACTCTTTCTATGTACAAATCTATACTCATGTAACTGGTATAAAGTAATAATGGGTTTGTTGTGATTTGACGAGCAGTGTACATCACCATGACAATCAAATTAACAAAAATGTCTCCTTTATTCTGTGAATTCACGGACAAGTGTATGGCGCCGAAAGAGAAATATTCTCTTCAGGAGCTTGGCACTTAATTTCTAGTTCTAAAAATCCATGCACAAGAAAGAATGATGGAACTTCATAAAACTATTTATTATAATATAACAAGCAACTCAAGTAATTGAAGCTGTTTCACAATGATTGACGTAAATAATTTACGTACCTCACACCGAGACTAAAATATATTTTATGTCTTTAGGATATGAAAAGAACCTTTATTCATGGGTTGAGTTACAACGCCAATTCAAAGAGACTAACTACTCTAAGGAAATGTTACAATCTTCATGACATCCGGATCTGAACACAAATGGTCTCTGCGTAAATCATTGAATCAAATGAGCATCTAACAGTCTTTCAACCTGTGATTAAAGACGAACTCTCTTGTCCGAAATGGACGCAGTTCAACTCGGTTGAGTGAATCTCTCCGGTCAGAGTAAAACTCCAAACTAATATCAAACTGATCAACAAAATTCTCCCCCCGGAAATAGAGTCTTCGCTTCATTTAGAAGAGAGAGAGGGGGAGAGAGAGTAATGTTGTAGATTAGACATAACTTACAACTAAGAAAGTCGCGACTGCTAATTGAAGTTTATTTGATGAGTCGACGACCGATTAACATGTTTTAATAGTTAATGATTTTCCTCACAAGACATGGTGTCTTGTTTGGGGGGATGGCATAGTTTTCTTATAACCCTGGTAGTTTGACTTGTTTTAGTTTTTAGGCGGACGACCCTGACCTTTCCGTCAGGTCCGGTTACGGTTTCTATGACTCTTGCCATAGGCCAATTAAGGTGTGGAATGTTTTCTTCCTTTAAGAGGAATATATCGTTTATTTGTAGGTTCTCATATGTTTTTAGCCATTTTGGTCTATTTTGAAGTCTATTCAGGTAGTCCACAGACCACCTTTTCCAGAACAGCCGCGCATTGCTGCCAAAATTTAACTCTGTTTTCTGCTACATGAGATGATAAGTATTTTTCCGAATAAGCCGTCAGACTGGATCCTATCAGGAAATGAAGAGGAGTGAGATATTGAAAATCAGAGGGATCGTTAGATTAGGTATTCAAAGGCCGTGAGTTTAATATTGCTTCGATTTGAGTGATAATAGTTGCGAATTGTTCAAAAGTTAATTTTGTTAAGCCGATAGTCTTGAGATATGATTCTTGGCGCTTTTAATTGCATCCTCCCAAATTCCTCCACAATGTGGGGATTTTGGTGGAATTAATTTCCACTGGGTCTCGTTTAGAGCCAGATAATTTCGTATTGTATCAGTAAATTCTTTATGTTGAAAGTGATTATAGAGTTCTTTTTACTGATTTCTAGATCCAAGAAAGTTTGTTGCATTGTCTGAGATACTAGGGTTATCCCGTCTAGCTACGAAATGTTTCAAAGTGGCTGATATGACCGCACGACTATGATTTGGTAAATACACACATTTCGTTGCTCCATTAAAATATCAATTTGCTGTTAGTATTAAATACTTGAATATTTTGAAAATTTCGTACGTAATTGTTAGTGTTAGTATTGCTGTTGTGACAATAATTATATACATCAGTGAATTATAAAGTGCATTTTGAACGAACTACTGTCGGCGATGCCTAAAAACTGAGGTCACTGTTCCAAGTCTGTCTCCGATCGAGAATCAGTACTTCAGTGTGACGGCTGCAAGGGAACATTACACATGGAATGTACAGGGATATTTGTGTCTGATCTCGTAACGCGTCAGAAAGTTCGAGGTTTGAGTATTCTGTGTAACTCTTGCGTGGCCAACTTGGGAAATTTTTTCGACTTAAAGAAACTCTTTACTGATTTTAAGACTGATCTGCAGACAAAGATAGACAATCATATTGCTACTCTTACATCCGAGTTAAATACGTTAAAAAATAAAATTGCCACTGTGGAGGCAATTAACTCCGTCGAAATCACCGACAAAATCGCGAACGAGGCCGTCGAACGCATGGTCCGTGTCAAAAGTATTTTGATTAAGGGTGTACCAGAAACTGACGGGGATTCCATCGTTAAAAAAGAATGTGACCAGGCTGCATTTAAAGAAGTGCTCGACGCTGTCGGCTGTCCCACCTCTTCGGTAACATTTTATCGAATAGGCAAACCAAACCAGAGCTTTCCCCGTATGCTAAAAGTAGTCATGCCAACCGAATCAGATGCCAAATACATTCTAATAATAAAAAAAGGTTTTAGAGACTCGCCCAACAAGCAAATTTTCCATTATGGATTACAAAACTCCAACACAACAGTTGTTTCTTACAGAATTGCGCAAAGAACTGGAGAATCGCACCAGTAATGGAGAGAAGAACCTTACCATAAAATTTGTACGAGGATCACCAAAAATAGTTACATTTCGCCAATAAATGCTCTTCTCAAAATTTTGCAATGTTTCTTAAAAAATGTGCAGACTCAATTTCCTATCCACTTTCAATCACCATGAATGCCTCTTTCACGCAATGTTCTATTCCACCAATCTGGAAATCGGCGTCAGTTACTCCTATATTCAAGAAGGGCAATAAACTGGATCCAAGCAATTACCGACCAGTAAGCCTGGTACCTATTTGTAAAATTATGGAATCTATTATTAGTGAGGCCATGTCTATGTTCCTTCTTCAACAAAATGTCATACCTCTTCACCAACATGGTTTTGTTCGAGGTCGCTCTACCATGTCCAATCTTCTTCACTGTGTTAATGACTGGACAAAAGCTTTAGACAACAGAGATCCGATTGACGTCATTTATTTGGACTTCTCCAAGGCCTTCGACAAAGTCCCAAAAAGAAGACTTTTATATAAATTTGATCACTTTGGCATACGGGGCAGCCTGAATTTATGGATCTCCAATTTTTTATCGGACAGGATTTTTAAAGTCAGAGTCGGCCGAGAATTCTCCAATGACAGGCCAGTTTCTAGTGGCGTTCCACAGGGTTCCGTCCTTGGCCCATTGCAGTTTGTTGTTTACGCAAGCGATCTTAAAATATTGGTCTCAAACTCAGTTTCTTTTTATGTCGATGACGCAAAAATATAAATACGGTTACCAGCCATGATGACCTAGGCATTTTAATGAACTCAAATTTATCGTGGAGGGAACATGTTGTGTCCGTATGCGACCGCGCGAAATCCAGACTCTATCTGATACAAAAATAGTTCTCTAGACTGTCACTTGAAACTTCCTGTACACTGTACAAATGTTACGCGCGTCCTATTTTATAATATGCGGGTCCTGTGTGGTATCCTGATCTTATTCGCGGCCAAGTTTTATTAGAAATCGTGCAAAGGAGGATACCAGACTTGCATTCGGTCGCGTAAGGCCTTCATATGAAGAGCGACTGACTGGGGCGAATCTCATCTCGTTTTAAGACCGTCGACTTCGGGGAGACTTGATATTATGTTATAAAATCATTAAGCACAACTTTGGTGATCTTCAATCTATGTTTCTATTCAACACTGATCTTAGACTGAGAGGTCACCCATTTAAACTTAAGAAGGTGTCCTTTAGATCCCAAGTAAGGTAGCACTTTTTACCAAACAGAGTGTTTGATGTCTGGAACAATCTTCCTGATGATGTTGTTGACGCACCATCAGTTACCGCATCTAAGAACTGAATTGATAGACTTCTATTTAATAGTTAATAGTGCGCATTGTTGCATTTATTATTTATCTGAATTTGATTTATTTATATCCTTTTTCGCTGTATAGTTGTTGCGGTTATTGTTGGAAACTACGATTTTGTTAATTATTGTCAATTTGTCATTGATTATGTTTATAGGCGTTTAAGCACTTATTTATGTTTTCAGATCATGGGCTTCATAGGTTATTTACTCAGCCCTTATTTCTATTGTAACCCGTAACCAAATGTTACATATCAATTTTCGTATGTACGGTGACCAAAGCCGTGCATATAAAACTAGTATTTAATCTCACTATGGAAGAATTTATAGCCACTTTGAAACGTTTCGTAGCTAGACCGGGTAACCCCAGTACAATTTACTCAGGCAATGCAATAAATTTTCTTGGAGCTAGAAATCAGTTACGAGAACTTTATAACCAAAAAAGATTTTACAGATACAATACAAAATTATCTGGCTCTAAACGACACACAATGGAAATTCATTCCACCAAGATTCCCACATTGGGGAGGAATTTGGGAGGCTGCAATTAAAAGCGCCAAGTATCATATCTCATCGGCTTAACAAAATTAACTTTTGAACAATTCGTAACTATTATGATTCAAATCGAAGCATTATTAAACGCATGGAATTGAAGTACCTTATCTAATGATCCCTCTGATTTTCAATATCTCACTCCTGATCATTTCCTGATGGGATCCAGTCGGACGACTTATCCGGAAAAATACTTATCTCATGTACCAGAAAACAGGTAAATTTTGGCAACAATGCGCAAACACAGGAAAATATAGTCAAAGGACTACCTGAATAGACTTCAGAATAGACCAAAATGGCTAAAAACATATGAGAACCTACAAATAAACATAAATTCTGATAATTTGTGGACTGACTCTCAAATTGCACTTTGTTGGTGTAAAAGCCACCCAAGTCGGTATTTGTATCAAATAGAGTATCAAAAATACAAACATTTACAGCAAATTTCCAGTGGCGGCACGTTCGATTAAGTGATAATCCAGCTGACATGCTGTCACGCGGAAAATTCAGTCCTGAAGTCCACCCCATGTGGTTTAATGGACCTAAATTCCTTAATGACTTGAGTTCGGATTCTTTTCAATACAAGATTACCAAAATACCTTGACTACCTACCTGAGAAAAGAGGTAACTTTAACAATCATTTCTGACCGAAACAACTGTTGGCAAAACACTTTCTCAAACTTTTTTTCATTTTCCAAACTACAACGCACAGTGCCATAGTTTCTACGATTCGCTCATAATTCGAGAAACAAAGAAAATTAATTCAAAGGACCTCTGTCAGTTAGTGAATTGAATTCATCATTAACCTTCGTCATCAAACACGTTCAAAATCAGGTCTTTTCAACGGAGATATCAAAAATCTATCAAACAAACACGGTTCAATAAACAATTCGTCTTCGTGCAATATTTTTTCATTTTTATATGTGCCAGAATATCCATCCTGGTTGTAAACTATCGTAAGAAGAAACAAAGAAGTAGAAAAACAGTTACAATGTATATATTATATATTACAAGTACCTACTTGAAGCTTGAGAAACATTCGAGGTAAACATGGCATATAAAATGTACATATATTACCCTTGAAATTATCAAAGGACATACTTAATGAATCAGCAAAACATATGGAAATGTTTTCGCTGAAATCGATTCCAGAACGTCGACACGCAATGTATATGTTTGTTTACAGAGTCGTAAATCTCTTATATCGCCTCTAAATATAAATAAAAAGACGTCAATCCACAATATGGGGAGTTCTATGTTTGAGTATACTCAGAAATTACCCCTATACCTATATCTATTAGAAAGTTGAAGTGTCAATAGAAAATACGAGTAAAGTGACTAAGGACTAAGGTTCATATAAAAGATTGTATGTTTATGGTTTTGGACAACTCTAATCAGCATTCTAGAAAGTAGTGAAATTATAAACAAAAATGACGTATTTGTTAATTTTCCATCACACAATCACTCAATGTTTAGTAATAATAGTATATTGTTCAAAAAGCATATATTATTTACGATGGTGTGTTTATGTTGCGAGCCGCATGCGAGTGACATAAATACCTGAGTGAATAATAGCCATTATATGCGAGTAGAATATTTTGTCCACGACTATGAATTACCTGTTTGGGCATCAAAAATTTTATAAAATTAATACACTAGATTTAATTACAAAAAACTACTAAGGCAAGTACGGGTATTGCCGCCCACTTAAGCAAAATATTAAATAATCCAATTATGTTTTATGATATAATAAAAACAAGGTTATCAGCATTTAATACTTTTCTTTGCTACAGATATTTTATTTATAAATTATCTAATTACATTATTAAATATTAAATATTTATTGAATTTGTAAGTATTGTACTTGGGCGAAGTTTACGGACTGTGGAGTTAATAACGTCTACTTAGGGGGATAATAGCGCTCATTGAATAAAAGTGCACAAATATATTTTGTTTAATATTTACATAACTTGTATGAATAAATTAAAAAACAACTTTAAATAGAAAAATATACTTTATTATTCAGATGAATATTAAGAACAGCCTATAAAAACAAAAATCACTTACAAAAAGAGCACTCTTTGTGGGCCCACTTATGGCAAACACCACACCTATGCCACATTTCCGATTTCCCAAATTCACCACTATCCAAACATATTTCGGCCTCAATTCCACTGTCATCATCAGCTTTGATCATCGCAGAGTTCATTTTCATTGAAAGACGAAGATTGTTCGTTTTAAAAATTTTACTGACGGTGTCGCAAATTTGCTTATATAGTTCGTCACATTCAAAAAGACATGTATATTTCCTTTTTGGTTGGAGGTGGTTCTTAAAGAAATTTATAATATCTGGGTCTATTATTTTTCGAAAGTTGGACGTACATGCGTTGTTTGTTTGGAAAGATGTGTAATGTTACTGGAGATCGAGGATTGTAATTAACTGTTCTAAAGACGATTTGCTTGTTGTAGTAATTGAGTGGTCTCTCAGATATAGGAATGCTTAAAATTGGGTTTCTATTGCTGTGTGGTTTCGCCGTCTGATATTTCTAGTTGATCTTCCTATATGTTTTGTTGTGGTTTCTCTTGATTTTCTTCTCGGTTTCATCGTGTCTCGTTTATTTGTAGAGGGGGTTGATCTAAGTTCGCCTCTTCTAATGTTTCTTCAAGAGATGGAGGCATTTCTGGTATATCTTTGTTGACAAATTCTGAGAATCTGTCTTCGGGTGGATTCTTATATAAAGAGGCATTTACTTCAACCGGGACTTCTAATCTTTTATTCACTTCTTCGACGTATTTTGCTAGGTTAAATAATTCTTTTGTGTGTATTTCCACTCTTGAAAGGGCGTCGGCATTGGTATTAAATTTCCCTTTCTCATACACAACTTCGTAGTCGTACGCTTCCTATTTTAATCTTCATCTTACTACTTTCGAGTCAGATTCTTTCAAAGAAGAGAGATACTGAAGAGGGCGGTGGTCTAAGAAGATTTTCAACTTTCTTCCGAATAAACTAGGGCGGAAGTATTAAGTGACCCATACTATAGCTAACATCTCTTCCTCAATTGTCGACTACATAGTTTCTGTTTCGTTTAGAGTTCTGGTAGCGGATGCTATGGGTTTATCGTTGCCCACTGGTCCTTGGGTTCGGTTTTATACCCTCTGGAGTGATCATATGTCCTAGGAAACTAACTTCATTTCTTAGAAACTAACATTTGTCTAGTTGTATTTTCAGTGCCTTGGAGACGTTGAAATATTTTGGTGGGATTAACTATGTGTTCCTGTAGATGTGGAAAACACGATAATATCGTCCACACAAACCAAAGATATTTCGCCTCTTAGGAATATCTTCTTCGGACATGTCTATCTGGTGGAAACTGTTCGCCTAATCTAGGGTCGTGAAATATTGAAATAGGCCAAGTTTATTCAATACGTTCGTTATGTTTGGTATTGGATACCGGTCGTCGATGGATTTTTCATTGACTTTGTGGTAGTCAACAACGATGCGCTATTTAATTTTTCCTGTGTAATCGGGTTTTTTTAGCGACTACCATATATGTTTGGAGCATAGAGATTGGCTAGGTCTAATTATACCTTGATCAAGCATAGAGGCTGTTTGAGGATGTATAGATAGTGGAATGATTTAGTATATTCCGGTATTTCATCCTTCGTTGTTATGCGGTGTTTAAATTGATTCGTAAAAGATTATTGGGATGGTTGAATGTGTCGTAGTAAGGATTGATTTAGGGAAATTTAATTGGGTATGGAAGAGTCCAATAAGGCCATCAAAGGTTTCATGGAACTTGAATAAATAAATCTTTAATTTTTCGGGAGATTTGAATTCTGGAAACGAAGGGATTGTGACGCTATGCTTTTGTGAATAGTTTTAAAAAATGGAAGTGCCGGTAAAAGGATCAAATTTAATAAAATTTTGGAAATAAGTGAAAGCTATTTTGAGGTTAAGGAATGATTTTGTAGAGCCTCTATCGATTAGGAGTTTTAAAGGAGCGTCGGGAAGTTCGATGTACGGGAGATCCTTTATTTCGGAAAAGGAATGCAGAATTTCATAATCTTCATACAGAAAGTCTTGTACCTCGACGAGTGATAAATCTTCTACTGGTTGTTCTATTTCGTGAAATTCTTCATCGTTGTCGTTTTGTTCTACGTTATACAATTCTTCGACGGTAATCTTCGGTTGAGATTGTTGAGATCTTTGATTTTGATTGAACGGTCTGTTCCTATTTGTGACCACTGTCGATATACTCAGGGAAGTTGGTCTTTGTTGTTATGATGTCCCTGGTCGATAAGACCAGAAGTTCGGTTGGTTAGGTGCCCTAAATGGTTGTCTTGTTCGGATCTTGGTTGATTGAACGTGTGCCTTTGGAAGTTTTGAAATGGTTGCCTTGGCGGAAATTGGCTGTTGGTTGCCGTCGAGGATTGGAGAACGTCGGTTGTTGGTGGACCATTGTGGGAAAACTGAAGGTCTTTGAAAATAGTTCGGTTGTTTCTAGGCCGAAAAGTTGTTTGTGCATCGTCCTGGTGTTGAATATTGTAAATATCGGATGTTGTTCTCATCTTGAATATATTGAATTGCAATTTCTAGGTTATTAATACGTCTTTCACAGCTTCCATATATTTACTTATAATACCATCGAAAAGGATCTGGTTTTGGATTATTTTGGTTATAATAATGAGTTCATAATAAACTTGAAATCTTGATATATTCGAATAATTAATTCGGATTTCCATCAAAGTTAGGGATAATGCATAAATGTTTAACGTCCAATTGAGTCATTGTAATATTATTTCTAATTTCTAATATACTATTAAGGTCTGAATCATCAATACTTAGGTTGCTAAGATTATTAGTCAATTCTAAATCTCTACTTATACTAAAATCAATTATACTTGGTAGCGTATCGTCTATGCTAAACTCAGAGTCACAAGATTCTGAGTCAGAGAAGTTTGACATAAATAAAGTGGCTTACGGCATAAATAAAGTGGCTTACAAGATTCTGATGATGCTACGGTGCATTTCTGGAATCCTTCCTAAGCATCAGGATAAATTATCTTGATGGCTACCCCCGGAGCTAGTTCTTTCGAAGATAATGGATAAACGCTTCATAACGACGAGGATCACTTAAGGACTCTTCCACTATCCTACTGACTGCGCCAAATACGAATTGCCACTTCAAAACTCACACTTTAAAAACACTACGAACAAATGTTACAATCAAAACTACACAATAAAACTGGTCGGCATCGGATGTTTCATCGAATGTTTCTTGGCTTTTAGCAAAGTAAGCGTCCGGATGTACTGTTTTCATATGTAGGAAGTGAGCGTAATGAAGTTCAATGTACTGTAACTAGCTATTGGATATGTGTGACTCTATTAGTTCAATTCTATCAACTTCCAATATCAATTGGAAGTTGATACATATTCAGAATTGAATTAACAGAGTTTGTTATTATTATGGCATATAACTCACCTCTTCACGAATTAGAAGATGAGTATCTAACAACCCTAAAAAACTTCTACTTTTGTTATTCAACCGCTTTTAATATGAAGTGATTACCGGTTTAGTTTCGGAAATAATGTAGTTCGTTTAATAAACTAGAATTAGAACTACATTTCGTTAAAAAATATTTCTGTTTTTATTTTTAGTTCCTGAAGAAAACGAATATCAAACTGATTCTCAAAAAAATGAGGGTCGTAAAGTGTTCAGCTCCCCACAAGAGCGTACGGAGTTTAATGATTCAGATGGTCGATTTGGAAAACCGTCCTTACAGAAAAGGAACCTCTCACAATGTCTACTCTTGGGTCCACAAAATTTGGACAAAATTTTTGACAATAAACAAATTATCGAAAACTCTCAAACGCTGTTTCTCAACACAGGTTATTTCACAAGTCAATTACATAACTCCAATTATTTGAAAGGTAATTAATATGATTTATTATGGTCTAACCTTTTAGGAAGAATTTATTACAGTTTTGAAAAATATGGTTTTAACAAGTTCGTGAATGACAGAATGTGATTAATCATTGCTGAGTGGCTTGAACCTTGGATCTGATCAAAGATTTTTCATTTTAACATAACACATATTACGTGTCCGACTGGTATAAATAACAACGATTAGTAGGTTACTAGGCTCATTTATCACTTTTCAAAAATGTATGACAGTGCGACATGTGTTTAAAGCTACAACCTTATGTGAATTGATTAACACGCTTTTGTGAAGTTCAATTTTGTTGAAACAATCGTAGATTTTTGGGGCAGAGACCGATATATGATTCGAAAACTATTACAACCTTCACTTTCTGTGTATTTTATAACTACCAACCTCACCTCAATAGCTAGGTCGAAGTACTTTATATTTTTCCACTTGCACTTCAAAATAGAATTATTACTGTGAACAGTAGTATCTACTAGGCAGTACCCACTCGGGTTACCAATCTAGCATTTTCCTCTCCGCCACAATTTCTGCTTACTTTTTTAAATGAAACTAACTGTTTCTAAATAATTCCACTATATACTGAAAGAAATGGTAAAAATTCTAATATATTGAGAATTGTATCGATATTACTATCATCGTCAGAATGGCAGAAGTAACATTTCATGCGATGCCTACCTGTTGTTTGATAATTATTTTTGGCTAGACCAAGAAGTGACCTTCCTTGTGATTGACTTAATATATACGAATAGAAAAAAGATGAAGATATGATATTACAAATATTTGAAGCTTAGATATTATTAGCCCTATGGGGATATCCTGAATATCTTTTTCCCATTTATGATCAGTGTAACTGTGCAATGATATAGAAAACCAGGAAAACTATATGTGCTGATCAATACTATTATTACTTAAAGAAGACAGTTTAAAAGAGGAGGACTCCCCAGATCTATCTGTTCATTAACGACTTCATATTATGGGTCTCTTAAGTGTCTTCTAATTTCTAACTCTTCAAGGAAATTCAGTTCTTGTTTCTTATTACAAATATGTAGTACTTCTAGTTCTGTGTCAGGTGTCAATGAATGTTTGATGTTAAGTAAATGTTTTGCGTAGTGGGATTTCTCTGGCTGTTTTAATCTGTATGCTCGTAAGTGTACACTGTATCTAATTTCAAAATTTATATGGGTTTGACACAAATAAACAGCATTACATTCTGCACATTTAGGTTTATATATACCAGAATTCTTTAATAGGGATATTTTTGTTTTTGCATTTCACAATTTTGTACTCACATTACTTTCTGTTTTAAAAGAAATTGTAGTATTTGTAGCTAAATATATTATCTTTGAAATATTATTAGAAATATTATCAACATATATGTGACGGTTTTGTAATTTTTTATTTCATTAGTTTTATGTGACTGTTTTGTAATTTTTTATTTCTTTAGTTTGTTTAGGAAATATTAGTTGTAATGCCACTTTTTCTTCTTTTTTATTAAGTATTTTATTACTTTTCCGTCCAACCCTATTTAATATGCGAGAAAAGTATTGGATTGCCCCAAAAAAATGATATTTTGAAAGTTATATTTACGTATTTCAGCAAGAGCAACAACGAAAAACAGTTTTTAGAAAAAAAATCCTGGATGTATGTTGTCGTCGTTGTCCTCGGTCACTTTTCGTAACATGTCTTGTTAGCACGATACAACCTCCGGAGTACACCAAGTCACCTATTTTATGATTGAATATTGTTCAGGACATCTCACAGTTGAACTCTATTGCTTTTCAGTATACCGGAGCCAGTACCACGGGTGCTATGGTACTTGAAGTACGACATTTTTGTCATTTTTGAAGAAATTTCAGTTTTTTAGCATGATACAGCGTGGGGATTATATACAAGTGTCCAATTTTGTGATTGGATATTATTCAGGGCACGTTATTGATTTCCAGCTCACTAGAGCTAGTACAACGGGTGCTTTGGTACGTGAAGTGCAATATTTTTGGTATTTTTTGGAGAAATTTCGGGTTGTTAGCACGATACAGCCTCTAGAGTGTATACAATTGACACTTTTATGATATTATATTATTCAGGGCGCTTCACAGATGAGGAAAAGTTAGTTTTAATCTTTAATATCGTTTATTTGTTATATGTAATAGATAACCGTTGGATGTTGCTATTTGTTTAATTGTGTGAATTTCTCTAACAAAATTATGTTTGTTCATAGGAACTAAAAATACTATATGTGTCATTGAATTTTATGCTGCTAATTTATGTGTCATGGGATGATTGAAATTATATGGTATAGTCACATCAGTGTGTTTTGGTTTTCTGTAAATTGAATAACCAAGTACATTATTAACTCTTTGAATTTTTAAATCAAGAAAATTGATTGAGTTATTGTCTTCTTCTACTTCTAATGTAAATTTAACTTTTGGGTGTAAATTATTAATATGGTTGAAAAATAAATCTAATTGTAGTTCACTACCTATAAAACAAGTAAATATGTCATCTACATAACTATAGCAAAATAAGATATTTTATCTAAACTGCCCATAGAAATGTTTGCCAAAATTGGTGATATATGGCTTTCCATTGGTAAACCTTCAATTTGAATATATACCTTACTGTCAAAAGTGAAATAATTCTGATTAATACATACAACAAATAAATTGAGTATATCTGATATTCCTG
The DNA here is from genome assembly GCA_963921935.1 of Galeruca laticollis. Classification (NCBI taxonomy): domain Eukaryota; kingdom Metazoa; phylum Arthropoda; class Insecta; order Coleoptera; family Chrysomelidae; genus Galeruca; species Galeruca laticollis. The sequence goes on along the minus strand of OY998178.1, from coordinate 119,987,645 downwards.
GATTAATATTTTTATTTTCAAGTAATTTTCTTACATTCTTTTGGAGGAATTTTAGTGAACATATTGGTAACATCAAATGAAATGAGTTTTGAGATATTTTGTAAGTTGAATGTTTTTAATTTTTTGATTAGCTCTATTGAATTTTTAATTGAGTATTTTTATGGACAGTTTAGAAAGAAAAACCTTTGAATGTAACATTTTAAAAAATAAATGGTTTTAAAGATTAAAACTAACTTTTCCGCATATATAACACGCTCTGAACAATATCCTACTATAAAATTGGTCACTGGTATACAGTCTGGAGGTTGTATCGTGCTAACAAACTGAAGTTTCTTCAAAAATATCGTACTTAAAGTACCGTAGCACCCGTTGTACTGGCTTTAGTGAGCTGAATATCAATAGAGTTCAGCTGTGAGATGTCCTAAACAATATTCAATCATAAAATTTGAAACTTCTTGCAATGTATTGTGCTAACGAAAAGTGGCCGACGACAACGACATCGATGACATACACACATTATTTTTTTCTAAAAACCGTTTCATCGTGTTATTCTTGCTGGAAAACGAAAAAAATAACTCAAAATTCAATTTGTGCTGTGAGAAATGATTGATTGTTATCACATTATACTTAAGACCTAGTATCTTTACTTTATTTCCTATTTTTTTTATTTTAATTCTTTTTCTTTTATTTCTTTTTTCTATTTTAATTTTTTTCCTATTTTCTGTTTCTTATTTTTACTTTATTTTCTTTTTTTATTCTTTTGGTGAATGAACAGGGACACTTAAATTTGCACTGGGGTATGTCATAGCTGGACAACACAGTGGGTGTACCACGTATAGGTTGGAGGTGCACCATAGGTTATACTCAAAAGATCTTAGATACTAATTTTTAGTCTAACAATATGTGTATATATTCAAAGAGTTAATAATGTACTTGATTGTTTCTATGCACACAAAACCAACACATATAATTCCGTATAATTCCAATCATCCCATGACACATAAATTAGCAGCATATAATTTTGATAGATAATTAAACAAATAGCAACTTTCAAGTGTTCTCTGTTACATATAATCAATAAATTACTTAATAAAAAAGAAGAAAAAGTGGCATTATAACTAATATTTCCTAAACAGTCTAAAGAAATAAAAAATTACAAAACCATCATATATGCTGGTAATATTTCTAATAAGATTTCAAAAATAATATCTTTAGCAACAAATACAACAATTTGTTTTAAAACAGAAAGTAATGTGAGTACAAAATTGTTGAATGTAAAAACAAAAAGATGCCCAATAAAGAAGTTATCGGTACCCGTTGAAGACGGTCCCCTGTTATTTCCATACGACCAGAAAATGCAGAACCGGGTCCAGTGGCTGATTTAAACATCAAGTTCCAGCTACACAGAAGTTCCAGGAGGAACTTCCTTTTAAGGAGGGGGTAAGGTTACGAAATAGCACAGGAATTTCTTCGAACAGTTTACCATTATTTTTCCTGACTATTCTTATCTAGACAATTCCAGGGAGGCGATTGTTTTTTTGTGAGCCGCAATCTAGAATTATCCAGAAAATAGAGCGCCAAAAGTCAGTTTATAATTTGATCTTGGGAGTAAACAAGTGGAAAAATAGTCTAAGTAAATAAACAGTAGTTAAGTGTTTATATAAATTAGTGTGAGTGAATATACTGTGTATCTAATATAAATTAGTGAATAGTTTAGTGAATAAAATAAATTAAGTGGGTAGACCTACTGTGCGTATGAATTTATCCCACTTGTCGTAGTAAAAACGTTTAAATAAATAAGAAAAACATTACAGTATATATAAACTTAAATATCTAGAATGTAATGCTGTGTATTTGGGTCAACCCCTTAGAAATTTTGAAATTAGATACAGTTAACAATTACAGCATACAGATTAAAACAACCAGAGAAATCCCACTATGCAAAACATCTACTTGACAACAAACATCCATTGACACCTAAACACATAATTAGAAGTACTACATATTTGTGATAAGAAACAAGAACTGGATTTCCTTGAAGAGTTAGAGATTAGAAGACACACGTAAATATTAGCTGATATAGTTTTCCTGGTTTTCTATATCATTGCACAGTTATACTGGTCTTAAATGGGAAAATATATCCAAGATATTCCCATAGGACTAATAATATATATGCTTTAATATTGTATCATATATTCTTCTTTTATCTATTTATATATATTGTTGTAAATAGAACATATACAGAACCCATATAGAATCCTGATAAAGGATATAAAATTAAAATTTTGTCAATAAAAATAATTTATAAAATGATGTATCAAAATAATAAAATACCTCGTATAACAATATAACTAAGTACGACCAATGGTTATAATCAAAAAGATAGTAAATAAATATAAAAAGAAATCATAAACAAACATCAGAAAAACAGTTGTAAAAATTAATTCTTCAACTTAATAAAAACAACCTTAGACAGAACCTCATGAGTAAACGCAGATCAAGAAATAATATAACGCTGCATGGAATCTTAGACACCCAGAGCATCTGTTTATATTTTAAAAATAAATAGAAACTTCTAACAAATGTAACTAAAACTATAATGATTAAACAATAAAAAGACATTTAGAAGTAATAAAATATATAGAATAAGATATTTAGTTAATGATTAATCATAAAAGTAGGTATGGGAAATATTATGATAGGCAGGAATCTGTAATATGGGCAAGGTCAAATTTATACCAAAATAAAACAGTTGAGACAAATTATACCAACATAAATTATTTTGAATGTGAAAAACAATAATGAAATAAATGATTACCGACATAGTTTATGTATATAGGTGTAATAATATCAAACATAATGAGAAATGAATTGTATATATGTATAATAAGTAAATATGTAGATTGTAGAAAACGTAGAATTAATGAAATTGCATTGACCAATCAAAACAGCGCAAATAAACAGTGATATGGAAAAAGACAATAATAATAAGGTGTGAGTGAATAAGTCAATGACAATAAGTATATTAGGTATAAAAAACTATAGTTTGCAATAAGTTTAAGTCAGAAAAACAATAAAAACAACAATAAACAAAGTGACAGGTGAAATTTTCAATCGAACTTTCGAGAACAAAAACCACTTCCGGTGACAGACGATAAAAAGGGTTGTGTTCGATGTAAAATGCGGGAAATTGGTAGTTGAGCGTCAGTAATCATATAGGTAACACTAATATAAAGTGATCCTAGTTTTTTTTAATGTAACAAATTTATAATTAGTCAAAGGAAAAGTATAAAAAATCAATATAAATCTAATCAATTGTAAAATAAATCAAGTGTAACAAACGTTTGTGAGACTACAAGTAGCAGAGGAAGAAATTTATCACCCAGATAATGAAAAGCAAAGGTATTCATTCATCAAAGGCGGGAAGATATATGGGAAGCGTCTCCTCCGATGTAGCATCATTTCAAGAAAAAGGAACAAAAGGTCGGTTGTGTGTTTATTAAATATATTTGGTACCAAATTAATGAAACTTTCAAATAAGAACGTATAAATAATAATTTTAAAATAATAATTTCAAGTGATATAAAAATTTTAAGAGCTCATATACCTGGTTTAAAGTTCTGTTATCTTTACATGAATATAATATACCAGAGAAAAGTAATATTAAAACTTACCATTATAAAGTGTAGATAAATGTATAATTTCTTTCATGTCGAACTTCACCAAAAATATATATAAAAATTTCCACTAGTAACAGACCACAACTAATTCCAGTTTATATCAATACACAATTATTACCATACAGTAAAATAATATTTAAAAACGTAAATTTTGAATCGATAAAATATCAAATATGTTTCCAAGTTCACGTCCCGAAGAAAACTAAAATTTAACATTTTAAAATCATTTCATAAATCCTCTTAGTTAAAAGAAAAGGAAACACTTTAAAAAGTTTTTTTTGTTTAACATAGAAGCAAAGTTAGAAAGAGCAGGTGTTTGCAAATTTCTAAGAATTTCAACGCTCACAAGATTTCGACCAAGTTATGCAAATGAGCCAGAAAAAGTCGTGGTTAAAAAGAAAGGTATAATTTTTTTTGGAATATAAAGAAAGTCATATTCAAAGTGGAAATTTAGATATATATAAAATAACTCATTATTTATGTATAACGTAAGAATTGGTAGAACAAAAAGGTTAATCATTTATTTTATTAATAAATAGTTTCATCATTCTAACTGTATAATAAGCTGTAACAAATAGTTTGTATATGAATCAATTTTTTATATGTGTTGTCAAAAGTTTTATTTTCACAAAATTTTTATCACATAAATATATCACATTAATAAGCAAGGTTGATTTTATTATCATAATATGCCCAGAACCCTACTGATTTTAAGAGTCGTAAACGAATAAGAGCAGCCGAGGTAAGAAAACATAAGAATTAAATAAACTACATGTTCATAAATAGCATAATAAATAAAAGGAAGCATTGAATAAAAAATATGTAATTTGGCGAACCCAACAATAGTATAAAAGGTTTAAAATTTGCAATAAATATAATATCATTTCATATTCACATATCCATATATTCAAATCATACATTGATATATATTAATACTTAAAGTCCAATCATATTCAACTTGTATAAAGTATATTAACAAATATAGAGTACTTAAAAAAAATCAAATCATTACACACATATTTAACTGTACCACAACGTAAAAGACATATATATAGAACGTAAAGGTAAAAGTTAAATCACATATAACTTGCTTACCCCAAAAGTGGGGCTTTATATAAAATAAAGTAACAATCCAATTTAACTTGCTCCCAAACGTGGGGCAATTAAAAATAAAGCATCAATTCAATCCTAATATAATATATATTAATTCAATCACAAGATAAGGTCACTTCATGGTTTAGCCAAAATTAATTATCAAACAACAGGTAGGCATCGCATGCAATCTAACTTCTGTCATTGTGACGATGATAGTATATCGAAACAATTCTCAATCTTTTAGAATTCTTACCATTTTTTCAATACAATGTGGAATTGTTTAGAAACAGTTAGTTTCATTTAAAAGAGTAATATGGATAGAGTAAGGGTCGAAACAGTAAATTTAATTACAATTTCTGCTGTTTATTCTATCGATGATATAATAGGCCTGTTAAAATTTGGCATTCTCTATAATTTTTTTCGGATTATACTAGAAGCAGGGGTCTAGTTATCAAATAATTTAAATTCATTTACCAGCTTCTGATATATGATTTTACATAGTTGATTATACCTGTATAGATAACCAATGATTGTTATATGTGCGAAAAACTGTCGTTATATCCTGATTGATTTCCATTCAATTTCTTTAAAAACAATGTACCAGGGCCTACTACATCTGCTAAATGTTAAACCTGCTGTTGAGTTAAAAAGTATATTTTGATGCCGTCACTACAGCAGATTCAAGAGAGTCTAGCTTGTGTTGCTTAGCATGTTCAAAAGAGGATTTATGGTCTAACAAAAACAAAATATACTACAATGGAGGCAAGGTTTTGCTGTGCTTCTTACTTCTCGTTCATCTCATCCTCATTATTGTCTGCCATTTTATTTTATGTAAAGTAAAGAAGAGCCATGAGCGGTATGTACTGAGTGGAATTCTTAGTTAGAGACGACTTGGGACGTATACGAGTCAAACCAACAATAAAAAACACTATGGATGTTGGAGGAAACCCTTTTAGAAGTAGTGTGAAAATTGGAACTATGCTTCTTCATTAATTGAGTAAAATATACAATTATATTTACAGTGTAGCACCATTAATCCCATTACCAGAAGTTTAACGTGACAACTAACTTCAATTTCTCAATTGTTTCAAAATGAGAGAACGTTCTCAAACTTTGAGAAAATATTGTGAGCTGACATCTTTCTTAATATTAAAATTCACATTTACTTTCATATATCTATTTTCGGTCTTTTTTCTGGAAATCTTCACTTATTGAGGTATCGATCGATAGTTAGTAGCATTTTACTAAAAACTCCTTTGCTGTAGAGGTTGAAACCTGAAGTATATTCAGTTATTGAACAGTTATTTTCCATGTGAACGGCATAAACTGTTGGTAAGTACACATTCCTTTCTCAATATCTATTTTTTTCTTGTAGTGAACGATAAAAAGAAACGAACCTTTGAAGACGTTCTCTTAGAACTGAATTCTGAAAACGAGAAAAAATGTGGAGAAGATCGTATCATCAAGTTGTTGGGAGAATTATACGATTGCATGGATATGGAAAACATGATCAACCAAAAAGTGGCTTCTAATACAAAAATAAGAATTTTGAAATGTTTGTATAAATTTGTAGAATCACGAAACGAACACATATTAATTTCTATAGCAAAGATTATTCTATCTGTAAGTACATACAACAAATTTTTGAATTAACAAAATAAAAATTGGAACGAACAAACACTTAATTTTTCGCTATTTGACGAAATACGGATTTCAATTTTGGCTCAGTCATACAAGTTGATGGGTTTCAGAAATATGATGTTTAGACGATTTAACAAAAAGGCGTTGCGTCGTGTAAGGAGTTATGCTGGGTTCAGAGATAAAATAACAATATTATATAATTTCTAATTTACATTTACAACATATGAAATGTTCTAACGCCAATTCGCATCCTACTTTTAATTACGATTCTCTCAGAATTTAGCACTAAATTCAGCGTTCTTGACTATGTGTAAAGACACATAGGTTGCCCAAACAATATCACTAGCGGGTCTTATTGTTATATTCCTATGATATATTTGAAGAATGTTCGCATCTATTTCTCTTCCTATTTTTTATCCTCCATATTTCCTTTGAGTATATGGAGGATTGGTAGATGAGGTCAAGCAATGCTTAAGTTGCTTTCGATTTCTGGAAATATTCCAATACTTTGTTTCCAATAAATTTTTGACTTGCTGCTTACCAAGTTTTTTAGCGAGCAGACCAGGCGCCCAACGTGGCGCGAAGTGTCTGCGTATCCTCCCATTTTAAAAACGTACTTGGCATAGTGGGAGTTTCTTTGGGGGAATTAAAATGTTTTTAGATTATAGATTATAAAGATAATATATAGAAGAGATTATAGCGGGACAATGGGGAAGTTATGTCCAACGACATGATAAAAAACGTTATGCGTCGTTATAGTTTCATTCAAGTAATGCATTTTTCACATTTCGAGGATAACGCTAACATAAATCATGACGACAAGATGTGGAAGTGGAAGTTTGGAATATTACGGCCGGCACTCTTCAAAACAATGTATTAGGGGGAAACCAATTAGATTTGGTTATAAGGTGTGATCCCTAAGTTACGAAAACAGCTATTTAGATAACTTTGATATTTAGCAAGGAAAAAACCCAACCGAAAATAATAATTATGAAGTTACGTTTGGGGAAGCCTCCGTTCCGATAATTTCAATGTTAGATAGTCTACACGAGAAATATCTACCTTACGAGATATTTATTTACTGGTTTTAATCTATTGGTATATTTAAAATATCGAGGATATGGTGTTACAGGAACTATCAGCGAAAATAGAATTCCCAAAGATGCATCTCTAGATGATAAAACGGCATTATCGATAAAATATCGAGGTTATGTGACTTCAAAAATTGATAAGAAAGACGTCATAATATTAACCAGGTGGACGGATAACATTGTGCTAACGGTGGTATCAACTTCCTATTGTGTAAATCCTAGTCAGCAGGTGAAATGGTTTTCTCAGAGCGAGAAAAAGATGATTCAAGTTCCACGTCCACATGTAGTTGGAGTATACAATAAGTTTATGGAAGGCACCGACCGTATGGAAGAAGATTTGGCCCGGTACCGAATTAGTTTTCGCAGGAAAAAGTGGTACTGATCCATACTCACCTAGTTAGATTTAGATTTTAACGAGGTTACAGTGCACTGAAACCAAAGGTTTATTGTGCCCCCCTCCTATCAGAGCTGTTCTCGCTACTACTACAGCTCGCCTTCCAGTTCCAAGGTTCTAATGAACTCTAGTATTGGGAACGGCTTCAACGAGGTTAGGTCTTCACTCTTACAAGTTTCTTGTTCGAAGCATTTCTTGCGTTGGCTTGCAATGGCGAGGCATTCCAGAGCTAGGTGATCCGGAGTTTCATCCTCCTCCCCACAGAATCTACACTCGTCAATCTCTGCTAGACCTATTCTCATTAAGTGCTTCCTAAGGAGGCAGTGTCCTGTAAGAAAGCCCGTGAAGAGTTGTAGCTTATCTTTACTAAGGTGAAAATGTTTTTTGGATCTAGCAGTGTCAAAGTTCCACAGGAACTTTGTGGAATGTTCCAGCCCGGGAAGGCACCGCGATAGTGCTTCTCTTTCGGTTTCCTCTTTCTTCCGAAACTCTTTCTTGTAGGAGCATTTTGCTACACCACAGAAAGGCTCCGGGCCAATAAAGGGCATTTGTGCTCCTTTACTGGCAAGTGTATTGGCCTCTTCATTTCCCGTGATTCCCGAGTGGCCAGGAACCCAGACTAAAGAGACCCTGTTATTCTTGCCTAATTCATCAAGTTTTCTTCGGCACTCCCATGCCAACTTTGAGTCAATGACATGGGAGCTCAATGGTATGATAGCTGCTCGACTATCTTTCTAGGTTCATTTCCACGCATCGTTCGATCGCAAGTATTTCTGCCTGAAAGACGCTCGGGAAGGAGCCTAACGATAATGAGTATCTGGTGCCAGGTCCAAATACTCCAGCGCCTGCTCCAATGGTGGTTTTTGAACCATCCGTATACCATCTAATGGTGTTTTCCTCCTCCTCGTAATTAGCATCGTGGTGAAATTCTTTTCGATACTTACTTTCCTGATCATTTCGTCACTGGGAAGATTCGCTGATGAGATGTATCTTGTCAGAGTGGACCAAGCTCCCTGATTTTTAATACTCTCATTGCTTGAACCTTAGCCTTAGTTCGTTCACTTGAACCTGGTAGCTCCGTTAAAGAAATTTACTCCGTCTCCATTCGCAGTACATATTCAACAATCCGTGGATTGTTTCACTAATTTTTCTAGATAGTCTCAATTTATATAATACGCTAATACCAGAAAGTAGATGTAAAGTTTCTTGGCATTTATTTAGACGAAAAACTTAATTGGAAGTAACATATTGAAGCTAAGCGATGGCATCTTGACGTTAAAGTTATTTCCAGCCATGATCAAACGAATTTTCTAGGTCTAGTCCATATGTTCTTATCCTGGAATATCAATTAATGATCAAAAGCTTATTTTTACATTAATATCTAAGATAACGTTTCAAAACAAAGTATTAAGTGAATTGTACTGGAAAATATACGGGACTTTCCACTAAAAATCCCTACATACACTTAATCCACCTTATAAAATTGTTATAATAAATTACAATCCATCCCTTCAGAAATCCATACCATAGGTACTTATTGAATAATAACTTGAAAAGTCAGTTCGGCCAAATAATAGTAAATATTTTATTATTTCAGATAAAGGTAACAGGAAACAACTTAAGTGGCGTTTGTAAATTAATTTTTAAAGTTGCGAAAATTGATAAAAATGATCATCTGTTCTTCCAGAAAAATTTATTAGGTAATGTTATTCATTATATTTTATTAATTATAAGTATTTTTCTTCTGAGTGAATACAAAATAAAAAACATTAAACCTTTTAATCTTTTAACAATGATGTGTCAATAAGAAATGTGCTAATTCTATGAACAGTCCAGATATATATTGGGTATATCTAACAGAATCGTATTCAATAGCAAAGTATGTTCCCCATACAAAAATGTGTATTAAATATTTCTATTTATTATTGTTACACAAAAATGTAAAAGAACTTGTTTACCATTGGAATGATTGGATGGAGCGAATGCTCAGTGATGACCATAATAGAAATAGTCACCCACATGGATGACAAATATAAACAAAAATAAGTGTTGAATGATCATGAGAGAATCACAGAAATGGCAAATGGAAAATATTTATATTGATATACTATTTATTGTCCCGCAACTTCTCTTAAAAAGATTTAAATCGCCATAATTTGAAAAATATATGCATTTTCTGATTGGCAGCAATAATTTTCGAGATGCCATAGAATTTTTTTGACAAGGAATAAAATCACATACATAAATCTTACAAAATACTTGGTGAGGTTTTTGTTTTGCATCATATCATGCCATTTTTTTACAACGAGATACGTGGCACCTTAAAGAGATACCGTCAAACGGGGTGAAACCGGTAAAAATTTTATGTTTTTTGCTTTTCGGTTTCCTTACAAAAATTGAAATCTAAAATACCATATGTTTCAAGCTTATAACTGTCAACACAGTCAAAATAATCACAGTAGTTTTTTTTTATATATTTTTTCAAAGGTTGATCGGTTTCACCCCGTGCTAGGGGGTGAAACCGTTTATTTCACGTTTTTTTTACTTTAGCAGCTTCGTTGGTGAAGCCGTTCATTTATCCCGGTTTTAATAAAATATTTCCAATACTAAAAAAAGTTGAAAAACCTGTTTATTATCAGAAAGACACATTTTATCTTTAATTTATTTATTGAATGGTTTCTACTGTCTATTATTTTGAAAATGAACAGACTTACAATGAAAAAAAAAATGCAAAAATATAAAACAATAACTATTAGCTTGTTTTATGGGTAGTGAGCGACAATTAGATGTGTTTTTCAACCACATCAATAATTTAAACCCGAAAATTAAATTTACATTAGAAACTGGAGAAAATAGCTCAATCAATTTTCTTCATTTAAAAATTCTAAGAGTTAATAATGTACTTGATTATTCAATTTACCGAAAACCAACACAGACTGATGTGACAATTCCATTCAATTCTAACCACCCTGTCTCACACAGACTAGCAGCATATAATTCAATGATACATAGAGCTTTTTCAGTTCCTATGAACAAATGTAATTTTGATAGAGAGATTAATACAATTAGACAAATAGCAACATCTAACGGTTATCCATTAGATATGATAAATAAACTAATTAGTAAAAAAGAGAAAAAAGTGGCATTACAACTAATATATCCTAAACAAGCTGATGAAATTAAAACTTATAAAACCATCACATATGCAGGAAATATTTCTAATAATATTTCAAAGATAATATCTTCAGCAACGAATGCAACAATTTCTTTTAAAACAGAAAGTAACGTTAGTACAAAATTGTTAAATGTAAAAACAAAAATACCACTATTAAAGAAGTCAGGTATATATAAACTCAAATGTCCAGAATGTAATGCTGTCTATTTGGGTCAGACCCTTAGGAATTTTGAAATACGATACAGTGAGCACTTACGAGCTTACAGATTAAAACAACCAGATAAATCTCACTACGCAAAACATCTACTTGACACCAATCATTCATTGACACCTAACACAGAACTAGAAGTGCTGCATATTTGTGAAAAGAAACAAGAACTGGATTTCCTTGAAGAACTGGAAATTAGAAGACATTTAAGAAACCCACAATATGAAGTTGTCAATGAACAGTTAAATCTAGGGAATTCTCCACTAATAAACTGTCTTCTTAAGTGATAATTGTAAAGATCAGCAGATATAGTTTTCCTGGTTTTCTATATCATTGCACAGTTATACTGATCTTAATTGGAAAAATGATATCCAGGATATCACCATAGGGCTAATAATATCTAAGCTTCAATATTTGTAATATCACATCTTCTTCTTTTTTCTATAAACATATATTAAGCCAATCACAAGTTAGGTTACTTCTTGGTCTAGCCAAAAATATAACTACTAAACATCAGGTAGGCATAAAATGAAATGTAACTTCTGTCATTCTGACGATGATATTGATTTATCGAAACAATTGTCAATTTTTTAGAATTTTCAATAACTTGTATTATATTGTGGAATTAACTAGAGACCTTGAGTTTCATTTAAAAACACTAATAACTATTCTAATCAAGATTATAATCAAAGCGATTTTTAAAGATATATTGCCCTCTCCTTGAGGGCTTTCCAGAAATTTTTCTCATTATTTGGTCCTGTTTAACTTCAGATTTATCTTGCACAATCGAATATATGAAAAACGTTTCTTCATTTGTGATTTTTTTCGTAAACAGTTGACAGTAAGGGTCGAGACAGTTAATTTCATGACAGTAAAGTTATTGTCCGTCTCATTAATTTGCTCAATCTTAGCAACGAAAAATCTGTATCGCTTATTGGTGGAAAAGTTTACTATTACAAAGTCTCCAGCAAGGCCAAAAATTTGGTTTTCATTATTTTCCTCCCTGTTTAAATCGAAATTATTCTGGTCCTCCTCTACGTCACACAGTTCCAGAGAATTGGTTCTCAGCCATTCTTTCCTCCTGGTCTGGAGGTTGTTTCTCCACAAGAGTATTTATTAAGTCTCCAACAGAAACACTTTCCCCAGCCTCCACACTTATCCTTTTGCCTTGTTTTGGAGAGCTTTCTCCTCCTGTTCTTAATTCTCTTAAGTGAGAAATAATTGTATCACTCCATGTTTGCTCTACCTGATTATCATTCTCAGCTTTTTCGGTCTTTTTCAAATGTCTTATTTTTTTCAGAGTTGGAGCGCAATGGACATGAACCAATCCTCAAATGTTTCGGCACCAAACCAGCCGCTTGTGGTTCTATTATACCGGACATTTAGAAAGCCGCCCTCCGTCCAGCCTTCATACATGTGTTTGGCTTTGTATACAATATAGGGCGGTAACAATTTTCCATCCACTAACACCGCGAACATGTTTTTTGCATTTTCTGTTAACGACCAAAACTTGTCCTGGATCATCACAAAAGTTTGTCTCGTCATAGTTTATAATATTAGCGGGAGGAACGCCATCGATGGTAGTAGCCAATTCGGTAAAATACTTTTGAGCTACCTCATATGTTACCGCTGCTCTGACCCTCTTTGTGTTTGGTGCTAACTTTATGGTCAAATCCTCGTGTCTGCCGATAAATAATTTGAACCAATCGACTCCTGGAAAATTGTTCTCAAAGCCTTTCTCGGTTCTTCCAGCCTTAGATAAGTTTTGTTGTACCATGTACCTAACATCGTAGCTTTTTAATGGAAATCCTCAGTGAGCACACATGAGAAGAGCGTCTGCTAGCTTGCGTTCTTCAACAGCAGAGAGAGCCGGTTAGCTTCCAATTTTTCGTTCTGCAGATGTACGGACATTATCGTACACCGTGCTATATGGTACTACACAGTTTTCTACTGCCCTTCTTATAGCCATCCCTCGTTTGACGGCCACGGCAGCCCTTTTCAAATAGACTGGGTTATATAGTAGTTTCTTGTGGGGCCAAGTTTTTTCGTATATTTTCGGGGCAATTTTAGTCTAAAAATCTAAGAATAAAATGAAAAATATATGAAATATTGGCTATACCCTCGGTTTTACCGCAAAGGGTGCGACTGGGAGGGGGTGAGGGAGATTATTATAAAGGATTTACTGAAAGTACTTCGATTTCCTATAAAAGAAATTCGCAAAATTCTTGAATAACAATTTACACCAAATAGTTATTGATCGATTTCACCCCACCATTTCCCAACTTTTTATAAAAATGTAAATAAAAAAAGTAATAACGTTGATGAAAAACTAAAAAAAGCCAGATAATTTACTTACCCCGTTCTCTCAGCTCTTTTCTGTGACACTACACAACCAAACGTTTACAGAAATTTCCAAAAATAACCTACGAATCTCGACTGAACAACAAAAAAAGCCTTCTTCATGAGTACTAGATCCCCAGCTGTATTTTATCCTAAACAAAACGACGAAACGTTGAGTTTACTATTGAAAAATTACGCCGTATCAATACTAAAGATTTTCTTCAGGTATGATCGTTCATTATCTTGCGAGTGAACATTGATCGTACCTAATGAGAAACACAGTTTCATTTGAACTATAGCATAGGTGTTAAATAGTGATAGTACTAAAGACTTTGAAATGAAACATTTTTGTAGAGCTGTTTCTTGATGCTCTTGGAAGATCAAGTCCGCTTGATGATGCGGAAGCTTGTGTATATGGGTACGGAGCTGTGAAATTTTTAACAATGAATCAAAAGCTTTTGGAAAAAATTTTAAGCTTAGGTATACTACAGCTGATGGTGTTACACATGAAAATAATTAATGTGACAGTAAGTTAAATTTTATAGAATACATAGGTAATTTAATACATGGATTGATTAGATGATGACAAAAGGGAAATTTGAGGTTCTTTTCAACAGAAGTTTAATAATTATTTATATTAATTAACAAAAATCATAGTTTTTAGGTGACGTTTTGTGCTATATATGTTCATCTGTTAAATTTGCCGTTTCTGTCCACCTCTATTCCATATTCCCTCTGTTCTTGTCTAGCTTCTTTGGATTCTGTCACTAAATTTGTCATTATTCCTATCATTTTTGCACTTCCTCTACAATATCCACTTTGTTGATAAAAACAAATTTTTATGATAAAAACATCTCCCGGATCATATCTTGGACGAATGGTTTTTCTCCGTACCATAGTGCTTAATTTCTTATCTCATCTTGCTTTTAACTTCATTGTTATTATCGCTCCCCTAATATTATTATCCCATCACTGTTCCTTTAGATTATAGTTCCAATACTTAGCTTAAAAGGGTGCTTTACACGCTGCTTTACTGTTAGTATCATAACGTTTCCATCTACTTTCCACAACATCTTATCAATTTTCAAATGCTAAATATTTCATAGATTTGATTTGGAAAATTACTGACGACTTTCGCGATCTAATCGTAACCTCTGAAAGCCAAAACACAACTCAGTCATTTAGTGAAAAATATTGAAATTTGTAGCACAGAAACTAAATGTGAGTAAACCAGTGCTATATGGAGGAGAGTATTTGTCTTGACAATGGTTCCATTATTTGAAGTAATAATTTTCTGTCCATGCACTTTATCAAACAACTTGGCTTTGCTGAAGTAGAATATTATCAGTCAAAATGTGAAAAATATTTTTTGATTTGTATTTTTTTCTTAGAAAGAAGAGAAAAGCGTTATACCAGATCAAACGCATCATGCTTTATATCAACTAACTGGTGCTCTGAGAAATTTAGTATCAGAAGAACGGATGTATGATTCATTTATTGAATGTGGGACAATACCTCAACTTTGCCTGACTTTAGAAATGTTCGCTTCGGATTTAGATATAGTTGCAAATATATCTCGAACTCTGAGGTAATGATAATTAATTTTTTTACTTCTTAGACCTTTTTTAATATTTTTGTTATTTGTGTAATTTAGCCTCAGCTGCTGAAATAAATGACAGTAAAAGTTGTATATTTCACATTAAAAATTGCTGAAACAACGAGAACAATTACCAACACAATCGGGTAAACAATATCATCAAAATACTGGAACCGCTGTGAAAGCACGAGAGGAAACGTCATTTCTAATGTCTCTCACAATAACTCAAATACGTTTAGTACAAGCTGATCTGCTGCAAGCAACATTGATTCAACTACAGAAAATGAGCTTAGAAGAGGCGAAGTTGCAATTTTCAAATAATTGGAAGCAATTACGGAAGAACGCGGCCTTCTTCGATGAGAAAGAGGAAGGCTAAGAGTTCATGAACCTAAAAACTTTGCATTTGAAGAGGACTCTACGTTATATAATACTAATAGGTGAATGAATAAATGAAATGGACGGTGAGGCTGATGCCTGGCAATTAGGCCACTTCTGACCCTTTTTACTATTCCCCAGTTTCTCCCCCGTTTGCTTCACTCATTCGGTTTCCTTTCAAAACGCCCGCTGCGTATAAAGGCCGTGACGTCTTTCAGAGAAAGGGAATGTCGGTCTCCAACTTCAATTCTATCCACACCAAATATTTCATTTCTAAGCTGTGTGTATACCTAACACGTACCGAGAAAGTGGTGAGAGGATTCCTCCTCCTCGCAATCTGGCTCTGAAATGGTCTTTAACAGATGTAAGTGTCTCCGCAATGGCCAGTCAATATACCAATTATCTGTCGTAGCTGTGGTTTGGATTTGTCCAGCAGCCACCTTGTCCTTATTGGATCCAGGCAGGCGATTGTTTGTATCGCCTGCCTGAGGCCGTTGCAGTCTCACCAATGTTTCTCGAGTCTTCCTTGGGCCCATTCCTTGAGCAAGGTTGAAGTGTGAATTTTACTCAACCGTATTATGGGTTCGGGTCTACAGCAAGACGTGTTGGCACCTCGCCTGGCAAGTTCAACTGTCCGCTCGTTGCTGTCCATCCCGCTATGTCCCGATACCCACAGTAGGACAAGTTCTCGTTCTGAAGCCAAGCCACCCAGAGCGTCTGAGCATTCCTGAACCAGTACCGTGTCAGTTCTGGCGATGCAGATTGCTTTAATAACGGCTTGACTATCCGAGCATAACAGCACTTCTAGATGCATCCCGCTCTGTTATTTGCTCTACGGTTTTCGGAATGGCAAATATTTTTGATTGGAATACCGTGGAGTATTTACACGTAGAGATTTACCTATATCCTCTATCAGGACACTTGCTCCCGACCTTCCTTCCATGCGGGAACCGTCTGTAACGAATACGAGGCACGAGGCAAAAACTCGAGCAACTCCTAAGCTGGACGTGCGCTAGCTTCTGGGACTTCCACTGCTTCTCCACAGCTGGCCACCAGACCATGGAACCATATTGGATCCTTGGTCTTACGACCGCAGTGTAAAACCAGTGGTAGTTTGTTGAATTTTCATAATTGTTTAATTAATTTTTTCTAGCTCTGCTAACGAAACTAGGTCGCTTTTATATTTAATTCCACTTATATTTGATTTAAAGAAATTTTTATATATATAGGGTGTTCCTAAATTCCCTTGCCATATTTGTGCTTATTACATTAGCCAGGAGACCAGAGTCGGGGAGATCCCCCTGGATAGCGGTGCTGTCTCAATGAGATTTGCTCTCGTCTTATCTAAGGCTCCTTCGACGTCGAACAAGACAGCTAGAGCTACTTCCTTAAGTTGTAGTGCCTTCTCTACCCTTTGCACTATGGCATGGGTGGCCGTTTCCGTTGACCTACCTTGCCGGTAAGCGTGCTGATGTGGGTTCTAATAGATGTCTACCTACCATCTTTTACAGTGTCCTAAATAGAAATGATGTGAGACTAAGGGGTCTGGAGGATTTAGCCGCTGTATAGTCATTTCTTCCCAGCTTTGGGGATGAGGACAACTTCGGCTTTCTTCCATTTTTCCGGAACCCACCATAGTGCAACACTGGCTTGAAATAGGAGCCCTGGAAATATTTTATCCTGCACCGCTGCTTTATAGGGTTCGAACTCTCCCACCTCCCATTTTATGGATGCATCCGTTACAACCCTGTCGGCTAGTTCCCAGTCTTCATCAGAGAGAGCTTGCCAGTCTGGTTGTTGGAGCTCCGTATTAGGGAAGTGGGCATCCAAGAGGCGTCTTAATGACTCCTCTGTAGATGACGTCCTGGACCCGTCTGCTTTCTTGAGCGTAACAATAGGAACGATATTCTCCCGACTTAGTATTTTAGCTAACTTGGATGCCTCCGAAAGTCAGTTCACTTCGCTGGAGAGGCTTCTCCAGCTAGACTTCTTGCTTCTGCGTATATCTTTTTTAGATCTCTTCTAGTTCTTCCATAATCGTCGCAGTTGGTTAGGTCGCCTTAATGAGAGCCTTCATGGCGTCCCATCTCAGGGATTCGAGTCTAGCACCCCACCATTGGACTCTCCTAAACGGAATAGCGTTAAGAGGACACGCTGTTTCGTAGCTTCCAACTATTGACGATTTGGCTGCCTCCAACTCCTTTCTTTTCTGGTTCGTATTGAGGTGTTCGTGGTATGCAGGCTATCCCGACGCCCTAGGATTGCGCCTTAATGGAGGCGATTCGACAACCGCATTTAAGCTGAATTGAATCATCCTGTGATACGAGATAGATATGTCTCCCGTGACCCCCCAGTTCTCAATATTGTTAGACAATAGGCAACCAATAATGCATGACAACTGGCAACATTGTATAATAGGGATTTTATGTCTAGCGTTCTGTCATCTCTGTCAAGAAAGCAGTGTAAAATGACGGGTATGTAAAAGTGGCATGACATGGCACGCCTCAGTTTTTACCCTCATTATATATGTTAAGTAATCACTGTATCCTCATAACTCTAAGATAATTAAAGTGAGCATTACAAATACGATCTTGATATTTACAAAACCTGCTACACTACATACACAACAAATATGTTCAAGTAGGTCTCTAGAGGCGAACGTATATTTATCACCTCCTTTCGGATTCGAACGAGAAATGTGGGCTCTTTGCCTCTATTTAATACTACCAATACTACTACGCTTTTGCAATCATAACTGGATATGTGAGAATATCCTTAAAATCCGTTTCCCACAATAGATCAAATTCGTTTAGAATAAGCTGGTTTGAGAAACTGCTCAGAAAATGTCAATCCTAAGTGATATGGAATAATCTGAAAAACTATTCATTGTATCAAAATCGTATTCAACGCGCTTTAGCTTTGCTCGCAAAATATAGTCAGTATTATGGCTTTATAAATGGAAGCTGTGTCACACTTTTAATAACGTTGTGTTACTGATGAAACGAACTTATTAATTTATAAATTTCTATAATAACCAACACATGTTTCATATTAACGATTGTGTTGGGATTATCGATATAAAAAAATTTCGTTTTCAATGATGAAACTTTGGTACACGTCTCAATTCTCTAGATAATTAACTGTTGAGTAATTTCTTTCTTTTTCAGCAATTCTTTGACGAATTCGGGGCTCGAATTCTTCAAAATTATATTAACAAAGAAACTTTAATAATATTGTATTCTATTTTTTAGCATCATTTCAACAAACGAGTGTTGTTGTGACGTTATTATCGAGTATAAAAATATTTATAAGGTTTTAATTACTTTGTTCGATAAATATCCAGGAAATGAGGAAATTATAATACGACTAACTTATACGTTGGGAAATATAGTTTCTAAA
Source organism: Galeruca laticollis (assembly GCA_963921935.1). NCBI lineage: Eukaryota > Metazoa > Arthropoda > Insecta > Coleoptera > Chrysomelidae > Galeruca > Galeruca laticollis. The sequence goes on along the minus strand of OY998178.1, from coordinate 119,968,650 downwards.
ATTGATAATACTCGAGTACAGGTAAAATATACTTTAATAATGGTAGTAAATAGGCTAGGCGGGTTCGGGATCATTCCTTATGTAAAATAACATGGGAAATCGCCAAGGTCCATCGTGGTAATTTTTGACGCAATTTCGATCTGCGCATGTGTCAATCCTGATGCGGTCGTCAGCCATTTTGTGGCAGCAATTCACTTCGACCTGAAACTGTATTTGCACTAAAACCCAACAATAATACGTTACAATATCAACGATTTCGTAACATCCTGTAGATAAATCGAAACTTTGTAGCTCGTTGTTGTCGTCATAGTAGTGAAACTTGCAATTTTCAATGTTTGGTATGCTATGGTATTCTTTATTTTGATACCCCATTATCGACTGACTGAGCATGGGTGACGTCATCAGCATGGTACACTAGTGCCTTTATGGCTTTACATATTTACCTCTTGCTCCCTCTTCTTCATAATGTTGTTTATTCCACTTCAATCCTACCAATCAGAGATGCTAGTGCCCTTATGGCATCTTTGTACATCCTGTAAAAATGTTCCACCTATCACAATGGCGTTTGTTCGAATCCGACAAATAATAACAGATATATATGCTAGTGCCCTTATGGCATCTATATGACTACATCCTGTATATAAACATGCTCTACCTATCCCAATGGCGTTTATTCGACTCCAATCCTACAAATAATAACAGAGATATATGCTAGTGCTCTTATGGCATCTTTGTACATCCTGTATATCGAACGTGTCCCAGCAGAAGGTGGATGCGCACGCGGTACAAAATGGCTGACGACCGCATCAGGATTGACACATGCGCAGATCGAAATTGCGTCAAAAATTACCACGATGGACCTTGGCGATTTCCCATGTTATTTTACATAAGGAATGATCCCGAACCCGCCTAGCCTATTTACTAATGGTGCAGAATGGGACCTACTCGAATTCTACAAAAAATATCCTTATAATAATAAGTTTTACAAACCATGGATATATACCACTCCACTAAAAAGTCTTCAGTGTAATACTCATACAGAAACCAGGAAAAGACTAGACTAGCGGAAAATCTTACTTATTGCTCATACTCAGTTCTATCTAAGCTATTGTTTTGTTTCTTAATATTTATATATTATCATAATGGGAAAAGGATTATCGTTTACTATCAATTTAGGCTTAAAAACCAATATTCCACCATAAAATATAGAATTGCTTGGAAATTAAGGTATGACCTAGAAAATAAGAACTACTGCTTAACATTGCCCAGGCAAAGAAATAAGTTCATCCACATCCATTTTTTTGACAAGAAATGGACTGAGCACAAATTATCACATGATTTGAATTTTTTTCGTTTATTGCAAATAATAAAGGTTTTGTGGCAATATTAACCGTATAAATTGAACAATTAATAATTGTTTCTTAGGGGGAAACTGAATTTATCTATTTTCCCTTAGAACCTTGTATGTACGTACCTACGTTCAAATGAAATTTCAATGACGGGTAACTCGACCTATTTCAAATTAACGTAACTGTGATAATATATTACTGAAAAACCACGTATAATTCCATACTTTGCGCCAAATTAATAGAGATGATTTCCTACTACATATGTCTATTAAAACGCTGCATTTTAAGAAGTTACGAAAATTATGCGTAATATATTAGAGAGATATCGGTAACCCAAATAGCGTCAGGAGTGGGATTCTAAGATCGGTATCGTATCGTTTGAGACGACAGTAGGAATTCTAAGTAGTATTTGGTATCGTTTCGTGTCCCAAATTTTCGTAATTTCATCCGATAGGTGTAGATGTATCGTTTACAGACTTGGATATATGTTTCTCATTTCAATTGTAAATGTTTCTCTTTTCAATGTGTCAAATTCCTAACCTTAAAACGAAACCGATTAAATTATAAATTATTTGTGTATTCAGAAAATAAACAACAAATATGCTGCCCATAGTTTATCAAGGAAGTATACGAAATCAACCACCTATAAGGCGATTAAGAAGACATAGATTCGAATTAAGGTATAGATATAATCCATTCGATCTTCCTGAAAGAAGATTTATTGACTTGTTTCGATTGAATAAACATTTGACAAGAATATTGATAACCATATTAAACCTCCATTTGAGATATCCAAGCATAAGAGGAGGTATTACAATAGAAAGTAGGATATTTTGCACTCTCCGTTTCTATGCCACAGTGACTTACCAGAGGGGTGTTGGTGAGGAAACTTATTGCAGTTTGAGGCAAACTGCAGTTCATCGAGCAGTATATGAAGTATCAACTCGTATAGTTGAAGTGATGGATGCAGAAATTATAGCAATCTCTCAGAATATTCGGGAAAGGAATGTAGTGAAAATGGCTTTCATGGAGAAATGGCATTTTCCGGGAGTCATCGGGGCTATTGATGATTGTACCCATGTTGCCATCTTAAAACCACCTGGAGAGGAACATAATTTCATCAATAGGAAGGGTTACCATTCTCTGAATTGCCAAGTTATCTGTGATCACCGTATGAAAATAAATAATATTTTTGCTAACTATGGAGGATCCATTCATGACTCTTTTATATGGAACCACTCATTGATGAAGGATTATATGCAAGAAATTTACGAATCTGGGGAACAAGCTTGGTTAATTGGAGATTCTGGCTACCCAATTCAGCCATTTCTAATGGCATACTAAAAATGAGATTTCGATATCTTTTGAAGGAGCGTACTATGAGATACAATCCCGATTTTGTAGATAATTTGTTAAAGGCATGTGCTGTTTCACACAATATGTGTATGGATGAAAACATAGCCATCTATGAAAACGTAGGTGATCCAGACAATGATAACGGTGATGTTCTGATAGCAGAACCACTCAATAATCAAGGACAACTTCCTGAAGAAGGAATGATGGTTAGAGATAGAATTGTACAGCAGTATTACCAATAAATTTTTTATACACCCATATCATATACAACGAACACTGTTACTTTCATAATTTAAGAAAAAAGTTACCATATAATACAGTGTCTTCAAAAAGTGATATTATTGTTTTTTGTGATTACTGAAAAACTATAGTATTGATTTTCAATTAATTAAAATTAAGATCATGATTTTTATAATTTTATTGTAAATTATTATTTTTAAAAATGATTTGAAGTTACTATTCCAGAAATAATAAAATAACGATCCTGATTTTTGGAAAGTGCAAATACATTTTGCAACTTGAAATTGTTAGTAAAACATTTCAATAAGAAAATTTCATTCTATTTGTGAAATAAAGAGAAACTTAAAACATAATAAATATTATATTCCAGTACAAAGTCAGGTACATTCAAACTAAAAATAAACATTGCTTTCTATAACAATAAAATAAAATAAAAACAGTCTCTGATATTTCACAAAATAATGCAGAATTATTAATTCTTTTAACAATACCATTTATTTAGTATTACATAAATGGAAGGCTGCCGTTTTATTCCAGTTCTTGAGAGGTACTTTCTTCAAAAATCACCTGCCCACCTAGAAGCTGATTTTTTGTTAAATTCATTTATTTAAATCATTGCATTTGTTGTTACCTGTGGCAAATAGTTGTTCAATGTTTTGAAATAATTAGCAACATCCTTCAAATTGGAAGAAATATCGCCCAAGGAAGATTTTATGGTATTTTTTATATCCCTTAACTCTTCAATGGTTTCCCTGTATTCATTGTGAAAGTCCATTTTCTGTCTCTTATAAGGTGCTTCCATATTATCTTTCTTTGATGTTGATGGGGTATTTGATGTTGTTTGTGTATTTGATATTGATGGTTCATCACGACTATTTTTGCAGGAATCTGCTTCAAGGGATTCATTCACACCTACAGGTACATCACATTCTGGATTATTTAATCCCACAAAGTTTTCCCCTAATAAATCTAGTATTTTCAGTTCCAATTCACTCAGTGGTGTTACATCATCAAGTCCACCCCCAGTGCGAGATAATGATGCTCTCATTGCAGCCCCCCTTTTTTTTAATGAATACTTTAGATCGGACCAAGTCTACAAACCAAAGTTCAAATAAGTTACAAAAAATCGAAGTATTTGATATTTTGGTTTACCTTCTGCCATTTTTCAGTAGGTTTCGCTCCATAGCCTAGACCATTCAGATTATGGGCCAATTCGTCCCAATGTTTTTCAAATAGATCCCTTCCTTGAGGACCAACGAATTTACCTGCAGCCAGGAAAGAGTGCTTCTCCATGGCCCCTAACATAATCTGCCAATGGGCCTCTCTTACTTTGAATGACATTATATTTATAAAAATAATTGAATTACCTCAATTGCCAAAAAATAAAAAAATGCTGATTATTTATTATTCCCAACAATTGGGTACTTATTATTATCTATTATCTTTATTGCATTTAAGAAATTTACAAAATCTTATTGCAAGGGTCCTAACCACAAACAAAATTAATAAGTAAGTAATAGTGTTTGACATTCCGATATTTCAGGTTGTCACTCATCAAATATAAACGATCTAAGTTTTAGGGATTACTAATAAAATAAGCTACATTTGTCAATTGCCTGGAGGTCCCAGTGTCAAGGATCTTAACAAGAAAGTCAATAACAAATTGGGTACTTCCCTTGTTCTTGACACAAAACCATAGAAATATAACTATATCTATGCATAAAACCCACAAAGCACAAATTTCCATGTGAATGGAGGACGTCCTTAAGACATATTCCGACAATATCCGATCATTCTTCTGAGAGAGAGTTAGAATAGCAACGCACTATCGTTTCGATTTACGTCTCGTCTCGCACGGATACGATACGATCAATTGTTAGAATCCCATCACAGGCCATATTCTTTGATATTAGCGCATATGTTATTTTGACATTTAACCTATGCGCGAGTCGATTCTTAAAACAACGTCCCTAAATAACGTTACCGCCAAGCGTACTTTACGGAGCCAAACGACAGGCGGTATTTGGAATAGCGGTTAATAATTAACAAGACGGGAATGAGCAAATTTTATATATGTTAAAGTTAAAGGTTATGTAAATATTTGTTGTGTACTTACTACATAAACTCACTGTTTTATTCGTTTTCGTTCTTTTAATTTTGAGTATATAAAAAAAGAACCAAAAAGATTAAGTTTTGGACCAGAGGACAACATGGCTCTCCTCAAATAGTTTATTAATTTAAATCCTTTGGAAGACCCTAAAAAATAGGAAACAATCCAATCTAACATACATATCTTAACTGGAAAAAAGTTTTTAATAAGAACTTTAAAAGATCACTTGTTCCATATATTAGAAATATGGTAGAAGACAATGGAAACCAAATAATGTAGGTATTTATATTATCATACAATATAATTATTCTATACTTATATTAGTATTATTCTCACATTTTCAAATAGCGTGGGGCGTGGGTAAAAGGTCGCTTCCGAAAACTATTAAATAAAATTGAAATACCTATTGACGTAAAACCAATACCGCAGGACGTTAATTACGTTCTCAGGCGCTATTCATTTGACCGATATCTCTCTAATATGATCCCTCTTACTGCGATAATTCCAAATCTTGTAAGATATATTCATTCTTTTATCTGAAAAGTTGGATTCATGGATCATTTCATAACCTCAAATAGTAAAATTATCGTAAACAATATGAATAAATAATACTGATATCTGATAATCTGTGGAAGTCATTGGTATAAACATTTTGATGAGATAAAAGAAAGTCCCATTCTGAACAATGATTTAAATTTCTTTAATATTCAAACCTATAGCCGGAAGTCGAAATTCTGTACAGCGATTCATGGGCCATATTTTCTATCAATCCATTAAGTATCAACTTATTTTTTTACAAAATATAAAAATTTCCCGTAAAGACTTTGTTTTAGTGTCATTTAGTACATAAGTACTCCTAGTTTGACCATTCGTCTTCAAGGGCAGGATATAGGGCGTCTTATAAATAGGCGCAGTCAAATGGAGGTATAATTTTATTACCTGAACTGAAACAACACAAAATATAAAAAGTAGTAAAACGTAACATTAGATATAGATTTGTCGCTGTATTTATACATTATTCTATTTGTTTCCATTTGTCTTGAACTTCATTGATTTGCATTCCTTTTTCCTTGCCTTTGTCCATTATTATTGGTTTTTTCGTGTATGGTATGTCAGCCATAAGATGTATATGATCTTCTTCGCCAATCTGTGCATCAAAATCTCCCAAAATCACTAATGTATCTTCTTTATGTACTTTCATAATCTATTCCTCAAGTTTTTCGTAAGATATCTCTTTTTCTTTATCTTTTGCAGTTTCTGTTGGTGTGTATACGTTTGGGACTAATAAATTTAGTTTTGCTTCAATTCTCAAGAAATTCCAAGATATTTCTTTTAGTTTTTTCCAACAATAAATGTTGCCCTTGTTTTTCTCTTCTTGAAAATAATAGTTTGCAGTTTTTTTTCAATTATTCCCTTTCCTCCCCACCTAATTTCTTGTAACGCCGCTACATCTCTTTTGTACGTTTCTAGTTCATTTGCAATTTCTGCCATCTTTCCAGTTTCCAGCATGGTTGTTACATTCCAAGTGCTGATTTTTAGAACTTTTTTTATTTTTTATTTTCCTATGTTTTACTAATTTCTTCCTCTCTTCTTCTACTTTTTTCTGTAATCATTGTTAATACAAATGTTTGTTCCTTTAAGCTTGTATGTTTGTTTAAATATTTCAATCTTCTATTTCTAATCTTGTTAATTTGACTAAAATTGGTCTATTTTTTCCAACTTGATAATTACCTAATCTGGCTATTTCTTCTGTATCCGCTTTCTCATTAATTGCCACCTCCATTTATTCCAATATTTTATGAAGTTTTCTTTTAGTTTCGTCCGTTTTTTCTTCTTTTCCATCAAATATTCCTTGTATTACAATATTTCTCTGTTTTATTTCTCTTTCTATTCTTGCTTCTTGTGCTGATATAATTGTTCTCTTTTCATTGTTTTCTTGACGTAACAGTTTTATCTCGTTTGTGTTTTCCTCCAACTTGTCTTCTATGTCTTTTAATTTGTTTGTCATCTCTTTTAACATTTCCTTAATTTTATCCATGTATTCCTTCTTATGATTAAATGCCACTGTCTCCTCCTTGCCAACTGGTGTCCGCGTTGCGCCCGCAGTTAATGCTAGAAGCTTCTTTTAATTCAGCCTCTAACTATAGCTACTGCTCAATACGAGCAATAAGTTATTTTCATTATAATATGAATTTTATTATTTCTGCTGAATAAGTTTGATTTTTTACGGCTTAATCAACGCCTACCTTTAACTACTTATTTTGTGCATACTGATGCAGTTTTAAATCAAAAGAATAGTTTTAAACCACTCATTTTCTTACTTTCACTTGGAGCAATAATAATTATACGTGTTTTTCCCTTTAGTACCAGCGGTGGAACCCAATAATTGACAATACCTATCTTAAGATACTGTATATTATTCCGACATCCGACTATGAAGCAATTAGGCAATAAACTATTGGTTTATATACAGGGTGATTCATAACTATTGAGACATAGGCTAAGGGTAGATTGTTTGGACCAAATATACCTCAATAAGATATTGCTGTGGAAAAAGATAAAAGGCGTTAAAGTTGAATTTTTTTTTCGTTTTTTGCTGATAATTTCACTGCATATTTATCGATTGTTATTAAAATCGGCACAGAGGCATAATTTTATACAGGCAATATTATTGTATGTACTATTTGACATTTTGGGGGATTTTGGGGAGCCTCGTGAAGGATTTCTGATGATGAAATTGACTGTTAACTTTTTTTAACGAAACTTTTTAGTGATTTGTATTAGAAAATATGACATAAACATCATTTCTACGTAATATTGGTACTCTTGTTCAAACACGATATTCTCATTCGTTTTCGAGAAAAACGCAATTGAACAGTTCCGAGTATCGGAAAGGGATTTCAAATATTATTTCATTTATGAAAAGTGTGCTTTAGACTGTCAGATAATTGTTGCTGGTAAATGACATTTCTTGTCAGTGAATATTTTTGCTGCGAGTTTATAGTCAATTGTTGCATTTTTTAAAGCTATCGTATACTTTTTCGATTGGAATGCCTCGTTACAATCATTTTACGAATGGAGAAATGCGGGATATGATTTGTATATACGCACAAGAAAATTTTTGCGGGCGCTCTGCACCCAGAAGGTATGAATTGTTATATCCAGGCAGAAGGCAACCAATTCACAACACTTTTTCAAATCTATTTCATCGTTTCGGTGAATCCGGGTCATTTCACAATAAAAATCAAGGTGATCGTCCGAAACAAATTTCACCTAATCAAGAAGATTAAATTTTGGTTCGAATAGATGAAAATCCTCGTCATTTGTCATCAGCAACAGGAGTAAGTCAGTCGTCTATTATTAGAATTCTACAAAAGAAAAGTTCCACCCTTATCACTTCACTCCTGCTCAAAATTTGCTTCCAAGAGATCTCCCACGACGGTTATAGTTCTGCCAACGTATTCTCAACAAGCATAATGATGACCAAAATTTTATTAAGAAAATTATGTTCACCGATGAAGCGACTTTTACCAGACGAGGGGTATTTAATTATTTAATTGGCGAAACAGCCATTATTGTGAAGAAAAACATCCGCATGCTCTGAAAGAAAGATATTTCCAGCATGCGTTTAAATTGAATATTTGGTGTGGCATTATAGGCGACCAACAACTAGAGCCATATGTTCTGCCTCCAAATTTAAATGGAGATTCTTATTTAGTTTTTTGCAAAATACTTTTAGTGATATTTTGGATAATCTGTCACTAGCTGTAAGAAATAAAATGTGGTTTATGCAGGATGGAGCTCCACCTAATTTCCATTTAGTTGTTAGAAATCATCTAAGAGACATATTTCTTCAACGATGGATTGGCAGAGGAAGTGATTTTGAATGAGCACCAAGAAGTCCTGAATATAACCCGCTTGATTTTTATGTTTGGGAACATATGAAGTCCTTAGTTTATGCCAATGAAATTAACTCGAGAGACGAACTCTGGAGGAAAATAGGATATGCGGCTAACTTTATATGGGGACAGAATAATATGTTCTTTGAAGTTCGAAAGTTCTTTATTAAAAGAATTAGAAAAGGCATAGAAGTCGGAGGAGGCCACGTAGAACATTTAATTTGAGTTTGCTCTTTTTATGTTACAGTGTTTTTAATTAGGCTTTATCGTCGAAATAGAAGCCTTAAGATACAAGTTTTTTTATTGTCCGTTACTTAAAATTCCCTTCGGATACTCTGAACTGTTCAATTGCGTTTTTCTCGAAAACGAATCAGAATATCGTGTTCGAACAAGAGTACCAATATTACGTAGAAATGATGTTTATGTTATAATTTCTAATAAAAATCACTAAAAAGTTTCGTCAAAAAAAGTTACCAGTCAATTTCATCATCAGAAATCCTTCATGAGACTCCCCCTGTAACAAAATGTCAAATAATATTGCCTGTATAAAATTATGCCTCTGTGCCGATATTGATACCAATAGATAAATATACAGTGAAATTACTAGCAAAAATCGAAAAAAAAATTCAACTTTAACGCCCTTTATCTTTTTCCACACCAATATTTTATTGAGGTATATTTGGTCCTATCGCCATATTTTGGTCCAACAATCTACCCTTAGCCTATGTCCCAATAGTTATAAATCACCCCGTATATTTCATTTCAATTCTTTAAAAATATCTATGAGCAGATATCTGTTGCCTACTTCTAAATTCGGACATGACTCAATACGTATTTTCGTTTTTCTAGTATTTCTATGAAGAAAATTCTATAGAAAGTCTAGTTAATCTTTGGAAAATATATCTGGAACGTACACTTAAAAACTGTTCAATGAAACTAGATGCTACTGGTGAACTGAGTAGTAATAGCGAGGACGTCATGATTAAGGTAAAGTTTGATTTGGAATATTTCGTTTCGACTAATGAAAAAAATATTTTTTAAAGTATTCAACTTCACCCGTAAATATTTTCATCGGAAAAAGAATAATGAGATAATATCAGAAAACTTTTGGGAGTCATCTTGCACATTCACGAGTCGTTGAAATTTCATTGGTAGCAGTAACAATCACCTTTCCAATTACGAGTCCTTCCTTAACCTCTTCGCTGTGGTTCACGTGCTACGTGTTATGTAAGTTCATCGCTTTTTTTCCAAAATATTCTCGTTACTGACGACAATTGTCGATCGGTGAACTTTTCTACATAAATTTCAGACTGGATCTGTATTTCTGCATAAACTTTGGAATTTTTACCTGTGGCCATTTCTAGTCCAAGCCTTGTTGGACAGATTTTTTTCTAAGAACATAGTTTTCAACTGCGCATATGCTATTCCACACAATTTCATAATCTGATGCTCTTCGTCTTCTTATTCCCAATGTTCTTAGCTAATTGCAGCAATTTATTATCACATGCTTCCTCTCATTTTATACGGAAGTAGAGCTTTGTATTCAAGAGCTGTGGACAGAATAACAAGCAATCCTTTGTGATGTACTTAGAACTGCTGCTTGCATTTTGTCACGTAGACCAGCGATGAAAGTTCTTTGAATTTCATTTAGGTGAATAGTACTAGACGAACAATATCCTCCCAATACTCCTGAACAGTTTTTGCTTGCATCACTTTAACTGGGACTGGTACAATTACTCCAAATGTTTTTGATCATATTGTATGTTTAATCACCCCTTCAGGCAGGTTAAGAATGTGGATAGGCAATTTATATTATTTCAGATAACCAGCTCTTATGTTTTCCTTTGCAATGCATTTTGTGCAATATGTTTCTTCGTTAACTTTGTAGAATCTGCCTTCCACGTGTAACCTCTTGATAAACTTGTAATCATAAATCGTTTGTTACAAGAAAGATCAAGGCATTGCTTGTATTTTCACCTGTTGCAAACCTGTCAACGTGTTCTAAACTCGAAAATGGTCCTAATTAAGCTAAAAAAAGAGTATTTAATGCTTTCCATTATATTTTATCAATTTTATTTCTTTAACAAAACAACCAATGATAATCTTTTATTGTAGATTATTAGAGTAATAGCAAACATGGTTATAAACCCAGAAATTGGGAAACAACTCAATGAAAAATATGGCAATCAATTAATTGAGGAGATCCTCAAAGTTCTTATAAGTAATCCTTTTAAGAAAAACGAAGACCTGGTATTGTCCATATTAAGTACTTTGAACAACTTATCTTATTATTATACCAGTGATTCGGAAGCTGATATATTTCATATCAAACAAGTTGATATAGTCGAAGGTGAGGAAACTATTTTTGACTTCTATGTGAAGGATGTGCTAACAATTATCATATTAAACGGAAATTTGCAAAACAAGTTTGTATGCCAATAGAACTAAATGTTGTAAGGTAAACATCGTTCTTTTTTATTCATCTTAACGTGCACGGGACAGCTATGGTCATTAGCACCAGTTACAGTTAATTAATACAATAGTTATTAATTATAAAATGTTAGATTATATGAGGTTAATAAATGGTTACATTATATGAGGTGATGAAATGAAATTACATTGATTAGTATGAAAGCTGGCGGCTTGGAAGTTAACATATTAATATTAGTATCTATTAGTACTATATCTTTAATGATAACTCGGATTATTTGATCCATACAATTCAGCATTTGTCTCGTGGTGGCTTTTAGGCCACATACACTTCTTCGGGTAGTAAAGAGAGGTCATTCCTCAAGTATGTGTTTGACGTGAAGTTGGGTATTACATTGTTGACATTTCGGTTGAGGAGAAGCGGACTTGAGGCGACTGTGAGTTAAACGAGTATGGCCGATCCTCAATCTTCGTATTATAACCATTTCGTATCTGGAGAGTCCGTGCATGCTGGGTTGGATATTGTGGAGATTTGAATTATTTTTACCCCATTGTTCTTGCCACAAGTTTTTGAGCAGGTTTTTTTATTTTAGATTTGAGATGTTTACATATTTGGATGTTCTTTACCGTAGATAAAGAGGCAGCTTCTTTTGCGAGGCGATCAGTATTTTCATTGTCAATGATTCCTAAGTGGGAAGGAATCCAGATGAATGAATGAATTGTTCATAGGTATCATGTATGTCTTGAAGTAACGGGAGATTAGTAAATAGATTTTTGATAGATTGGATGGATGTGAGTGAATCGGTATATATAGCTGTGTGTTTATGAGGCGTAGAAATATGTTTGAATGCGGGGAGAATAGCATAGATTTCTCCAGTATGGACATTATTAGAAAGGGGAATCTGAAAGGATTCGATGGGTTCAGAGGATGAAGTGATTGCGCATCCAATTCCAGTTTCCTTTTTGGAAGTGTCAGTGTATACAACAGTATAAACTACTATCTATAAGATTTAAAAAGTACGATGTTAGTATCATGTTTTTTGAATTTCCAAAGAGATGTTTTGAAGTTGGGAAGGGCTTTTGTCCTGGGAGCAGTATGAGAGAAAGGACGAGAACAGGATTAGATGGATTTGCGGAGATCATGGCGGCGTAGGAAAGAAGGAGGTAATGTCTTCGGAGCCCGAGAGAAGGTTAATTTGCTCCTCTGTATAGGCTTTCTGTGGGACTTGAGCGAAAAGCTCCTAAGCAGAGCCGGATGGCGATGTTATGTATTCAGTCAGGGGACATTAGATCTGATTTATTGACAGACATGTATATGTTACGGTAAATGTACAATCTTGGGAAATGTGCACTTTTACCGTAAAATGTGTACATTTCCCAAAAAGTTAGGTATATGTGAACTGAATATAATGTATATGTACATTTCCCGGCAAATGTGTACTATTGCCTTGACGTTTTGGTAAATGTATACTCTTACCTTCATGTATTAAGAAAAGTTGGAATACAAATAAATTAAAAATGTTGCTCCAGTAAAAAAAATTATTTAAATAAACATAATACAAAAGGCTTTAATAACGAAAATTATTTTAATTAAAAAATGTAAATGACAAATAAAACATACTTTTCTTTGCATATTATATAATATGCCGTAGGTTATGATTCCAATATTCATGAATATAATTTTCGTCCTAGTTTTTCAGGACTAATACGATGGGAATCTAACAAATAATAATAATAACATACTTTTCTTTATTATAACAGTTAAATTTTATAAAACTATAAAGGAACATATAGAAATTTCATACTGAAAAAAGTTTTATTTATTTGAGCAAGAATTGCCACACACTTGGAGTTACATAATATTCCAGCATTTTTACAACTGCATTGTTTTGAGGAACATGTGCCTTTACATATGCATCTTTTAGAACCTTGTCCATCAGTAAGGTACTGCATTCCTATAATTTCTCTTACCGATTTCTCAACATCTTGAGGAACATCTTCGTATGATATAAACTTTTGTTCGCAAATGGCGAATTCATGCCTAGAATTAGATTGTTTTAAAATTCCCTGTTTAGTTCCTAATTTATATAAATTTTTATCGTCATCTCTAGACAAACCAACGCAAATCAAATTTTTTGGATCCGTTTTACGACGATCAACGTCTGGAATGGAAACTCTAACATTGTCACCAATCACAGCAGCAGGAAATTTTTCTTTCGAACGATTACACATTTTGATAGCTTGATTTTCTAAATTTTCCCTTGCTTTCTTTCGAGTATTATCAATTAAAATTTTCTTCTCGTTTAAAACAGAATTTATTTCAAAACTTCCATCTTTATCTTCAATTTGGTAGCATAATTAACCATCATCCAAAATTATGTCTAACGTTTCAATGGAAAATTCATCGTTTTCTGCGACTTTGCTATGTGGTGAATTGGCTGTGTGTACTCCTTCTAGTAATTGCTCTAACTCTTCTCCTGTTTCCAGCTGTTCAACAGATTCCATATGTAAATTTGATGTTATTTTTGCTTTATGCTCATGAAAAGCTCTATTTTTCATCAGTTGAACATATTTTAAACCTTCTGACCACTTGGTTGTTTGGTTAGTGATAATCCAGGTTGTAAGCATATTTTGAATATCTTGATTCGCTCGCTCCATCGAGCCCTGGCTTTGGGAATGGCGAGGCTTTCCGTGTATTATTTTCACACCATCCCACATATTTGCTAATTCTTGGATAATTTTATTTGCCCAAACGAGGAGGCAAATGTGCACATTTACCGGAAAATGTTTACATTTGCCGCAATATCTACTTTTACCGTAACATATAGAAAGCTACCGTAATCGAGCTTAGAGCGAACAAGGGATCTATACATTTTTAGCAGAAAGTTTTCATCAGCACCCCAATTATAATGAGAAAGGGATTTGACTAAATTTCATATTTTAAAACAAGTTCCTATGGTTTCCTCTAGACGGTTCTTCGACGATAGTCGGGAGTCAAATATCAAGCCAAGAAATCTACAGTGATTTACAACAGGCATTGGAGTATTATTAATCATAATTTCCGGGACAGGCGTGGAAAATGTTCTACTGAATTTGATAATTTTTCATTTTGTTGATGACAGAAATAGAAATTAACTACAGATTGTAAGATCTGGCAAGTGATCAAAATATATTTACCATGAGTAGATTATACGAAAATTTGCAGTATTTTACAAGCATATGTTATTGATGGCAAGGATAAATGAAGATGAGCTTAATACAGAGCCTTGGGGGACACCATCGTGTTCAATATGTGTGTCAGAAAGGTGCCCATTTGCAAGTACGTTGAAGATTCTACAAGATATAAAATTAGATATGAATAGAGGTATATTGATTTGTGATAGTTTATCAAGAATGGTTTGGCGAGGTATAGTGTCAAATGCCCCTTCTATATCAAGAATGGTAGCTATTGTTTCCTGTTTACTATTAACGGCATTGGCAATGTGAGTTTGTAAAAGGACAATATTGTCGTTAATGGATCGTTCTCGTCTGAATCCAGATTGCACCTTAGGGACACTATTATACTTTTCAAAAAGCCACATGAGTCGTTTATTGCTTATTTTCTCCATAAGTTTACACATGTAAGGGAGATTGGTCTGTATGATTTAGGGAGAGATGGTGTCTTGCCAGGGTTAAGAATGGGAATGATTATGGACGTGTACCATTTCTTCAAAGTTTTGGGCGAGTGTGTTTGCAATGACTTGTCTATTGAAGATTTCTTAGAAATAAGATGAGTGATTTTTAAATTGGTTTTTTGGCCTTAAATTTAACGTATTTTTTTCCAAGTTTGAGATGGATTGGAATTGTCGGTCAAAGATGATACATATTTTGGCCAAGAAAATTTCTTACTATGTTTGATGATGTAGTTGGCTTAGGTTTTTTTGTAAAGTATTAAGTTTTAAGGAGTTTTATATTCTCGATAGTAGTTTAGAACCGACTTGGATTGTCGGATTGTGTTCTCACAGGAAGGATTCCACTATGGTACGGTTTTGTTAGTAGATGTGAACGTATTTTTACCACTATGAGTTAAGGCTGATGACAAGACGATGTCTGTAAATGGCTGAATTGCTTAACGTTGCTGGGGGAGAGATTATATAAGGAAGAGTCAATTTAAGAGGTGAATTCTTACCAGTTAGCTTTGTTCAGACGTCAATAGTACCGGGGAGATGTTTTTTGATTAGTGTTATTGTGGATATGATGATGGGGAAGTGGTCACTGTTGTGAAGATCATCATCGTCTTGCCAAGTTAAGGAGGAACCAGTCTTGGGATCGCATATAGTTAGATCAATGACAGATCAATTACCGGAGGATGAGCTGAAGTGAGTATTGGAGCCTGTGTTAAGAAGGAACGACTGCAATTAATTATGTTCTCGACAACGTTTCCACGTCGAGAGGTGCTCTGTGAACCCCACATATTGTTATGAGCATTAAAATCACATAGGAGGATAAAAGGATGAGGAAGTTGATATATTAGATCAAGAAGTTCATCTTCCTCTAAAGAATAGTCGGGTGGAAGAAAAAGGGAGCATAAAATCAGTTTGTTAGGAGGGAATATTGTTGTGGTAATTGCTTCCAGATCAGTAGTAAGTGAAAGATGTGAAGAGAATATTTCCTTAGACGCGAATATTGATGCACCACCACCCGCTCTAGAGCAATAGTTCTGATAAAATGATAGGCTTTAAAGTTTTTTGGATATGGAATCTTGGACGCTTTAAGATTATTTTCTGGGAGGCATATAAAGTCTGGCCTGTAAATGGAAGTAAGATATTGTAGACGTTCAATTCGCGGATAATATCCGTCACAATTCCACTGTAATATTGTGAATTCTATTAATATATAGAACTTATTAGGAATTATAAAAATGGTTTCAGTTTTACAAATTACACTGGAAGGTAGTTGAGAGCAGAAGATATTCTAAATCGTAAGTTGGTTAAGATAGATCGGGATCATCACAGATGGCGTTGTTTGAATTTGTGGATGTTGACCTTCCTAGCGCATCAATTTCGTTGGGGTTTACCTTGAGTTTTGGTTTTTTCTACAGTCAAGTAATACCGTTTTTAAGGGATCTATTAGATAGAATAGGGTAAATTTTATGAAAGATCTTCAAGGAGGGCTTTAATGTAGGTGGTAGAATTAAAGGATCACTATTACCGAATGTGTTTTCTTGAAAAGCTATCATTTGTAGGGATGTTACTGAACATGTTTCTGGATCAGATCTAATCAAATTTTTATTATTGGATCAAGAGGAGGGGCTAATTCTGCAGACGTCTTTGGTATCAGATCTTCAAGGAGGGCTTTAATATTGGTGGTAGAATTAAAGGATCACTAATACCGAAGGTGTTTTCTAGAAAAGCTATCATTTGTAGGGATGTTACTGAACATGTTTCTGGATCAGATCTAATCAACTTTTTATTATTGGATCGTGAGGAGGGGCTAATTCTGCAGACGTCTTTGGCATCAGTCTTAGATCTCTTTTTTGGGGTAGATATCGGTGTTATCAACGAGGAAGTAGATGGGGAAAGTGTATTGTCGCTATGTAAGGCTGAAGGACAAGTAGTAACTGATATAGGAGGAGATTCAAGACTAGTATCCGTAGAGAGTGCTCTTTTAATACCAGGGGAAGTGGGGAAGCTGGGTAGTATTATGAGCTGCTCTGTAGGTGTATTATTGAAAGAATTATCATGGGATGCGGGAGGGTTAGGAGGAGAAATATTAGAAGAGGCTCCTGCAGTTTCTTGACTAATGGTGGTAGGTTGAAGGGGATTGCAGGACATTGACAGATTCTGAAGATACGGTGGTTAGAAATACGGGAAGCGAATTTTATTCCTTTTGCAGTTACGATTTTACTTATTGCCTTGATGTAGTCAAAACGGACGACGTCTGGGAGAGCATCCATGGCTATTGCTTGGCTTCTGCTTGGAAATGATGTAGGAGTTTGAGTTTTCTTTGAAGTATTTTTAGTAACTATTGCGAAGCTAGGTACGCCTGTCTGTGATTTGGTAGTGGTTGCCATTGTTTGGTTATAATATTTTGGATGCAATATATTAAATGAATTTGGCCAGAATGACAGGCCTGTTTATTTAGTTGTCGATATATAAATTTGCAATCGACTTTCCAAGTTTAAGAAAAACTCGGCGATAAAACTTGAGAAATAATACACATTAACTAACATGTATTTAATGATTTTAACAAAAAACAGAGCTTAACCAGAGGTACGTGTTTTACTCGTTGGCTCACTATTGTGAATGAATAAATATGATATTGCAAGATATTTGAAATTACGTACTTTCTTGAAGCGTCAAAGTGACAAAAATCGTTTTAACAGTATCAAAATACACAAAAACTGGCAAGCGGAAGATGCCGATATTGACAAGTTTCTTATGAATTTAGAGACTCAATTTATTTATACTTTTACTCAACCACTCGTACTAACTATTTACATAATCTATTTCAACGCTGCCCGGCACTGCACTATGATGTCCTTTGGCTATCGGCTTCTGCAGAGCCTCCGAAAATACGGGAACGCCTGGAGTAGTGTGGCACCATTTTTTTAATGAACCGTACCATAAATCTTGAAAAACAATTCTCTGTGGCTGACTTTACGTTTCCCTACTATATACTTCCAGCACATTCTACCGGAGACGACGTTGACTTGTTACACTACCCCCCCCCCCCTCGCCCCTCTTAATTCTGAACAACACTATCGGTAACTTTCAGCGTACGATGACGGAATTGGCTACTGGATTCAGCTTGATAGGTATCCTTGTTGAAAGAATAGCAAGCTATAGTCTTCTGCGGATACGCACCTTTTGGTTGGAAACAACATACCGTAACCTACACATCAATCCCTCGGAAGATGACACTGACCACGCTCACCACAATCCTACAAACCATTTCCCATCATTGGTAGAGACATCTTCTTGATATCGTAGTTGCTAACAGATATCTTCATGTTAACTAGAGTTCACCAAATATCTCTGTAGATGGGTTTCTTACTGGAGTTGCTTTTATGGCTCAGTAAAACATGGATCTGTGGCTTTCTTCAAGTCGCAGAACTTTGCCAAAATATGGTGTTCGTCAGTTATCTCTCTTACATGCCCAACATTTTCTTGAATACCGAAGCAACTCCTCGATTCATACGTAAATACTTTGCCACGCAGTGAGCGATTGATACGTCGTCACCGACATTAAAAAACCTGTCCAGCTGGAACATATGTACTTCTTTGGACGTATTTGGAATGTCCTTGATGTAATCGTTGCAAAACTTCTCGAATAATTTTGGATTGTTTTTCTGAATAATTTTTCAACCAAATTTTCATCGTCCAAATATGCCAGACAATTCTACCATGTGGATCGATCATCTTCAAACTGCCTCCATCAGATTCTCAAACGAAGCTGGAAAGTTGCATAGATCAAAGGGTAAACTCCGTGGATTGCTAAAGAATCAAACCTATGGAAAATGCTGCTCTCATTCTATTCGCAGATACCATTTTCACTTGACAGTAGCCACTTTGTAGAGTGTCAGCGAATGGTCTGTTTTGATTAACTATCTGTCTCAGTTACCGAATTTAGCAGAATCCGTATTGGCTATAATGTTGTTATCTGAGCGTCTCCAGAATTTATGTTATGTGTGTATACTTATTCCATCCTTATTTCTATCTTTCTATCTTGGAACTCCAACAGCATAGTCTTCACCTGATGTTTTTGCTTTTCATTCGAAAATAATAATTTTTACAAGTTCTTCTGTTTATTTGGATCTGGATAGCCTGTTCACGGTGATCACAGCACATATCGCTGATACAGGTTTCCACTGTCCAGCTACAGTATTTATATTTCCTTCGTTTCCACCAGAGCTCTAGCGGTTAGAAACTTCTTGTTGTCTACATCCTCCACTATCCTTAAGCTACCATTTCTGCAATATCCGTCAATACATCAATAAATTTTCTAGCTAGTATTGCAACGGCACTCGTATTCAATAAGTGGACAATCCTCTTTGCGCCCATTCAGACTAGGATACTGTATCTGAGATACTCGTATCCCAGATACAGAAAATACATGCGTTTAAATGTAGGTTTTCACACTGCATTCAGCGCGGCATACCGTATCGCGATACTAAATTTCTGAATCTCGCTCATTCAGCCGCCGGCGAATCCGAATCCGGGATAACGAATAATCATTGTGGCTTATGAGCCTTTTCAGACTTGCATACTTTTGCGAGTCAAGAAGCACAATAGCATAGGTGTACAATATTTTTATTATTCATTAGAAGAAGTGAAGTGGAATTAAACGATTATTCGATTGTACCAAAGAGCGTGAGGTTTTTGATATCGACAAATTTAGTTTGGTAGAACCGAATTCTTGTATATGGGGTATACACATAGGAACTAAAGTATATTAGTTGCTTAGGGAAATTTATAGAGCCAATTAATTACTGTTGTTTTAACAAGTGAGACGATGGAACATGTAACTTTTTATTATTTTTCTTCCAAGACACAATAAAATGAAATATGTAGATTTTTAATGATTATTCTTCTAAATACACAATTAAACACTTCAACTTACTCAACTTTTTAGGGTTTGGATTTTATAATTATTTATATGTAATAATAATAAAAAAATGTAATCTACTACATATATTAATTATATAAGTATGTACAAAAAAGGAAGGACGCATAGACTTGTTTTTATATAAGGGGAACTTGCAACAAACGAATCAGACGAATCACAATCAAATAATACAATTTTCAAGTGTGCAACAAAATAAAAACATCACTACTCCACTCCAGTCTTCCTATTCTGCTGATTCACCTGACGTCTCAACGGATGGATCCATTGTGGACCTTAATGACTATCAAAGCGAAAGACAAAAAATTAATGTTTATAATAAACAATATATATTTTTCTTTTGTATTAATACATGTAAATCAATATAGAGAATACGGAAATCATTACTATTACTTTTTTCTTACCTTAATGTCATAGAAAGGCGATCTTTTGATGGTATGCTCCTACGCAGTTTAGTATCCTTCTTGATTATTTCACATTCCTCAAACGATTTTATAGACATTCGATAATAATTAAAAAACTTTATTCGATCTTGAAGTAAATATTGGTGAAGTAAGTCATAAATTTCTTTAGTTTCCCTTATTTCTATTATAGGATGAATCTACATAGTTCGTCTCCATTTAATTTTTTTATTTTTGTATGAAATATGCCACAGCATAACGACTCTCCAATGTCCATTTTATAAAAAGCACTGATAAAATTTATTTACAAAACAATATTCTAACAAAAGTATCTTGACTGTATCTGGCCTAAATTATGTATCTCGCATACAGTATCCTAGTCTGAAAGGGCTCTTAGTCTTCATGAAGCGGAAGCGGGAGCTCTTGTTTGTCAACCTTCAAGACACCATTCTTGTCATCAAATTTTTTTTAGAAAGTCCATCTCCAGATTACATTGTTAAGATTTCTTTGCAATTAATATCTGATGTCCAACTGTTATCTTTCCTATGGTTATAGACATGCTAATTGCACCATAGGTTATCATTGTTTCCACAGTTGCGGCTTTTAGTAGCACTGGAAATTACTTGCTATTATTCATCACTAAACACAATCTCATTCTAATCATCATTCTACTGGGCACGTTCCTGGTACCACTGCAGCCTGACTTATTTAACCGTTAAGCACATACTCTCTGACTGCAAACAATTTTCTGCTACATATCAACGGCATGACATAGAGCCTAACTTCCAGGGAATGCTCCACTGCAACACAGAGATCTAGAAAGTTTTACAGTTTCTCAAAGCTACAAACCACTACCATCAAATATAGTTGAAGAATAGTAATAGTTGTTAATTTATCCATGTAAATATTTGTAATTATTCTTTTGTGCCAATGACCAGCGCTGTCGAGACACGTTAAGCTAAAATAAAAAAAGTAAGGATTTGATATAGTGTATGTACCCAGTATATCGAGCAGAATTTATTAAAATATATTGATGTCTATATATTGTTTCATTTTCAATGTCACATAGTATAATAGCTGTTCTCCACATTGATAAATATGCTTTTATTCATTTCAGCTATAACCGAGTACGCAAAATCGAAGAATAAAGACTGTGTAATTGAAACAATGAGAATTTTAGGTAATTTGTCAAGATCTAAAATAACCAGGAAATATATTACAGAAAGTGAAGTATTTGGAATCCTCATCGACTTACTGGATAACGGTAACTATAATTTTCAAATTTACCTCTCAAAATCAATAACATTTTATAAACCATTTCAAAACCAGTAGGGGCTGTTTCATGTGAAATAGGGATTGACGTAAATCTTTCAATTTTATCTGAGAAGTTTAATGAAAATGAAATGTTTGTCTCACTTTAATCTGATTAATAATAACACAGACCCTTATGCCCTTATGACATCTTCATGACTACATCCTGTATAATTATCGAACGAGTTAATAGCTCAAAAGAAAGAGCTTGATCCACTGAGTGTTCTGAGAGTAAAACTATCAAGATCCATTTATTATAAGAGGAGCTGTGAGAATTCGAATTGCTTGAGTGAATGTGTCCCATAAGAAATGTGCAGGGAAGAATCGCGTTTGACTATAACTTGAGTAAGGTGAGAGTTGAGTAAATTTCAATGATTGATGGCATATCTGTGTCTAAATACCTTTCATTTAAAAAAAATAAAGGAAATCGGTCAGATAGAACGGCCAGACTTCAATTTTCATAATTTTTTTAATATATAAGATTACCTTTTTCAACGTGACTCATAAACCGTAGTATTACATACATAACTGAATTTTGAAAAATTCAAGAATACATGCTAAAATTATTAGTTCTAGAGTTTTTAAAGTATTTTCGAATTATTTACAAAGATAAAAAAATTTAGAATCAAATATGACAACAACACATTAATCTTTATGTGTACGTTACCAGGTCATTGCACTTTTCAAACCTTTTGGTTTTAGTGTAGTCACTTTTAACAAACGGTATTGTTCAAAACAAAATCAAAATTAAACTTAACAAACAAAAAACGTATTCTTTGTTAACAGCAAAGAATATTCTTTGGTTAACAATGAAATAAGAGCATTGACATATGCCTTATTTGAAACATGGCGTCTCTCAGACCTGCGCATTCAGAAAATGAATTGTCAAAAAGTAGAAATTCCGTTTCTTTGTGTTGGTGTATTGGTTGGTTTTACTATACATCCATCTTACTCCTCACTTCTAGTATTTATGTTTATAATGTCATATTTCTTGTGTTTTCAGGTGCTCGTCCGCAACTGAAAACCACTGTTGGGGTATTCGTTAATTTGATGTCTGATAACCGCTCCAGAACGTTGTTCAAAGACAGCGGAGGAGTAGAAAAGTTGATCAAAATATTATCAACGGAATGTGGGAACGATTGGTCTTTGGGAAATCTCATTTGTCAAGTGTTGTGGAATTTTTGTATCGACACAGTTGACCTACATGAGCTTTTTTCTGAATCAGAGATACATAAATTACTAGTGTTGTTAGCAGATCACTTAGGTAAGTATTAAAAACAGAAGCTGTCGTAGTATATAGAAAGTTTCATCAACAACCGTAGAAACTGGGGAATAAATGGATATACAGAGTGTCAAATCAAGCTTCTACTATCTGTATATTGAACTACTAACAGGATATTCATGGAAGTTTGTATACATGGGTACAGCGAATTGAAGCAAAATATTTTGAGACACGTGCTACTTTCTATTGTACCAAAAGTGGACAGCAACATTCTTATTTCAAATGGCCCTGTTTATCACTTTCTGTGGTTTGATCTATACTTGAAATTAACATTTTCATGTAATAATTGACAAATGCAGATCTGTTTGGAAGGTATTTGGCGATATGTCGAAAACTTTTTTATTCCATACAGAGTTTGTGAAAAAGGTGTTAAAAATCTCAATCTCATAAATGTTAATCGGCACAACGCAATATGTCTTCTGGCATAACCTATCCATTTATGGCAAAAATATTCCAAAACATTCGAAACAGTTTTTCTTGTTCTTACTTGATCAGTTCGGGTACTATTCCTCCCGGTTCTCCTAATTTTCTGTTCTTCATTGACATCACAGCTTCATTGATTTTTCCCAAACTTTTCTCTATTTCATCCCTTGTTCTATATATTTCTGTTTCTTCTAGTTCCATGAATGGTAATCTATTCTTGGTAGTGCTTCTTCAATTTTCCTAATTAAACACTTGATATATTGGTTTTCTTCTTTCAAGTAATCTCAAAGTCTCTAAGTACTTATTCTTCCCATTTGCTGATTCACGTTTACGTATGCTTTTCCCCATTACTCGTTTTTCTCTATATCTACCACTCTTCTATCATCTCTGTTTGCCTCTCGGTATTTCTGCCGATATTTTCGAACTAAACCACTTGACACATAGTATTTTTTTCTTTCATTTTTTTATAGAAATGTTTCTATTTTTAGACCATGGAGTTGGTACTGCTGCTGTCTGGATGCAATCCTTAATATGCCTTTATACTCCTGTTGTTTTTCCGAACGTAAATTTTGATCCAGCTCCCTTTTTCCCTTTCACTGATTACTGTTATGTCTATGTATACAGTACTAGGAATATTCTTTAGTCACATATGCTTAAGCGACAATATGTTAGAAAGAAGCAAATATGAATTCAGTGTATTACTTTTATTCTCTAACATGATATCATAAAGTGGAAACGTGCCAAAGTGCATGTCTGTAAGCGACGACAATGTGTTACAAGTATAAATTCATTGTAGGTATTAACAGGATATCAGAAAATCAGAAACAAGGAAAGAATTATTCACTGAACGTTCTGAAGTAAAATTAATGTTGCCGGCGTTCATTGTACATTTATATTAATTGTAAAATGCATTGCTCTAACACGAGAACAAGTTGTAAAAAGCTTTTCATTATGATAATTCGAGAGGTTGTTACAGATAAAAATAATTAATCCGATCTATTTGTTGAACATTTTGACATAATTCAGGAAATTGTTCCAGTTTTCAGTTTGAAAGCGGTTAAGACCTTTAATTTTTTGAAATTTGGTAACGTGGAAAGATGTCGACTGAACACTTGGATTGTTTTTGTATTTATAAATAAAAATTGCTTTACTGTATTTACGTTTGTTTTCAAATGAGAAACAAACTGTTTGTATAAATACACACAGTACAAAATAAAACACTCTTTCGATAATAAACATAAAAATCGAATTCTAATGAAAATACCTATTATTTTGAAGTAAAAGTAATATTGTGATAGGTAGTAAATTGAAAAATAAAAATAAAACTTTTTAATTCTTCAATGAATTTAATTCAAATGTTCGAAGAAGCCACCGTTTAGAGCTAAACAGTAACCGAGCAGGTTATCAAATTCTTGACGAAAATGGGTGAGTATTTGAGGTGTTATTCCCATACAGGCTTGTAGAATTTATTCCCTAAGTTCATTCAGGGAACTGGCCATATAACCGCAGAAAAAGAAATCCTTGGGATCCAAATCTGGAGATCTAGAAGGCCATCTAACGTTACCATTCGAGGAGATTATTCGATTGGGAAATTGCGTATTTAAAAAATTTATTGCTAGTCGATAATTGTGTGATGCAAAACCGTCATTTTGGTAACAAATATCATTGAAGTTGACACCTAATTGTATAAGGGCAGGTGAATTTGATTTTGTAGCATATTCAAATATTTTTGTCCGGTTAAATTGCCGTCAATAAAAATGGCCAATTAAATGTTCACCTAATATTCCAGCCCAAACATTCAACTTTTGGGGAGATTGGGTTCTACTATTGTAGTGTTTGTGTAGGTTTGCCCTGGACCAATATCGCATAACGGATGAATTATGTGCACCGTGTATTGAAATAGTCAATTCATCTGTGAACAAAGTTTGCATCCAATTGTATTTTTTCCATAACTATTTCACAAAATTCCATTCTACGAAATTGATCGTCTGCAAATATTTCATGGCTCTTCCTCAGTTTAAAACTACGATAGACATTTTTTAACCCTTTCACTACACCCAGTGGAAAGCGTTAAAAAAATCAAAATTATGTAGTTAGTACCTTAACGGATGAATTATATACATTTACAAATGTTAAAAAAGTACTCTACCGCCTCCACTACATTAGATAGCATGTCCCTCAGAAGGGACAGACACAGTCAGAGGAATATGGTGATATGTAACTAACATATTTCAAAATAATTCTATATTAACGAAAATTAAAAATTAAACACATATACATACTTATATTAAGGTCTAACGTGAATTAAATTTGTAAAAGAATTTTTTTATCTTTCATTAGACACAAATGTACCCTACATTTAGTACAAGGTACGTGTGTTTTCAGACTACAGCCTTCCATTTTACAGCGTGAAATCCTTTTTTTGAGCAACTTCAGGAAGGTGGATATAGCAATCATATCTGATTCGGTTCGTTGCACATTTTCTCTGAATGTTCCGGAGAATCCATGCTTGTTGAACGTCATTGAACTCATTATGGTCTCCTTTATAATTTTCATTATGTCTATTAAAACTTAATCCATACTCTAGGCCTACCTCTTCATTTGGTCCTTCTAGAATATCTACCAAATCGACTGATCTATCATTCCTTACATCTAAATCATCTCCTCCTAAATCATTGTCTTCGTCCAATAAAACTGGTAGATCAGAATAGTAATCATTTTCTAAGTATTTCATCATTTCTTCATAAGTAAGGGGCTTTTTGTTACCTCTAGACATTATCTGAAAGGAAAAATATAGCCATTTTCATACGAACAGGATATAAAATATCAAAAGTAAAAAATATTAAAAATCCAGTTCTGTGCTGAATTGGTCAACCAAATGCGTTTGTCCTTAGACAAGAACAAATATTTCAAACTTACAATAAACTTTCTAAAATATGGAAAACCCAAAGTAGACTAATACTGAAGTAGTAGTAGTACTCACCAATTTTATCAATAAAACTTGTTTTTACACCAATACTAACGTAGATCCGGTAACGAACACCCCCGTGCAATTTAACAATAACCTCAAACATGAAAGTGGTGACGTTAGACTGACATTGATAGTTTTATAAACGTCTCATCGCTGTCACCACTCGTTGAGGTGCGTTCAATAGACGACTTTGAGTAAGAACAAATTGTTAATCGACGATTTATGCATTCCTTGAGCATTACATCGAATCTTAAAACGTGTCCCTCCTCAGAGACAAATACAATGAAAGGGGGAATACCGTTCGAATTGTTTTCGTATCAACAACAAAATCCTTGGCTAAATGAGTGAACGACTGTATTAATTAGATGTAACTAGATTTCAATTTCAATTATTGCTAGCGGCCAGTGAACTTGAATGTCACTGAAAAGATGTAGTAAGGTTAGTAGCATATTAAGGAATCACGACTGTTTTGTAAATAAATAATGTACTCAGCAAGGTCGACGGAAAGATCATCGACTGTTTTGGTCTAACAATGCATTTATAGAATTTCCTATATATAGAGATAGTTCGTTTCTCTATTATTATTAATAGTACCAATGTTTATAGTGTAAGTTATACATGATCAGTAAATTGTATACGTAGTGTTAAATATATTATCCCAGTGAGTTTTGATAAACGATGGTATTTATTTAACCCCAATGAATAATGGTAAGTTTTTCCCGAAGAATAATAGTTCGATGGTTTAAGAAGTATATACGAGTGGCACTTGCTAAATAACCACCACATGGCGATCCTGCAAACTAAATGGTAATAATCCTGCAAACTAAATGGTAATAGTCCTGCAAATTAAATGGTAATAATCCTCCAAACTAAATGGTATTAATCCTGGAAAATAAATCGTAAAATTCAACAATAATCCTGTAAATCGTCCTGCGAACTGATGGTAATCCAAACGAGCGAAGGTATATGGTCTTCTATTTGAATATTGGACCTTGGAGGAGCAAAACTATGGGTGGTGCACCTACTAAGCAAGAGGTACAAGAAACTGGTACGGTAAACAATAATTTCACGGTGTAGCAAGATAATTTTGCAACACAAATAATGGTCTTATTGAACATAATAACGGTACCGTTCATTCTAAAATTCATGTGGTGACTATGGAAAACG
This sequence comes from Galeruca laticollis, assembly GCA_963921935.1. Lineage (NCBI taxonomy): Eukaryota > Metazoa > Arthropoda > Insecta > Coleoptera > Chrysomelidae > Galeruca > Galeruca laticollis. The sequence continues at coordinate 119,941,107 of OY998178.1, read as the reverse complement.
CATCGAAGAAGAGACCTCAACCGAGGCATTGCAGCGAAGCAGACGTCAGGAACTTTGACTGTATAAAATTGTTAGTACTTATGCACTCTATTTTTATGAACGAATGGTACATCTTTTAAATGTCAATAACGTGGGAAGATTTCGAAGATAAGCTAAGGGCAATTGTAGAAGAAATAAATAAACAGGGAAAAAGTGTTTTGAAAAAGGAAACTCCTAAAAATCTAGATATACACATTGAAGTAATTAATGGTATAATAATTCTTTATAATAATTTTGATAGGTAAAAATTGGAAAAATTTAAGTTTAGTACAACAAGAAAGTTGTGAAAATTATTCGGATAAGGTTAGGGATAAAACTGTTAGGGCATTTCAAGCGATAAATTGTACTGTTAAAATACCTACCTCTATATTTGAATACCTACCTCTATATTTGAGGAGATCGATACGGGTGTATTACAAGCAATAAGCAAACAGTTGAAAATGACAACGAGTATGAATGATTTTTTTAACTTCGCGAGTAAAGTATTACCTACTGAATTCAACGGAGAAGCAAGCAAGTTACAATCTTTTTAGACTCATTAGATTTGTTACAAATAAACGCGACGGGTAATGAAGAAAATGCGATTCTGTTAATTAAAACAAAACTGACTGGGAAAGCAAGAAGCCTGATAACGACAGAAGATTCTATCACAGAAATTAGGAACAAACTCAAATCAGGAATAAGAGGAGATAACCCAAGCCTTCTCTTAGCGAAACTTAACAAAGTAAGGCAAAATGGAAAGGACATAACGCAATACGCGACAGAAATAGAGAAACTGGCAGATAAGCTACAGGCAGCATACGTTTCGAAAGATATGCCAGAAAGTCTAGTAGAAAAATACTCCAAATAAGCAACTATTAAGGCAGTGAGATGAACGCCACATCGGACGCAACGAGAACGATCATAGCAGCGGGAAGCTTTGAAAACACGCAAGAAGTACTATCTAATCTAATTGAATGAGGAAGTATTTATGTTATTCTTAAAAAGGAATATTGCATGGGCTATACTTTCAACGTGTAAATAGAAAATGAAGAGAGGCGATATATAAAAATAGAAGAATTACGGCTCTAGACGAAATCGTTTTATCAGGAGCGTAGGAATTGCAGACGGTTTACACTTTACACTATACTTTGTTGGCATGTTATGATACCCTGTTAAAGAAAATAAGTGATACACTGAATATACTTGTTTCTTTTTAACAAATTGTCGCTAATGGACTTAAAAGTCTATGTTACCATATAATATTTCTAGCATTGTATATTCTCAATCCTAGTTAGAACAGTTATACCGCCGTTACCGCATCATCAGAGCCTCTTTTGTTTGTTCACGAAAACTGCCATGTAATCCATCTTATACCAGCTTGATATATTGATTTTTACTGATAACTACCTCTTTCTGCCTCTTCCAATAAGCTCCGAAGGAAATAGTAAATTTCGAAGCAAATCTGTTTTTCCCTTTTTAGACTACTATTTACAATTGATAGGTAAATTATTATTAAGGTGATAAATGATTAACTCTTAAGTCGCTCTCAACTAATTGTAATTTATAGATGACTGGCTATTTTTGCATGTAAAATTTTTATTTTCAATCTTTTATCTTTAAGCCGAATTAATAAAATCATTTTAGATGAAGAAAAGCTATTTGGTATCGAAGAGCATAATTTGGAAGATATGAATGCCTATGTCACTCAAGAATACTTAATCTGGGAAGAGTTCGCAAACGTAGCGACAAACCTATTAGAAAAAATAGAATTTTTCTTAGATACTTTCGACCAAATAACAAACGAAGAAAGATCTACAGTGGCGAATGGAAAAACCAAAGATTCTAGCACCAATGTCAGCTTATCTGCATGGTAAAAGTTTAAGAAGTTTTTTTACAAAACCAAAATAATTAATTTCATAAAAAGACTCACCATCTGATCAGGTGTAGTCTTTAATAAGTTGTTTAAAATATCACCTCACCAAATATAATCATATAGTCTATTTATTATAGCTTATAAATCATTAACACGATAAAACAATGTAATTCAATTCTTTTAAAAAGTTTTGTTTTGTATCTTAAGAAATTCAAATATATAATCTGTATTGTCGATAATATGGAAAGAAAAGCTTTCGGACTGAGACTGAGTCATTTTTGAGTAATTTTAAGTGTTACATTAAGTAACTGATTAGATATTTGATTGTAAATAGCTTTATTTGAGCATGTTGCTCGGTATGGTGTTAGACTGTTACTAACTACAAATAATTATTCTTAAAACTAATTGCAACTATAGATATTCCTACGTTAATTATTAGGTAGTAAAATATGGATACTAGCAGACAAGAATGGGACCTTTTCAGTAAATTTTACGGAAAAGTAGAGGTCTTGAAGATAAGACCAAGATGGTGATTTATGAACATAGGAATCTATAAAGACATACATTTTGAAATTACGATTTAAGCTGAACATACAACGCAACTGTACACAATAACTACTTAACAAAGTAGCACATGAAAATTAGCTTAATATTAACTGATATACGGAGCATATTGCGTTGAATAAGCAAATTAAAATAGTTGATCAATAAAATGTTTACTAATGTAGGATTTGATAAATTATTACAATCAGCTTCTTCGAGGGAAGAAAAAAATCTATGCTTAGACATTGATAACGTGAGCACCAATATTGAGATGCTAGAGCTTGATTCATCAACCCTACATAGTAACTTGGGAATGGTCACTCTTATCTCAGGTACTAGTCAACCCCAAATTAGTCGAACTTTGACTGAATAGTCATACAGGGGTTAATATATTACAGAATTGGTGGAAGTTACAGAAGTAATGGCTATAGAAGCCTGATTAGCTGGTAGAAGAATTGCGTTCCAGATCGAAAACAAGTAATGGGTATTAACAGGATGTTTGGAGATTGATATTCTATACTAAACCAAGATCTCAATTTCGTTCTGTGTCTACAAGCTCTTGTGAAAGGAAATCATGACACATCTGTCATACGAAACCTATATATACTGATAAGCATTTCTAAGTCAATTCTTACCAACCTAGCTAAATTACGCAGTATCTATCCGAAAACTTTTATTCTCAAACTGAGCTCGACGTCTTCGTTTTTTTTTATTATGGGTAACAGCTATTGAAAACAACGATTATCAAAGAAAATCGATTTTACTATCCAAAGCTATGAAACTTAAAGGAAAATGGTCTTCTCATTTCCCTTGTTCCCCTAGTGCTTCTACTCATTTCTGTTTTATTTCCATTTTCAATATTCTCTTTCTGATGTCAACAAACCCCACCTGGATTCTTTTTCTTGTTCAATGTTTTGTTTATGGTATTTATTACTGCATCGGAGCATTCATTGTCTTTCAGTCTGGCATTATGACCTCCGAAGTTCCATTTTACCCTAGCTTCATGACCGTGTCGTGAAGGGGGAGGAAACTAACACAATCAAAATAGGAAACAATCAATTACAATTGACATAGAAAAGATATGAAAAGTTAGAAAATTGGATAATTGAATCACAAAGAGAGATGATAATGCCGAAAAACTTATAGATAGATACAAAAAACAACCATCCGAGAAAATAATGAAATACTTAAAAAATGAGTCATAGGTACCAATATTTACATACGACTCATGGACATGACCGGAAACGGAATTACGTCATAAAATTGCAAATAAATCCTAATAACCTATCTGACATCGAGCATATCAACCAAGATTAAGAAGGAAGCCTTTAGAACAGTATACAGAAGAAAAGTAACTGAGATGGTTCGAACATGTGAAAAGGATTATAAGAAGAATTTTCGAAAACAGAACAATGAAGAAAAGAAACAGAGAAAGGAGAAAATGGATGGTTGAAATTGATAAAGCGGTAGAATACAGAGGAAATAAATTATTCGAAATGTGACCTGAAGACATGGAGAGGGCTATGGAGAATGATCCTATTGAAAGTGCCGCTCAACTCCAAGTTTCACACGCATGGAAGTAGCAAGACATAATGATTGAGTGAAATTGATAGAAAACAGTTTCAAATAATTTTAACACACTATAATATTCATTACTAATTGGAAATAATTTAGCAGTAGAATCTTGACTTCCAATTATGTAGATTTAACCCAAAACATCTAAATAAAATGTAGCTGCTTACTGAGTTGCAGCGTGTTTTGTTTAAACATTTAAAAATTATTTGTGCTCGTAATTTAAACCTATTTTATGTATCCATTTCATATTTGGCAGGAAGTGTGACACTGCACACCCAACAAAATTATGTTAAGCAAACATTTCTGGCTACTACCAGAGGCGTACGAGAGAGGCAAGTGACTGGTTAATCGTTCCCAAATTCTACACCACGGGCGGAATAGAAAAAGTAGCATAATTTTTCGATTTCCCTATACTTTCTACAAAAATAATGTACTCTTTCCTCATAACGATAAAGTCAATATTTCTGAAGATATTTCAAGTTAAACATGAAACTGCACAATTTTTTTTAATTTTGATGTGTAATAAGTATGTCGATGTTTTGGGCCAGTGGATTGCATTTAATACGTGAATAAAACATGTCATAGTACCATTTCTTACCAGCAGCTTTTTTCTCATCATTAAAAAGATTCAGAATATGTGTATTAGTTGCTACTATGTCATAAGCAAGCTTGCGTACATCTCTAATGGTCCAAAAAGCAGTTCTTCAAAACGTGCAGACTGTCTTCCGTTGACTTGTTTTTTGTTTGATAATGGGACTTTTTCACCACGTTTAACTTGTTTTAAGAGATGCGTTTTCAAACATATGCAAATAGAGTTGTTCCAAGATAAATTTTAGCTCTTCTATGTCCCAGGAAAAACATTAAATGTCATCGGTTCCCTAAATCGTACCGCACGATTAGGAAATCACTAACGTGGTACGATTTAGGAAACTGTTAATCGAAATAATAAATACAATTCAAACCCCAAATTTCAGATCAAAAATTAAATTCAATTTTTGCAAAATTACAAGAACTTCCTAGGCTATGCTTCTAAACAAAATATCTGTACAAATACTATGTCCCAATGACATAGAGCCTTGCAAAAAATCAACAAAATTAACATGAAAATAGCCGAATTCTTTTAACACATCCGGTGCAAAACAATTATACTATGCAACTGACACTAGTCACTAGTTAGATACTACAACGTCCGATAGATGTATAATTTATCGTCTAATTTGAAAAATTGCAGTGGTACAATTTAGGCAACGGTAAGATTTTGGCGACTTTACCCTACATTATTCTTGAAATACTTTCATTTCACACAAAATATATTCCTCCTCATTTGCTCCGTCCCTGAATTTGACTACAAAAATGGCATAATGAAGATGGAATTCCTTTGTAACAATATCAATCTGTCTTCAGAGTTTTCTTACCATTTGATGAAGATGTCAGAGCTTTCCATCAAAATGAGTTAATATAAAAGATTTTTTTTAACATTCTTCCCAACACCTGATGATAGAAATGCAGTATCTGCGTATGATATTTTGTTTCAATTTTGAAGACATAGTGTAAGGCGCAACATTGATATTATAGTTTTATTTTGTTATGTTTATTTCATATTTTATAAGAAAGTTGTATTTATATATTTATATTCTATTGTACAAAAAATATATCAATAATTTATATCCATGATATTGAGTTTTTATTGAATTTACCTAGATATATTTGAATAAGCATACAGGATGATCAGGATATTCTAATACAAAAAAATTCTAGAATTTATAGCGGAGATTGATTCATACGATTTTTTGACAATACAGTATACTCTTGATTATCCGACATATATGGGACTTTAGATACTATTGTCGGATTACCAAATATTATGTATTAGCAAGGGTACCATTAAAACAATGCTAAATAGCCTACTTTTGAGGATAAATACATCTAAACACAAAATTGGGCTAAAGAATTATATCTAAGCCACAGCATATTCTAAGCCACAGCAAGGCTGTGCCTAAGCAAACACTTTTATTACCTTACTACGCAATAAATACTGTTGATTAAAACACAATGTACTGAAAATAAACGGTTTTAAAGATTCAAACTAACTTTTTTGCATCTGTGAGATACCCTGAACAATATTCTATCATAAAATTGTCACTTTTATACACTTCGGGGGATGTATCGTGCTAACAAACCGAAATTTCTCCAAAAATAACTAAAAATGTAGTATATCTGGATTTATAGGACCCGCTGTACTCGCTCTAGTCAACTGAAAATCAATATTATACATCCGTGACACACCTTGAACAATATCCAATTATAAAATTAATCACCCTGGAAGCTGTAGCATGATTACAACCCGAAATTTCTCCAAAGCGGACCAAAAAAGTGGCACTTCAGGTACCATAGCACTCGTTGTACTAGCTATGGTGAGCTAAAGATCAATAAGGTTCATCTATAAGACGCCATGAATAATATTTAACCATAAAAATGGTCACTTGTATACACTCTGGAGGCTGTATCGTGCTAACAAACTGAAAATTCTCCAAAAATGACAAAAATTTGGTACTTCAAGTATCATAGCAGTGGTTGTACGGGCTTCAGTGAGCTGAATATCAATAGGGTTCATCATTGAGACGCCCTGAATAATATCCAAACATAAAATTGGTCACTTGTATATACTCCGGAGGCTGTATCGTGCTAACAAACTGAAATTTCTCCAAAAATAACAAAAATGTCGTACTTAAAGTACTATAGCACCTGTTGTACTGGCTCTGGTGAATTGAAAATCAATAGAGTTTAGCTGTGAGATGTCCTGAATAATACAAATACAAATTATTCATGAACAATGGAAATGTTTCGACGTCTCAAATCCAAACTCGAGAGTAGGGGAGGCCGGGGCTAAATGTCACAAAATTAGGTTGTTAATTTTTTGTGAAACCATTTATAATCCTAGCAAAGTTATTTATGGTGCACTTTGTCACTCTGTTATTTGACTATACAAAGTGACTAAAAATGTATTTATAAATAACGCGAATTTATTAATTTCTTTGCAAAACGTAAACTGTTACAAGTGTGACATCTTGCCCCCATTATGGGGCACGTTGTCTCAGGAAAAGGGGGGAAAAGTTACGCAGATATCAGGTTAGATTTTATTTAAAAAAGCTCAAAAATACGGATAAAAAGAAACAAATAATACATTATATTATGCTCTATTCCAATTTTGTTATTCAGTGTCGTCATCTTCACAGTTCTGACAGACGTACCACGGTGTACCGAGAGTGCACAGTTCATGGGCCCATAGCTTACAAACTGTACATGGAACCCAAACTTCTTTTGGTGAACTATTGGAAAATGGTTCCAAGCAGACAAGACAAAAACTTTCTTCATCCTCGTGCTCTGATTCTTCAGGGGACTTCTCTTTAGCACTTTTATGGTTTTTTCCCTTTTTATTTTTATTATTTGACACTCTTATATTTCCTGTTAATTTTTCTTCACACTTTTTCTCTTAGCAAACTCCGCCTCAAGAGCCTCTTTCTCTGGCGTATCAGTTAGTACAGCCGACTTCCTTTTCTTTCTATTTGACCCTTTGTTTCTTGTAGCTAAAATTTAAGGTAACTGTTATTTAAAATGTGTCCTCACCTGATTTTGATAAAAGTCTTACCTGCTTTGGGCAAGGGCCTTATATCTGAGACACTAAATATACTTTCCTTAGGCCCAGAATGCTGAGTATGGTTTGGGATTTTTTCTAAGGATGAGCCACAAGGACCAGGCTTCTGAGTGTCGTGAAGTTCTGTGTTTCCAGGTTCTGACACAGTTGTTTTTTTGTTGCCTATTTCAAGAAAAGCAAATTATTGCAGAATAATTTTAAGATACTCAGGTAACTAACTTACTTGTTAACATTTCGTCCACTGGTCCCGGGCTTTGAATTTTCGAGATCTGGTTCCTGATTTTCTTGGTGCAAGTCCCTGTCTGTTACTTTACATGGGCTAAATTCTGTTTCATCAAATACATTTTGGTTGAAGGGAAATATCCCTGATACACGAAAACCGGATTGTATATTTTTTGGTGTTGCGGCTAGGGGATAGCTTTGAGCAACTAAAACTGGAATATCATATATCGTCATCGTTTGACCGGGATAATTCATCATCCACGCATCGCAAGCATTATTGTACTGTTTTTTAAACGGACCATAAACTGACCTATCAAGAGGCTGCAACTTGTGCGAGCAGTGGGGAGGAAAAGATAACATAACTATACCACTTTCCTTAGCCAACTCAAGTCCCTCGATAGAAAGATGCGACTGATGATTATCAAGAAGTAACAGACAGGGGTGCTTTTTGGAACATTTTGAAAATTTAATGAAATGTCTCAAAAATAGCACAAAATGTTCTTCTATCATCCAGCCACTTCGATTAGCACATCCTGCTGGTCCAGATGTTAGCCAGAATTCTCTAAAATGCACTCTTGGAAATATATAGAATGGCGGGATGCTATTTCCCAAAGCAGATACGGCACAGGCCACTGTGACGAGGGTTCCATGTTCCCCAGAAGTTATGGATCCGACTTATTTAAATCCTTTTCTGGCCACTACTTTACAAGGCTTCTGAACAGTGGTCACCCCCGTCTCGTCCATATTGCAGATTTTGGATGGATCAAAGTTATATTTTTTCATAACCTTTTCCAGATATGTAAAAAAGCTGTTCACATTTGCTTGGTTAAAATTTGTTGCGCGTGCGAAACTTGTTGGTTCTGGATTGCGAAGAGATAAATCATTGTTTCTCTTTAAAAATGATGTAAACCATTCAGGTCCAGCCATTTGATCCCTTTTCCAAGGCTCGGGAACAGCTATTTTATTGGAAATGGCAAACTGGAATGCAAGCTTTCTAATTTCCTTAGGACAAAGTCCGAAATAAATATTTGCTGATTCGAGTAGGTATGTTTTTAAATCCATTTCCATTTCTCGGCTTAATACCATGCGAGGTTTGCCATATCCCACGTCTATATTTAACTGATCTTTATTAAGGTCCTCTGCTGAAAGCTTTTTGCAATAGCACCCCACTGTTTTATAATTTAAATCAAAATTTTTTGCTTCTTGCCTAATAGAAATATTTTCATTTTTTACTTGTAGCACCGCTTTCCTTATTGTTTCCTTATCAAAACTCCCTCGATCTGTTCTTTTTCTGTATTCGCGCACCATCTAAAAATTAAATCCGATTCAGAGCTTTACTTCTTTTAATATCGGGTTAAAAAGTCACACATGACAACTTGCCCCACAACGTGTGAGACAAGTTACCCCAAATGGTCCTGCCATTTTCTTTCTAAAATAACTATCTAACCTAATTTTATAAATTTATAGTGACTTTTTGGAGAACACCTAGGGGTATCATAAATATAACACGGCATTTTTAAATTCTGGCACTGAGATAAAATATACGGTTTGTATTATTAATCCAAAAAATTACTTACATTGGCCTTTTCCGTAAATTCACTTATAAACATATACACATGCGACTTATACGAATGGCAAATATGGCGGAACTAACTAGCATTGAAATGGTTCCTGGCGTATGAATATGATGACGTTGCCATATTTACTTTGCGCAGGAAAGGGTTTGTGACTTTAAACCCGTGAGACTTTAAGCCCCGGTCTCCCCTATTTTCTCAACATTACTTATTTCAAAATTTATAAATAGTAATATTAGTGCTTATCAATTATTCTGTTTGAATTTACTTCAATTAACAATTATGTTTATATAATCAAATACAAAATGATTTTTGAGATGCAAGTTTTTGGCATTTAATGTTTTAATAGATCCAAAATAAAAAATAGGTTTTAGATTAACTCACCTTAATTCACAACACAAGACACAATTCTGTAAAACTAGAAAAAACTACAGTTTTAAAAACAGATATCTTTTACCCCATGCACCTTTTCACTTCGCAAGTTAATTGTCGATCGGGCATCTGGCAACAAATTAAATCGCGACCTACGCAGCGCTTAATACATAAAGTTTCGTATATTGCAAGCGCAGACAGGAAAAAAACGCTTGTCCGCTCGTTGAAAACCAAATTTCAAGCTCAAACATAAATAAAATCAGATTTGTTTGAGTTTACACAATTCACATGTTATCATGTTACGTATTCGATCGAATAAATGCACGAAAAATTTTACGAAACAATATGCGAAAAATTTTACAAAAAATTTTACGAACAATTTTATGAAAAAGAGACGAAAAATTCAACGCTCTTCGACGCTCGATCGACGCTCGTTCGACGCTCGATCGACGCTCGTTCGACGCTCGTTCAACGCTCGTTCGACGCTAGATCGACGCTTGTTTGACGCTCGTTTAACGCTTGTTCAACATAGACGCAGACAAAAATTTACGAAAAATTTTACAAAAAATTTCACGAAAAATCTTACAAAAAATTTTACGAAATATTTCACGAAAAATTTTACGAAAAATTTTACGAAAAATTTTAGGAAATATTTTCGAAAAATTCGACTGTCGTTCGGCACTCATTCAACGCTCGTTCGACGATCGTCCGACGCTCGAGCAACATAGACGCAGACGAGAAAGTAGGCGAAAATTTTGACAAAAAATTTTACGAAATATTTCACGAAAAATTTTAGAAAAAAATTTACGAAAAATTTTACGAAGCATTTCACGAAAAATTTTACAGAAAATTTTAGGAAAAATTTTAAAAAAATTTTAAGAACAATTTAATGACAAAGAGACGAAAAATTCAACGCCCTTCGACGCTCGTTCGACGCTCGATCGACGCTCGTTCGACGCTCGTCTGATTATCGTTCAACGCTCGTTCAACATAGACGCAGACAAAAATTTACGAAGAATTTTACAAAAAATTTTACGAAAAATTTTACAAAAAATGTTAAGAAAAATTGTCGAAAATATTTACGAAACATTGCACGAAAAATTTTCCGTAAAATTTTTCACAAGATCTTGCGAAAAATTTTTCGTAAAATTTTTCATAACATATTTCGCAAAAATTTTCGAAAATGTTTCCTAAAATTTTTCGTGCAATGTTTCGTAAATATTTTTGTAAAACTTTTCGTAAAATTTTTCGCAAAATTTTTCGTAAAATTTTTCGTCAAATTTTTAGAAAATTTTTCCTAAAATTTTTCGTGAAATGTTTCGTAAATTTTTTTGTAAAATCTTTCATAAAATTTTTCGACAATTTCTCCTAAAATTTTTTGTAAAATTTTTCGTGAAATTTTTGTAAAATTTTTCGTGAATTTTTGTCTGCTTGTATGTTGATCGAGCGTGGAACGAGCGTCAGACGAGCGTCGAACGAGCGTCGATCGAGCGTCGAACGAGCGTCGAAGGGCGTTGAATTTTTCGTCTCTTTGTCATTAAATTGTTCTTAAAAATTTTTGTAAAATTTTTCGTAAAATGTTTCGTAAAACTTTTCGTAAAATTTTTTGAAAATTTTTCCTAAAATTTTTTGTAAAATTTTTCGTAAAATTTTTCGTAAAACTTTTCGTAAAATTTTAGGAAAAAAAGGGTGGTTCGACCACTTGACTGTAAACACTGTCCTGACGCCAAAATATTTATGGCTCTGCCTTTTGTAGAGCGATTTAATATAATAGGAAATATATAATCTGCGTGTAAGTAACTGACAAATTTTTTCGAAAAATTTTACGTACGAAACATTTCACGAAAAATTTTAGGAAAAATTATCAAAACATTTCACGAAAAATTTTAGGAAAAATTTTCGAAAAATTTTACGAAACAATATGCGAAAAGTTTTATGAAAAAGAGACGAAAAATTAAACGCCCTTCGACGCTCGTTCGACGCTCGATCGACGCTCGATCGACGCTTGTTTGACGCTCGTTTAACGCTTGTTCAACATAGACGCAGACAAAAATTTACGAAAAATTTTACAAAAAATTTCTATACCATGCCTGCAAAAGATGAAATCTACATCCGATTATTTGAGCTAATGGCCAAAGTTGTTCTACATCCTTACGGATACCTTTTTCAAATTCTATTACAATTTCAGAAAAATCTAATCTTACACTATTTTTGATGCAGATCTCTGTTACAATATTAAATTATTTTTGGTACGTTTCACTCCGTTTGTTGGGTAATAGAGAAAAAATCAGAGGAATATAGTGACCGTTATAATACCCGTATATCGTAAAAAACTGACAAAAAAATTGTGGGCAGTAATTAAATGTTCCATCTAAATATATTCGTCTGACTTTTCCGATAAATTGAATATTTGATGTACAAGAAAAGACGGCCATTTGATCAGCTGCATCATTAAAAAGTATGTTCACCTCTGGATGTTTCAATGTTGATCTTCGCCAGAGTGCCGAAAGTTTGTTGAATACTTGTTGGCAATTGTGGAAGCAGCTTTCGACGAGCATTGTACAAATTCTTCCTTATTAACGCAACGTCTGACGTATTGATCGTTGAAGGCAGATTTTCTTGAAGCTCCCGGCGGATGATTTTTGCAGGCGTCTCCGATAAATCATCAATAGCCTTTCTTTTACAAGAAGTGCAATTTGGCGGTTCAACTGTTCTACATTTGCATTATGGCAATGATCCTTTACATGCTTTGTAACAGTTACATTGTCCACTTCACCCATACGAAGCAAATAAGATCTACACTTTTTATTTATACACGTCCACCGCTTTTCGCCACTTTTTAAATTTTTTTGAAAACTATACTTATAGTTATTTATAACTACTATACAATATTGATATTGATTTATCGAAACAATTGTCAATTTTTTAGAATTTTCAATAAATTTTATTATATTGTGGAATTAACTAGAGACCGTGAGTTTCATTTAAAAACACGAATATTTATCACATAAGCACGTGGAACATGTCCCTTGTAATGAACTAAATAACCCAAATTGATTTTTTTGCCGCATTTTGATGTTTACAAGCGAACAATAGAATGTTCAAAACTTCGGGTTGTTTATGATTGCACTGCAAAAGGTGCAATGGGATTAAGCCTAAACGACAATTTATTTACAGGGGGTAATCTTCAAAAGGGTTTATTTGATCTTTTATGTAGATTCAGAACTCATAAATTTGCTATTTCCGCTGATATCGCCAAAATGTATAGAATGATACAACGACACCCTGAAGACACCAATTATTTAAGAGTTTTATGGAGGGACAATCATAAAATGATCCCATTAAATCATATAGATTCAAAACTTCAACCTATGGCCTTACTCGTGCGCCATTTCTCGCTATACATTGTTTGAAACAGTTAGCACTAGATACTCAAGAAAGTCACCCCATTGCAAGCGAAGTTATAGATATTTTTATATGGATGATTTGTTATCAGGAAGTAATTCATTATGGAACTAAAAAGTTACGAATATACTCGCAACTGCAGGTTTTGAGTTAAGTAAATGGAGTGCGAACGATCCGACACTGTTAACTCAATACTGATATAAATTGAAAAATAAATTTTTCAAAAAGCGATGAAGTTGAGGTGTTAGGTTTTCCTAGAATTGCAATAAAGACGAAACATTTTGTCGACCGTTGCAAAAATATTTGATCCTCTGGGATTCATAAATCCAGTAGTCGTAAAAACAGAAATCCGTTTGCAAGAGATTTGGATATTAAAAATTGGTTGGGATCAACCGGTTCCAAAAAAAATCGAAGCTAGCTGGACAACATTCCTCAATGAATTAGAAGAAAATAATTACCGTATCCCACGTAAAATAATAACTTCACATTTAACAAACTCAATTGAATTGCATGGTTTTGCACAATGCATCATGTAAAGCTTATGGCTGTGCTGTATATATAAAAGCGACGGTTAGACTTCTATGTGCAAAGAGTAAGGTGGCGCCGATTAAAAAAATCACACTCCCAAGCTTAGAATTAAATGCAGCTCTATTACTATGTAAATTAATGGTCAAAACTTAAGAGATATTAAATTTGAAGATTAATGCTAGATATTTTTGGAAGGACACTCTACTATATTTTTATGTTGGTTAGCAGAATCTTGTGAAACATGGTCACAATATATTGCAAATAGAGTCAGTCAAATTCAAAAAGACACTAATATTTCAGAATGGCATCACATTAAGTTACATGACAATGCAGTCGACATTGTCTCGCGCGGTATGCTTCCATAACAATTAAAACAATCAGAATTATGGTGGAATGGACCATGTTGGTTAAAACTCAGTCCCGATAAATGGCCGCCAATGTGGCGCAATTTAAATAACAAAAATGATTCTTTAATGGAACGAAAATCAAAATCTGTGAATGTTATACCACTAAACCAGAGCTACACGTAATGAATAAATTTACATCTTTTAGAAAATTACAACGAGTCATTGCATATTGTTTACGATTCATTAATAGCTTGAGAAATAAAATTATAAATAATAGAAAATTGGCAAGAACAGTGGCCTAACTCAAAAATCTCTAAAATCGAGTTGTATAGATAAAGCGTTCCAACGGCTCATATATTTTATCGTGAATAAAGCTGCCCGATGTAGTTCTATATTTGACCACATAACGCGCATGTGTCGTTATGCCATTTCTTATATACGAAAGAGTATCAGCTGTTTGAAAATATTTTGCTTATGATTTGAAATGAATTGAAACTATGTAGTTAAAAACACATCAAGAAGAAACACAATCATAAGTAAAAATGCATATAAAATCAGAATATATTAAATCATTTGTTTATAATAATTAAAAGAAGAACAATAAAAATAAAGAAATTACCTTAATAATTGTCTAACATTAGAAAATTCTTAACAAGTATAATGGAGAACATGAAATCTGCCCAAATATGGATGTTTAGTTATCATGAAGAAATCAGCTGTTTCATCTGAAATTAAACAAGTTTAGTTATCTAATTTAATAAGTAGTTAGTTGAAACAGTAATAATATAAATCAATTTCATTTTTAGTATTAAGAAATAGATAAATTTATAATAGAAAAATATCAAGACATAAAGATAATCTATATGTCATAATGTATATAAAATTTTATCAAATTAATGAATATTAAATGATGATGGATTCAAAGAAATATTTGCTACTAGAGAATTTAAATAGTATAAATAATCAAAGCAAAAGATATTATAAAAGAATTTATGTTCATAAATATAAATATTATTTTCAAATTATCATATAGATATGTCAAAACAAAATGTCGACATATAAAAGGAATTTCACTATCAGTAAAAGATTTGTTCTATTGAAATTAGTTGAACAGTAAAAGAAAACAGATACTTTTTGGGTGGAATTTGCATTTATATATGTTTCCAAAAAACTTCCTAAAAGTGTAGCAATTGTGAAAATAGTTCGACAGCTACAGAAACAATGTGATTGGTGGAAAGTGACATGACAAATTTCGATCAACTTAAATTTAACAAAAAACTTATTGATAATTAGTGAGCTTAGAAACAATATATTGGTTGTTGATTAAAAAATTGACGATCAAAGAGAATCGTTAAGAGTTGGTTTTTGGCGTCGAAATAGTGAGGATGTGATAAGGAACTTTTCCCGAAAATTTAAGTAAAATTACAAATTTTCATGATAAAAGCTACAGATTCTTAACAAATACAAATCCTAGAACACTTACATGTATTTGAAACCAGTTTTTCCCGTGAGAATATCCAAATTTCTCAACAAATCAAACAGCTAGAACTTCGGGAGGCGTAGTCCTGTATCCAGGCATAGATATATCCAGAATTCCAGGCATCAGGTCAGTGCTTCTTTAGATATTATTGGCCAACAATAAGAATAATAACTCTTGAGTATAAACTCAGTGACTATTTTCATGTATATATAAGAATTCTTGCGTCTATATGATCGATCTATAAAAAAGAGAAAAGACTTTATGTATTTTATTCACTAGACAAATTCTAATTATTATATAAAAAGGCCTATTCTATGATATAATAATGCTTGTACTTACATATTTTCAAATCATATAAGAAAGATGCATCTTATTTCATTCACATAATTTTCCATTTGTATATATAGATTTGTAACATATTTCTTCTGACCAATTTATTTAGTGTATGTATATAATTTTCAACGTTAATTCTTTTATGCAAATCCATCAGCATTGTTATAAAGGAAATTATGCTATGTATCTAATATTCACGCAGGTGTAGAGCGTCGTTTAGAAACGAGTAGGTAATACACGTATGTTCTGTGACACTTTATCGGATGAACAGGCGGATGGCCTATGGGTGGTTACCGATAGGAAGAAGTTTCCAGAGGGTTTACAAGAAGTAAAAGAAGTCTCTAGATGGTTAGCAA
Organism: Galeruca laticollis; assembly: GCA_963921935.1. NCBI lineage: Eukaryota > Metazoa > Arthropoda > Insecta > Coleoptera > Chrysomelidae > Galeruca > Galeruca laticollis. The sequence continues at coordinate 119,924,823 of OY998178.1, read as the reverse complement.
GTAATGACGGTAGCGTCTACGGGGGTTATGCAAAAAGTAAATAAATGTGTATGTTGTTACGTGTATAAGGTAGAGGGTGGTTTAGAAGAAGCGAAGGGGTTTTTAAGGGTAGCGTCTACGGGGGTTTGGCCTGGGCCAATTGCCAAAATTTTTGGGATAATAACGGTAGCGGCTACGGGGGTTATGCAGAAAGTAAATAAGTGTGTATGTTGTTACGTGTATAAGGTAGAGGGTGGTTTAGAAGAAGCGAAGGGGTTTTTAAGGGTAGCGTTTACGGGGATTACGCAAGTAAGGGTGTACGGGGGTTATGCAAAAAATGTGTTTGTTTTTACGTGTATAAGGTAGAGGGTGATTTAGAAGAAGCGAAGAGGGTTTTAAGGGTAGCGTCTACGGGGGAGGGGAGCGTCTACGGGGATTACGTGAATAAGGGTGTATACAAGAACGGGGGGTTATGCAAAAAGTAAATAAGTGTGTATGTTTTTACGTGTATAAGGTAGAGGGTGATTTAGAAGAAGCGAAGAGGCTTTTAAGGGTAGCGTCTAATGGGGGTTGCGTAAAAAGTAAATAAGGATGTATACAAGAAGTAATTAGAAGAAAGAAAATATATGGAGGATTGTGTGTGTGTAAGAGATGAGGGGTAGTGCTTACGAGGGGGGAGGGGCTATGCAGTTAGCTGATTTTTTAAGGGTTCTATATTTTGAAATTCTCAAAGGAATGTTATTAGATTGATAACCAACATTTTTTTAAACGGATATGTGTGTGAATTCATATCATTTTATAGAAGGTTTTTTATATTGTAATAAATGAAATCTCGCATTATTATGAATACATCTAAGACAAACAAACAGATTACAGCAACCACATTAGACGTTGCAACTTAGCAATAAGTGATGGGGATCTAACCATTGGTACAATATTTTGAAATTCTCAAAGGAATGTTATTAGATTGATAACCAACTTTTTTTAAAACGGATATGTGTGTGAATTCATATCATTTTATAGAAGGTTTTTTATATTGTAATAAATGAAATCTCGCATTATATTAAATTCGCTTAGTAGGTAATATTTATGTGTTATTTCTATAGCTAGCAAACACATGCAGACCAAATCATTTATTCAGACAATAGCGAACGTTTCAAAATATGATAAGATTGGAATGTCATGATAAGGGAATATTACTTCATATTACGGAATATTACTTTAGTATCTTTTAAAAAATATATGATATCAACTTGATATTGTATTAGTCATTTACGATAAAATCTAAACTGAGTTTATTCATGAAACAGCAGAATCTAGTTTTCTATCGAATTAATAAAAATAGATTTTATGTTGCAGTTTTTTTAAAATCATATTTAACTGATGTCTTTTTTTTATACGGGGTATTTTGAAAGTCTTGAAAGCATGTGCATGATTTCTTTTATAATAAATGAATGAGAGAATTGAGTGTTTGTATCACAATGTCATCGGAAGAGTATAGACGCAAATTGGAGGAATTTTCTAAAAGCGTTCGAGAATTGAGTAAAGATATTTCAATTTATGAAAATAAGATTAAACTGATAAAGCAATTGGAGCGAATGTGCTTGGAGGATAACGTCTTCAAAAAGCGCCGCCTACAAAAAAATATCCACAGAATTGAACCGGCTACAATATGATGAATAATACAATTCGGGAACAACAAGATGCCATCAAGGATGAAATTAATAATGTTTTTGCAATGACATGTATAATTTTAACATCAGTATTTATTTTAATATTGAAAATTATATTGAATATTGTAAAACGAAAGTTTAAGTCTTCATGTAATATAGACATAAATGAGTATACAATGTGTTTCAATAAAACAACTCATCAATTTTTTCTTAAGAAATTCAACAAGAACTTTTACGTTTTGGATACAGAAGGTTCGGGAACAACAGGATGCCATCAAGGATGAAATTATTAACGTTTTTGCAATGACATGTATAATTTTAACATCAGTATTTATTTTAATATTGAAAATTATATTGAATATTGTAAAACGAAAGTTTAAGTCTTCATGTAGTATAGACATAAATGAGTATACAATGTGTTTCAATAAAACAACTCATCAATTTTTTCTATTTATTTGAGTAAAATTACAATGGTATTACATTTAAAAACCAACATCGTAATCGTTCTACATTAATTTGTGTACAATTGAAAGCCCCATCGGCATGACAAGCATTCGAATGTTTTTTTAAACTTTCCATGGCTGAGGACGTTCCATCAAACTTGCAGACATCAACAACAGTTGTCGTAGAAATTCCATATTCTTCACATTTCTTTTGTAAAAATTCATATTTCTGATTACCGCGAACGTAAATACAATCGACATTAGACATTGTTCTTTTCAAAATCTCGTCCAATTTTGAATAATCAACATCGCCAGAAGAATACTTGATTCCATGGATATGGTGTTCCAAAAAGTTGTTTGTTATTTTATCTTGATTGCTTAGCAAATGAAAGGGTTGTGGCGGCTTAAATATGTAGTGTATGTTTATATCCGATTTCGATGGACAATTCCTTAGGATGGAATGTACCCTCGATAATGAAGCCTTGAATGTCAATGAATGCTATTCTCATCGTGGTTTATTTGTAACTGTCTCGCTGTGTATTTCAACACTGGTATTATATGATCGTTTTGATAATTTCCGTTAGGGGGTAATACTCTAATAAACAGTCATGTATAATTATACAATATGCTCTAGTATTTGCAGGAAATCCTACACCTACTTCAATTTCCACTTTTATATCAACTGTCGATGCCCTCATACCCTCCTCCTGTTTGGAACAGTCTATGACAAAGAGAGCACGATCTTTGAATGCTTCATAGTCCAATGTTGGATGTACTATGCTGGAATTGGTATAGCTTCTATAGAATGAGGCGTAATTATGATAGGCAAGAGTATAGTCGTTTTTTTCGAAATCCATCTTTAATCGTTCGGTGGGCCAAAAATCTCCGTTCAAAGCCAATCTTACATTAATGGTGTTCAAGTGATCGAATTGCGAAGGATCGTTTGTCTTCTTGTTGCGTCTATCTATTTGAAAGCATACGATAACATATCGAGGTCTCTCGACAGACGAGCTCGTTTTAAATGACCAAATCTCATTTTTAGCGTCTTTCGTTAACGTAGGCAATACACAAAGTTCCCATTTCCTGAACGGAATGAATATTGGTCGATCACTTTTTATTTGCTCCATCATACGTAATTTTATTTCATCGTTAGGATAGACGTGTTTAACTTTCAATGCCATGCTATCTATAACAAACTTTATTGTAGTGTTATATGTCGTAGTACCTGTTGTTACTTCATTTACTATTACAGCATCGTTATCATGACGAGCACGTATGAATCGAAAAGTTTGTTTTCCATATGTGATTTTAGTATAGTCATTGAATACATTGAAAATGTGTTTTAGAGGAATCAACAAACTAAACGATTTATCAACATCATTCAATAGCGGTTTATTGGGATAATTCCAGCCAGCTAAAGCCATTTCTTTCGATTGTGGATTATAACACAACAAACTTCTTGCGGTAGTTGCTATACCGGGATCTCGTACTATTTCTATTTCCTTTCCACTTTGAATGTAGGAACAAGAATCGAAGAGGAATGCACCGCAATTTGGCCTTAGATTAACATGTCCTCCTCCGCCACTAACTTCTAATTTTCTCTTAATTTCAAGTTGAGTTTCGTACATGAGAAAAAATGCGTCAGTTTGTTGTATGTCAAATTCCACAGAATCGCTGTTATTGAATGATTTCACATAAGGAACATAGATGTGAAAATCTTCTTTTCTTATCGACTCTTCATATTGTGGATCTCGGTAAAGGTCAAATATCGAAGATATTTTCGTTGATGGTGGTGTCCTATCAGAACGCACGTACTTTCTTTTTAGTGTCATTCTTCTTCAACTTTAATCCGATTGCTTTGAGAAACGCCCGATTTGCAGGAGTTAGATGAAGCTTCGTTCTTTTGAACGATCTGCAAGAGACTAATTTTGTTGTAGATGATGAGGGACTTTTATAATAGTCGTTGTTGATAAGTAGACCCATTAACGTTCCAATAGATGTAAAAGTAACGTGCTTTTTTCTCCTCGAAAATTTACTGGTTCGAGATCTTGATTCAACACTCTTACGGTAATGTTGGTGATTTCGTTTGTGCTGCTCACAGCTAAGTAAATCGGATTGTTCGGTCGTTCGTTGATTGCATAACCAGGGTCCACTGTAATTGGGAAACTGAATATTGTATGAGCAGGCTTATCTCCGTCAAACGATCCTTCAGCAATATTGCAATCGAATAGTAAAGTTGATATTTTACAAATGTTAACAGGTAGATCGGAACGGTGGACTTTACCAGGATCTAGTATCTTTGGAGAAAATCCTAGTATTTTACTCAAACTATCAGAGTATTCAAAATCGATGGCGTGCTGTCGACTGTAAATTTCACACTGAAGAGTGTTGTTGTTGGGCTTCAAAGATATATCGGCCACAGTTGTATCCGTCTTCAATTTGAATTGATCGATGAGATAAGCTTCAATATCTGTGATTTCGTAACATCCTGACGGGAAGTTAATGGTGATGAGTCCTTTCTTACGATCATTTTTATTGTAGAAATAAAATTTCTCACCATCGATATTCGGTATAGAATGATACGAATGAAACCCCAACACACCAATAAAGTATTCTTTTTCAGGTTTCAATATTATCGGTGTGGGAGGAGTGAAGGAGAATTCATTCGATGTGGACGTTAAGTTCAACAGTTGAGACATGACTGTGATGTTTATGGGAGTGGTGTATTTAAATAATATTACTAGATTAGAAAAAACAATTTTATTTTTTCAAATAATAATTACATGCATGACAGTTGCGTTGTGAGCTAACCGGACCATCGACATGAGTACGTTGATCCGGTCGATTGTAATGCACAAAACAAGGCAAGCAAATTTGCAAGCTGAAATTCGATTGATATTCTTTTGGTAATTTATGCCAATTGTCTAATAAATCCCAAGGTTTAACTCGCTCTACCAAATACTTTAGAGGAATAGTTCTCAATTCGGCACTTGTAAAAGACGACAACAATTGTGTTTCGCCAACCAACCATGCTTCAAACATTATAGAGGAATTGCAAACACAAATGTCCACAGTTGATCTGATTGTAATTTTGGTATTGCTCGTAATTGTAAAATATTTTACTGCCAGCAAGATAAGTGACAAGTTCTCTCGGAGGCTTCAGATTACCAAATGAATCGAAATATTCGACGCAGTCATTCATCTTCCTATATGCTACCCAATGCGTGCCTGAGTTTTTAGACACATCCAAATTTAGTATTGCTGATTCACATCGTCGAGGTCCGTTTTTTGGTAGAGAATCGCGCATGTACACATCTCGAAAATATTTTATTTTCAATAATTTGGCAAACTTGATTAATTCATAGTCGAATAATGCTCTATTGGGTAGCTTCAATGGTAGTTTTTTTTCAAGAATAATCCATATCCACCTTTAGCGTTCTTTCGCAAATACAATCGTTTACCTATAGGCTCCATAGCTTTATTATAACGATGATCTTCTTCCAATTTCTTTTGAGCATTTTTTGCATCGATCACAGTTTTCGCAATTCCCGCAGCACCGCCTGATAATGCTCCCAAAGCTGAAAGTCCAGCGAAAAGAGTTATTAGAGGTAAAAATCCTCCAGATTTAGCTACAGGTATTATTCTAGGTATTGGAACATGTTTTCGGCCTCCGAATTTTTGAATAAGAGATTTTGCTGCTCGCAATGCAAACATCGCTGTATCTGACAGCGAAGATCCCTTTTTCATGGATTTCTTCACCTTCATAACAACATCACGATGAAAAGATCTACGACGCTTCGGCTTCATACCCATTCCCAACTTGCGTTTGACCTTCATTCCAGTGGTAACGAGCCAGGCGGCTGCCTTTTCACCTAATTTAGCGTCTTTTGACTTTACTCGCTCCCAAGCGGCGTTTTCTAGTACCAAATCAGCTTTATGACGATCTGTGAGTGACTTGTTAGATGCGTATGCGATATCGTGATTTTTGCAAGCTGCGTCCAGAGCGTTGACACCTGTATCTCCTCGTAGTAGCCGTTTTTTCAGACGCGTTCCAGCTATATAAATAGAGGATTTAATATTGTGAAAAAATAAAAATAGTAAAACTTACGTCCACAGTATTGGTAGCCAGGAAAATGAAGCTCAAAAGGCAAATTGTTTATGAGTGAATTTAGCACACCTTCACCTTCGTGAATCAACATGAAGACTGACTATTTGTTCACGATGGAACCTATAATTATAGCTGCACTGTTTGAAAAAGTATCATAAGATGGAGATTGTTAAACAAGAGCAGTCATTACCGATTGAAAATTTCGATAGCGTTTTGGAAGATAGACGTAGCCGAAAACATGAACTTTTATTACCTGATTCGTTTTGTGCTATTATTTGTGGCCCCAGCGGATGTGGGAAAACAAATATTGTGCTATCATTGCTGTTCAATCCAAATGGTGTAAAATTTAAAAATGTCTACGTTTATTCTAAATCTCTATATCAACCAAAATACCAACTGCTCGAAGAAGTATTGACTGGTGTAAAATGTGTGGGATATTATCCGTTTAAAGAAAACTATGAAATTGTAAGTCCTACACAATCCAAACCGAATTCGATTTTCATTTTTGACGATGTGTCATGCGACAAACAACAAACAATTCAAGAATATTTTTCCATGTGTAGGCACAGAAGTATTAATGTCTTCTACCTATGTCAGACTTATTCGAAAATACCAAAGCAGCTAATACGTGATAACTGCAATATGATTGTAATGTTTAAACAGGATGAAATTAACCTTAAACATGCCTTCAACGAACACGTTTCCCCCGACATGTCATTTGAACAATTCAAGAAAATGTGCTCTGAATGCTGGAATGATAAATATGGCGCTTTGGTTATTGTTAAAGACTTTGATTTACAAGATGGTAGATATCGTAAAGGATTCGATATGTATATAAAAATATAATAATTATTTAACCATTCATTTTTCATTATGATGTCATCTGATGCAGACGCTGTGCGAAAACGAAAAATTGCAGATCTGAAACGAATGATTAGAAAAAAGTATTTATCTTTTAAACTGAACAAAACTGAGCATGATGAGACACTAAATAGAATTTTCAAACCTATATCTAATCCACTCAAAGATATCGTAAATATTATGAATACATCTAAGACAAACAAGCAGATTACAGCAACCCTACCTCCACCACCACCACAGCCCACTTCATCTAAAGAGAAAAAAGAACATGTCCCCAATTTTATCAGTGATGAAGAATTATACAGTTATGATCCGAAAAATGAATCAGTATTTACGGATGATGATGATGATGATGGTGAACCTCAAGTGAATACTAGTGAACATTTCTCACCACGAACAGTCAACGAGTACATCGAACAATATCCTACAATGGGTCGACAATGTGTCATCGATTTCTTTAACGAAGACTCACAAATCGATGATTTGTACGGTCCAAAGTATAATGCTGAAAACGATCAGTGGACTCTGGGGAATAAACGCATAAACTTTGACGCAAAAAACGGAGATATATTCGTAGAAGGAGATAAAGGATGGGATAGAATACCTGCTACTCCAGGTCTTTACCAATTACTTTTCTACCAACATCCCAAATATATCGAAGATGATTTACCTACATACAAAATATTATTGGAACGAACGGGGGTTCATTTGAAAAAAGATAGAACACTAAAAGGTTCTCAGCGGTGGAAGTATATTAATATTATTAAAAAGCAATTTATTATAAGACGAAACACTACCACTAACATCGTAGGTAAAGGATTACCTGATCACATCATGACCTATAATGATAAAGATATAGAGTACGTTTACTGGGACGATGTAAACGAGATTGTTGAAAGACTTAGAGAGTTAATAGCTTCCAAGGATGCAGGTAACACTTCCAATGATAATGAGATTGTTGCCATTATACATGAACTTCGTGAAGCCGATTATATACATTAACCATCGATTGATTTATGTTCATTTTCAAAATGAGTCTCGACAAGTTTGGTCGACATTCTGACCCATATAAAAAGAAGTATGATACAAATCTCGAAGCACGATTTAAAAAAATCGAAATAGCTCAATTGTCGTTGAACACAAGTATTCAGCAAATAAATGATAAAATAAAATCCTTGATAAATAATGGATCAACTCAAAAGTATGTGGATAATGCAATAGAATCAAATAGAAAATTTATAGTAAACATACTTGACAAAAAAATGAAAGATACATTGGATGAAATACATAGAAACTATGATTCAAGGATTGCTACTCTCAATACAAACATTCCGATAAAAAAATATGTCGATAATCTCGTTTCATCGACAAATATCAGCAGACAGATACACCAATTCGCAGAAAAATATCACACAAAGTGTCTAATCAGCTTTAGGGGCACGAAGAAATTCAAAAAGAACTTTTACGTTTTGGATACGGAAGGTACGGCTTTTGTATTCCCTTTTGATTGTAAAATTGAAAATTGTAAACATTATGCTTCTGATGGCAGCGTTTTATTGAAGAATAATATGGAATATCAGTATCAACAGTTAAACGGCCTTAGCATAAAGAAGAACGATAAAATAGAATTCAAATTGGGTAGTAGAGATTATTTTTGTATGGATCTTCTCGTACAGTGTAATTTAGAAGAAGAACAATAATTGACCTTTAGAAAATATATATATATATATATATATATATATATATATATATATATATATATATAACAAAATAACCTTCTTTGTTCACTATACATCATGTCTGCAGACAGGATTCAACTTGTTAAAGAATTGCATAAACCGATTCGACGAAATTATCCACGTCGACGAACAATAATCAAAGGTCTTGATGACTTATGGCAAATGGATTTAGCCGAAATGAGACCTTATGCAAAGCATAATAAAGGATTTAAAATGATTTTGGTGGTTATCGATTGTTTCTCGAAATTCATGTGGACTCATCCACTCAATACGAAAACAGCCGAAGAAATAACACGAGCATTTTCGAGTATTATCAGGAGTCGAACACCAAAAAATCTACAATCAGATCAGGGAACGGAATTTTACAATAGTAAATTCAAATCGCTAATGAAAAAACATAATATCAATCATTATAGTACATTTAGTACGAAGAAAGCTGCAATTGCAGAAAGAGTTATTAGAACGCTCAAAACGAAACTCTATAAACATTTCAGCTTGATTGGGAAATACCAATGGATCGATATTTTACCTCAAATCACAAAGGAATACAACGCCACAAAACATAGTAAAACTGGATACAAACCATCAGAGGTGAATCGAAGTAACGAAAAATTGATTTTTAATAAGAAATTCAGTTATTTGAAAATCGCCGGACCCAGAAAATTAAATGTGGGAGATATTGTGCGAATAAGTAAAGCGAAACATGCTTTTGAAAAAGGTTACACTCCCAATTTTACAACTGAACTATTCAAAATTACGAAAGTCAAAATAACGAATCATGTAACGTATTTGATAGAAGATATGACTGGATCGCCTATTAGAGGTTGTTTCTATGAAGAAGAATTACAAAAAACCAAAAATCCCCACATTTATCTCGTTGAAAAGGTGTTGAAGAGGAAACGTAACAAAATGTACGTTAAATGGTTAGGATTAGATGAAAAACATAACAGTTGGATTAACACTGATGACGTAGTAGTATAGATCACCAGCAACCAATCAACTTTAATTGAGTCGAGGACAGAGATAAACATATAAATTGATCGACATTAGTTTAGAAGTCATCATAATGAGTAGTCACGATTCTGGGTATTATAGTGTTACAATGTCATGTAGTGATAATAGTAGTTATGATGAAGAACCAAATTATGATCGTAATTTAGATCAAATTGTACTTAATTATGAAATTGCAATAAGAAAAGAAAGACATTATTTATTGCATACAGTTTTCAATGTTGGTCGTCGATTTGAAGTTGGATGTTGCCTGAGTCCTGTCAGAACTTTTGCACCTTCCATCATTTTATCATCGTTTATCGTGGAACCTTCAAAAATGTCATTCAATACTTTAGAATGGGATGAGATCATAGAAGTGCTGCATAGAAGTAACGAGTTATTCTTCAATTGTCCAGATGATGATGTTGTAGATTCTAATCCCATTATGTTGTACCAAGATTTTTGTCAAATAACTAAAGTTATTTATGATAATCAAAAATTTGTGAAAATTCAGAAAGATGATGTAACAGTTTTCCTCGATGAAGAAGAAGTTGTAGAAATTCAACGTGTTCATGAGAATTTGCTTCAACATCACATTTCAATTTTAAATAAAGTGAACTTTTGCGATTTTTATTATAATATCATTAATTTATTAAAAACATTTATATCGAATCCAATATGTGGCTTTTCCAATTGTTTAGATTTAATGTATGCTGTTTGTGATATTTATTCTTATGACAACAGCAGTTTAATAGGAAGAGCACTTAGAGAATATCTGTACTATTACAAAGTCCATGTAATCAATGATTTAACATTATAAAATTATGAAAATATTCTTTGTTTCATTTCATCTCTAACACAAGTAATGCTGATGATGAAAACTTTTATGTTGATTTGGAATCAGTATTGAACATCGAAAGTGAAGGATGTTTCTTTTACTATTAATAATAATTCTACCTTTAGTGGCATCTGAGAAAATTGATGTAAATTATCGAAAGATTTGGATTTGTTAACAAGTCGGAACATGATATCACAAATATGTCATCGATTTTAAAAGCTTTCCAAGAGAAATTAAATTTTCCTGTAGATGGCACTCTAAATCCTGCAACTATTCGACTATTAGAGCGACCTCGATGTAGTGTAAATGAAAACGATCATGATGGTGAACATTCGTATCGCGTTAGAACAAAATGGGAAAAAGACTAACCTAAATCGGTATTTTCCTCAAGCATCACCGTCATATGTTGCTGAAAAGGCATATTTGGCAACAAAATTCCAAATTTACAATTTAAACACCAGTCTAAAGGAACAGCACTTCTTACTCATGTACTACTTATGAAACTTCAAATCGACGTAATAACGTTAAAAATTCTTGAAAACCTGTGGGAAGGAGCTAGGATAAAAAATCAAGTTTCAAGGTTATATGAATATTGTTTTATTAATTGTATTTATATACATATTACATCAAATAAAAAAACAGTACATATTACATTAAAGGCAAAATGAAAATTATACATTTGACAGTACATATTAAATATAGTTATACAGATAAAAGCAAAAACTGAGGAATTTGAGCTTGTACAAGAAAACTTGAAATTCTAGTAATAAGATTACAAATTATCTTAGTACATAGATCTACCAAACTCTTCATCTGAAAATAAATTCCAATCAATTTATTATAACTCCATAATACTATAATGTCCCCACGGAAGAGTGTCATGTGAACCAGGTATCAAATATCTTTTATCATCTGATGGGTTTAAAGCAATTTTTGTCTGTTCAATGGTGTATACATCATGTAACTTTGATAGTATACAACGTTGAGTTGCATGCATGAAACACTCTTCTTGAGGATTTTCTATAAATTTCTGCAAACAGAGAATATAATCATCAAAAGTTATTTTTTTCTTTACCACATTAGACTTAATACCTTTAGCTTTTTTTACATCGTTTTCCTCACCTAACACTCTGAAGGCATACTGTTTAGAACGTAAACCTACAAAATGTGTCATAATTTTTGAGTTATTTTCATCCTTCATAATTCCGGGTACTTTCTTATTAGCTAGAGGAATATCCCACACATTATTTACAGGATAATCACTAGTATCAAAACGGTGAATATCCGCCTTTATTACTTCTTCATATATGTTATTACATTGAATTTCGTATACTAAACTATCAGTATCGGTATAAAGTAATTTACATTGTTCAGGTGAAAATTTGGTCAGCATATAATCATAATGAAATTCATAAACACATATTTTTGAAATATCTAAAATTGCTAATCCTATATAAAGAGGTTTGTCAAATACAATTTTAGTTTTCTTAAGCTCTATAGCCAATAAAGGATTCTCAACATCATCGTTAAATATAACACGACTATGAAATGTGGGACTTGCAATTAAATTTCTAGCTCCTCGTTTGCCATACCACGTTCGAACTAATTTCACTAACCGATGTTTACGCAAATTTTGCATCGTTTTCCCGAATACTGCATTATTCATAAGTTTATACAATTTTTTTTCAAAATTATTTTTTGCGTGGGATCTCATCAAAGTATTCAATTCTATATAAGGCTTCAACCAACAACTTTGCTGAAATTTTATTACCCTATGAACTTTCTTAAGCAATAATCCATGAGCTATAGCTTGCTTTAAATTTTTGTTATGTATAATATAATTTTTTTTATTATACAGAGTAGTCATTAATTTCTTTTGTATAGAATTTGGTGGTGAAATATGTTCTGCACAGAATGGCAGATCTTTGTGTAGATCGTGTTTATTTTTTGGATACTCTAAATCAACCTCGAGCAGGTACCCTTCAGGGGAATCATCTGGAATTTGAGTTATATCAATATTATGATCTACCCATTTAAATCCTCCGTAGGGAAGCTCCTGACTCATAGCCCAACCATAAAGATTATTAATATCTGTATATAAAAGATACTTCACAGGTTTGTTTTCATTATACGTAGGCATATACTTGTTGTTGGCTTCGCCGTATCGATTACAACACTGAGATATTCCACCCCTTATACCTCTTTCAAAAAATAGCAGCATATCAATATCTTGCACTGTCTCTAATTTACAATGAGTATACTTGAGCATACAATCCCAAGTGTAACCAGGAACTGTATAATAATGACCAGGATCCAAACCATATGTTTTCCAGCAAGTATCACGAAATGTTTCAAAAACAGACGCTAGAAGTAAAATATCTGTTTTCATATACAAGTCACTGTAATCAGCAAGGGTTTTCATATTAAATGCTGACCAAACTAATTTTGCATGCCTATAGTCAATATCTTTTATATGTTCATCGTTAAGTTTGTTGTAAAAATATTCTTTACTAGGTAATGCAGTTTCATCTAATCGCTTTATATCATCTAAATAATCATAAAAGAAAACACCTTTTCTAGTTAATAAACTAAATTGTTTAGTATTTAGATTAGAAAATTCTTTTATAAGTGGAATGAAATTTTCTGGTTCTAATGTTTATACCAATGAATCTAATGAACATCCCATAAATCTAAAAGAGTCTATAAATCTAAACCTAATATTTGTATTATTATCCCAGATTGTAAAACTTATGTATTTATCTTTATTAACAGGTAAAAGTTGAACATAATTTCGGTTAGCTAAATCTCTAATTATGAAATGTGAATCATAACCACTTAGGTTGTGAAAAACTACTGGAATGACAAATGATTTTTTATAATTAAGATTACAGTGGTTGTGAGCAAAACCTCGAAAATTACCTGTTAGGTGACAATGTTCCCTAACAATCTAATCACCTTCCTTAAATATCTCCTCACAAATATGACATTTATCTGAAGCATCTTTTAAATTCACTTCAACATTCATTGGTTCAACATTTTTTAATTTTGACATTACAAATTTTGCAATATTTTCAATTTTATCTACAAACCATAACATACAATCAGAACTTCGATTACTATCATAAAATGACCAGTTATCGTTAAAATTACATTTAAAATATAGTCCAGCACTATAAGCTTTATGTTTTTGATACCTAGCACTTCTCGTTACCGACTGCGAACCATATCCCTTTTGAGATTTTATTCTAGCATCTACATCAATATAAGGAATAAGTAGTGATTCAAAATCTGCATAAATAATAAAAGGTACTTTTTCTTTGTATACAAAATTTTTAAACTTGACATATGGATCTTTAGAAAACTCAATTTTACAATTATTATCAATTTTTTCACAATATTTGAAATGGTCATCCAATTTTTCTTGAGAAACAAAATAATTCAAACATCTATCACATATATATTTTTTCCTAGTATTTTTAGAGAGTTGCTTGGATAAAAGTCTTGACAAATCTTTTATCCAAATATAGTGATACTGTATATCATCACTAAAATCATAATCATCATTATCTGACTCTGGTTCGCAATCATTCTTTTTAGGAAAATATTTATTTTGAATAATCAGTAAATTGACATGCTTTTCTCTTTTTTGTTTTGTTAAACGTACTGGCACAACACTAAAATTTGATGGTCTGAAAATTTCCAATTCAAAAACATTAACCAAAATATTAACATTATTTTTTTCGAAAGTTGTAATCTGATTTGGGTGTACAGGAAATGTAAGACCGTTTATGTTCAAAACTTTGCTATAATGAGGATATGAACAAGTACGTGTAGGATTTTTATTAATAACGCAAGGGAACAAAGCTGAAACAATTGCCCAAGCAAAGCATGCATTATCGTCATTCTGAACGTTGATACACGCCTTTCTTTTAGCTATTATGTCTGGTAATTTAATATATGATGATATTCCACCAGCCACCTCGTATTTATTTATATTGATTTCCAGAGATATAATTTTACTTAAGGCCCACCCCGATCCTTCCTCAGAATATTCTGAAAGTTTTCTTAAAAGGACATCTCTTACATTAACTGCAAACCATTTTTTAAAGTCAGTTGTCTTATCAATTATTTCATTTTTTGTAGAAAAATATTTATTTTCTGTAATTTCAGTATCACCTGATTTTCTAATAAATTCTGCACAAAAACAAGTATTTACTTTCAACATATTGCATTTTTTTAATGCGTTTTTCATTCTAGTGCTGAAAAGAAACAACGAATCATCAAAAAACTGTAAGATATCTTTATGAGATTTATTTATAATAATCCCGGTTCGAACTCTACTTTCAAAAATTGAATTAATATCTTCCCATTTTACTCTATTACTTCTTTTTTTATTATTAATAGTAAGCCCCTTTCCAGATTTACTTAGATTCTGAATTATTGTTCTAAACCGCTTTAAGTGACCCAAGTTGGTTTGTAGTTTACGTAATGTACCAATGGTTAGATCCCCATCACGTATTGCTAAGTTGCAAAGTCTAATGTGGCATTTAGCTTGTTTTGACCATTTTTCTATATCATAAATAGTACAATTTTTTTTTGAAATAAAATATTTTCAATTGCTTGAAACTTTTTAACAATATTATCAGTCAGGAGAGCTATTTCCTCAGAATTCATTTTCAAAAAATTATAAAAACTTACGATTTTGAAAACTGAAGCTGTTCACCTGTGTCCAGATTATTTTTCAAGGTGTTGAAATTCAATATGTACTGTTTTGTTATGTTTTTTATACATTCTCCTCTATTTTGAAGAGGGTCCTAGGGGAAACCCTTTGGAAAGTTTGAAGTCCCAGGAATGTAATGCTGAACTTCCCCGGCGTAAATTGATTTACATGCGACGCAAATGCATCCGTCACTCTTTTGGGGAGAAATACCATATTTTTGTCCAGCTCCAGAAGTATTTGGACTCCAAATTGCCCCTGGTGCACCTTTGCGCTGTTTATTCTATGTGGTGTATCCCTTGGTAAATCTTTCAGTTTTATAACGGGTTTTATTTATGCAAAAGCAGTGCTTATTGTATTAATCTCATTTAAAAAATTCATCTGTAATAAAGAAAGAATTATTTGAAAAGATAACAGAATAATAATAATAATAATTTATCAACTAAGTTTTTTAAAATAGTTAAAGATGAATGAAAAAAAAATAGTAAACTTATAAATAACTTACTATGAATTGTGGAACCTTAAACGACAACTTTTCACTGGAACCCTAAGTACAGTCTATTGTCTAGTATTTACTGTGAGCACTATTTAAAAGAATATTTTATTATAGAGGGGATGCACAAGTCCAATGAGTTATTTTTGATATCATCATCATATTTCCAGAAAACTATATTTTTCTACGATTTCGTACAATCTAATCTGTTACTAACAATTATAAACTAGAAATCATGACATTCCAATCTTATCATATTTTGAAACAAGTTCGCTATTGTCTGAATAAATGATTTGGTCTGCACGTGTTTGCTAGCTATAGAAATAACACATAAATATTACCTACTAAGCGAATTTAATATAATGCGAGATTTCATTTATTACAATATAAAAAACCTTCTATTAAATGATATGAATTCACATACATATCCGTTTTAAAAAAAGTTGGTTATCAATCTAATAACATTCCTTTGAGAATTTCAAAATATTGTACCAATGGTTAGATCCCCATCACTTATTGCTAAGTTGCAACGTCTAATGTGGTTGCTGTAATCTGTTTGTTTGTCTTAGATGTATTCATAATAATGCGAGATTTCATTTATTACAATATAAAAAACCTTCTATAAAATGATATGAATACACACACATATCCGTTTTAAAAAAAAATGTTGGTTATCAATCTAATAACATTCCTTTGAGAATTTCAAAATATAGAACCCTTAAAAAATCAGCTAACTGCATAGCCCCTCCCCCTCGTAAGCACCACCCCTCATCTCTTACACACACACACAATCCTCCATATATTTTCTTTCTTCTAATTACTTCTTGTATACATCCTTATTTACTTTTTACGCAACCCCCCGTAGACGCTACCCTTAAAAGCCTCTTCGCTTCTTCTAAATCACCCTCTACCTTATACACGTAAAAACATACACACTTATTTACTTTTTGCATAACCCCCCGTTCTTGTATACACCCTTATTTACGTAATCCCCGTAGACGCTCCCCTCCCCCGTAGACGCTACCCTTAAAACCCTCTTCGCTTCTTCTAAATCACCCTCTACCTTATACACGTAAAAACAAACACATTTTTTGCATAACCCCCGTACACCCTTACTTGCGTAATCCCCGTAGACGCTACCCTTAAAAACCCCTTCGCTTCTTCTAAACCACCCTCTACCTTATACACGTAACAACATACACACTTATTTACTTTCTGCATAACCCCCGTAGCCGCTACCGTCACTATCCCAAAAATTTTGGCAATTGGCCCAGGCCAAACCCCCGTAGACGCTACCCTTAAAAACCCCTTCGCTTCTTCTAAACCACCCTCTACCTTATACACGTAACAACATACACACTTAATTACTTTTTGCATAACCCCCGTAGACGCTACCGTCATTACTTGCTAACCATCTAGAGACTTCTTTTACTTCTTGTAAACCCTCTGGAAACTTCTTCCTATCGGTAACCACCCATAGGCCATCCGCCTGTTCATCCGATAAAGTGTCACAGAACATACGTGTATTACCTACTGAAACGTTCGTTTCATCTCGAATATGTTCGTTGTTAGTTGGGGCATGCGCATAAGATAGTGTATATTCATTATGATACTGTGTTGGTGAATTCCATAGGCGTAACCATATTGATTGAAAAATATTTTTAAATAAAAAATTTCATTATAAAATTAAATGATTTAAAATATTGTGTTTTGTGTTTCTTTTTATTGTGAATGAGCGAAATATATCCAAACAATGCCAGGACTCAAAGAGTAGAGAAAGTCTCATGCTCCCGAACTTATATCATATAATAAAATAACAATATATCATATAATAATAAACAACTGAGCTAGCCACACAAAAATTCAAGCAAGTTAATATATATATATATATATATATATATATATATATATATATATATATATATATATATATATTAACATAGAAAGGAACTTGCAACACTCTATATACTATAATATGGAATGAAATACTACACACTATATGCAAATACAAAATTTTAGAATTTAAATTACTTTTTAAATCGTCCGAAATAGAGACAATCTGTATCATTCATCATTCAAGAGAGAAAATAAATATGAATCAAACCGAAGAATCATGAAGGAAATTTTCAATACACATATGTGAAATATATAACATGATTTCTAGCCATTGAGAGAGAGCATTTTGAACGTTACATTATATAAATTATAACAATTTATTTCTCATACAGTAAGAGTAAAAACATTATGATTGGTTTTCAAAAATACTATTTAGATATTGAAAGAAATTCTCTGGTAACATTAGATAATTATTTAGTATATGTCAAGGTAAAAAGCCAAAATAATAATAACATTAATGGTTATAAATGTATGACGTTTGTGAAATGAATTGTCATTCTGAATAGATCAAATTGAAATAAAAAGAGCTGTCATTTCTAAATATTTTGGAATCTATTTTAAAGGAAGTAATACATCAAATTTGATCATTTAAAAATATTAAACAGAATGTTCTAGAAGGATAAATGAGCAATTTGAAACTTGAGATGGGATTTGTCAACAAGAATTTTTATCGCCAATTTTGATTGTTGAATCAGATTTGAAATATTTTGATCAGCGGCAAGCGGATTAAAAACTGAAAAAATTGAATAAAAAAAGGTTGTTGATAATGTACACTATTCACTAGGTAGAATTTCTTTTTTGGTAGAATGAATGGGGTAAAAAGTAAAATTTAGAGAAGATAATTCAAAAACTATTAGAAAAGCAGCCCATTGGAGTGGTAACTATAAAAGAAATACATTATTCTTAAATATAACTAAACAAATTTATGAATCAAGCTGATAAACATAGATTTAACAAGAAATTGGTAAAAGTTGTAGTATACTAACCGTAAAATTTTATCTGTATAAGCAAGTAGTTTTGTATCGTGGGACTGGACTATGGAATTCCATTTAAAATATATTGATGTGGATGAAATATAACATCAATTTTAGCTATTACCCAAGCACGACAGATTGTGTGATATCCCAAGAAGTAATCTAATAAAACAGTCAATGAGGTTAATTAAAAGAAAAAGTGAACAGGTATTTAAAACTATTTCATTTAAATAAAAAAGGTTAAATAAACTCACTTGTGTTGTGCAAATATTTGAACTTTGATATTTCATACACTTTGTCCATCGTTATATTCGCCATCTTATATCATAGAGAATTTTGTTAACATCGTCCGATTTTAAATGTGTATATAATGTTTGTACTTACATATAGTAATAATTCATTTGAGTGTATGTGACTTTGAATGAATGATCATCGTAGATAGGTTGTTCTTTATGAAGATTTTGTAAATGAATAATGTATTTGTTTTTCTTAATATTAAATAACGTTTTTCATTTGAAAGACTTAAAAATGCATTGTTGAAAAATTTCATTTCTCGATGATTGCTCCATTTATTATTTAACAGTTGGTATTATTGACCAGACGGTTCTCAATTAGAGAGGGGTTTTGAAATCAAATATACAGGACCGTTCTAGGATTTTATAAACAAATTAAAAGCAAGTATTTTTGATTAATTTTTTTTTTATTTAAATACAAGGATTCATTTTTTGGCGCTTATAATTAAAATTAAAATAGTTTCATTTTACCATATGAACCCAATCCTGAGATCATAGAGTTTTCATGTAAAGTACAGATCCTCTATTTGAAATTTCAAAGAAAAGTAGAACATAAGAAAATTTATTTATATTTGGCTGCCATACTTTCGATACACACTGTGCTATATGTAAATTCACTAATTTTGAATGATTCAGTATAAATATCAAATTTGACATTTTAATGTCTGATGACATTTGTGTAGAATATATCTAATGATAGATAGAGCCGATTATGACTTGGAGAAAATATTTGAAATTTCAAAATATAGAGGTCTCTGCTAGCAGCATTACAAGTATAATAAAAGAATTCAAAATCTCACTTGGTTATTGAAAAACATAAATTAGTAATTTTTTTAAAAAACAAGAAAATCGGTAACCAACGGAAAGGAGATTTATTTATTTTGCAAAAGTTTAGTTAGTTGATTTTGAAACCCCGAAGAGGCAACATCAGAATTAGAGTTGTCTCAATTTTTGGTGTGGATAGTAGAAGTTGTATATCAATACAACCAGATTAAAAATCCATTCCCTATAAAGCCAGTGCGTGCATATTTCAAATAAGAATTGCATCGTGTGTAGTGAATGTGGTTCGAGATTTCTAAATAAAAATTTAGAATGTATCCAGTATTCTAAAGTAATTTAGAATTGTACGAGTTATCCTGTTCTCAGTTGGTGAGTCCGCTCCAGTTTTTTTACAATAATTTCTCGAGAAATAATAAGGCCTCTTTTTAAATAAAATTTGACATAGATGCATCTATTAGATATTTGATTGCAAACAAAATTAATAATTCATAAAAGGAAATTAACATCAAAGAAGAAAAATTTTGAATTAGACAAATTTGATTAAAGATTGTATTTGACATTCATACACGTCAAGATTCAAATCAACGATTGGAACTTTTATCTAACGTCTTTTCATTAGATTAATTTATAGTATCTAGGTTGTTCTAATTTTAAGTTTCGTAGAAATTACGACTGTTGTTCCTTTATAATAATTTGGGGAATATTAATTTGATAATTTGTGATCTGGTGGTATAATATAGAATTTTACATTCCAACTCACTGTATTATTTTCATAATATATAATTTCAGAAAATTAAACATTTAGCAGTAAATAAAACTGTCGATCAAATCAGTGACAGTTGATAATTTTCAGTGACAGAAGTATTGTAAATGTCATCAGATATTTGAAGTGCCTTTTATAATATTAAACATACAGTTACTAGAGATTCTGAGCAATAGCGAAACAGTTAATTTGGAGATACGTTAAAAATAAATAAATTTTGAATAATTAATTTTTTGAACAGTTTGATCCCACCCTGAGAGAAGAGTAATAGGTCGATTATATATATAAATTCATCTTTAGAAACAGTAAATTGATATTTATTAGAGCCGGACATATTTTTGGACAACTACTGTCAAAATTGAAATTTCTTACATGCTTTTTTAAAGTTGCATGTACAATAATTGTCGCTGCGACAATTTTATGACAAATTTTATAACAATTCTAATAATAAATAAAAGGAATAGAAATATATTACAAATTTGGCTCCCAACGCGGGGCAATTACAATTATAAGGTATTTATAAGCACGATAGAGGGCGTATTTTTTGACGGATCGAAACCAAACTCGCTACAAAAATCGGTTAGGCCAAAATCTTGGACGAGTTCGTTAATGAGCCAAATCGGCCCAGTAAAAACAAAATGGCGGCATGTCAATGTTGAAAAAAATCGTATTTCCTTTGTTTTTCATTTGACGCAAAAAAGTTACTGAGCTTTTTCATAGACCTTGACACGTTCTACAACTTTTGTATCTAACATTTTTCTCTTAATCGTACATTAAAACATTTATTTAAGAAAATTCACAAATTTACCAGAATTTTTTTTTATTTTTTTGTTTTTGATTTGATGCCAGAATGTTACTTTGGTTTTTTGAACATCTCAAAACATTCTATCACTTTTGTATCTATTTTTTTATTTTGGGTTTTATGCAAACATGTTACTGAAATAAGCCTGTCCAATTGGTCCTGTGCCATTGGGATTTTTGTATTTACGAATTCTGATTTACTTTGTTCATGTATTTAGTATTTTATTGTTTATATTTTTTTTCAGAAATTAATATATAGCATATAGAGGCAAACTGTGATGATCAAAATGTTAGACGAACAAAATCAGTTGGACTGTAATATGCAGACGGATAATAATATCAATACAGTGAAAGTCCAATTAGCTCAAGGCCTAAAAGAACTGTAGTGCAATCACTTAAAACCACCGAAATGCTTAAAGATAAATACATTCTTTTAGATACCGATGTGTCGCGATACTCCGATGATAGTACACAACATCCAGATTATGTGAATTTCAGTGATCAAGAGAATAAGAAACCCAAAGTCGTTAACTTACTGAACAATCATCCACAAAACATCAGATCTCGACGATCATCTTCATATGGGTCACCATCTTCTTCGTCGGGGTCTTCATCGTGTAGCTCAACATCAACTACATCTGATAGTCCTTGTCAAAGTACAACACAACCGTTGCCTTTGGAGAATACAGATGATACGAAAAAGGGTCGCAAAAGAAAAACCGATCCAAGAAAGTGGAAATGTGCAGAAGCAAAACGATTAAGAAACTTAGGAAAATCTTATGTACCTAATTCGAAGACCATCAAAGAAGAAGTGCCCGAGAGGACATTAAAGAAACCATGTAAAGAGACATATGTGAATTTAAATGCATACAAAATGTTCCGGAGGAAGATCGTCAATTAATTTTTAGTAATTATTGGAATATGGGCGACCTTCACAGGCAGCGTGAATTTATGAGATCCATACCAAAGATTGTACCTCGATATTCTTATAAAATTCAGAAGAGCAATCGTAGTAATAACTATGCATTATCATTGACTGTTGGCGACAACACAATTAGGGTTTGCAAATGGTTCTTCCGGCCAAGTTTGGACACATCTGATCGAGCAATCCGTAGTGTCATCGATAAATACCGGTGTATTATCTATTGACAAACGAGGCAAGCGTAAATGTGTAGATGCGTCTATAAAAGACGGTATACGCAAACATATACAATCAATACCAAAACTTGTGAGCCATTATTGCAGAGTCAGTACAAGTAGAGAATATATTGATGGAAGCAAATTTATTACGGGTTTACATCAATACTATGTCGCTCATTGTACAGCACAAGGGCATCCATTTGGCAATTATATTATGTATAATCGTATCTTTAATAATGAATTTAATGTGGCATTCCATCACCCAAAGAAAGACCAGTGTGAAGACCGTGAAGCATTTAAAAATTTTACAGGGGACGTCAGAGAACAACTAAGGCAGAGTTATGAATTATATTTAAAAGAAAAAGAGCTATCCAGAGCCGAAAAGGATAATGACAAAAAGAATACAGATCCTCATGTGATTGTCGCTGCGTACGATCTACAGGCTACACTTCCTTGCTCACGGGGAGATGTGTCTACATATCACTATGTACCGAAAATAAATGCATATAACTTCACGATTTACAATCTAAAATCTCGTGAGACAAAATGCTTCGTATGGCATGAAATTGTGAGGTCGGTACCTGATATTTAGAAAATTTAAAACCGAAGTCTGATAAGATAGGGCACAAATTAGATATATTTTCTACTCGGACAATTGCTGTGGCCAAAATAAAAATGATTATATAATTGCTTTATACATATACGTTGTTCAGTATCTCGATCACATCAATTCAATTCAGCATAAATTTTTAATCAAGGGACATACCCAAAACGAAGGTTACAATACACACTCGGTTATAGAAAAATCTCTTAAATCCGGACCGATTTTTACACCGGATCAATATGTTAATATAATTCGAAATCTTGAAAAAAAACGGCAAACCGTATTCATGAATTGGCCCATGACGATTTTTTAGACATAAAGACTTTAGCGGAGAAAATAGGCAAGAATTACACAAAAATACTGAAGATGGACCAGTGAAATTGACAGAAATAAAAGTACTTAAGTGTTCTGCTGCTGAGTAAAATTCTTTCCAATATAAAACGTCTTTTGAAATGCAATGTTTTAAACAAGTCAAAATAGACAGTTCAAAAACAAGGTAAATTAGAAACACTTCGGCAAAACCTACATTTCAAAAAGTTTACAAACAGAAATTTTCAGTATGCGAAAAGAAAAAGAGGGGATTGTTAGAATTAGAAAAAATACCATTACTTGATTCTATAGTACATTTTATACAAATTTATAACTCAATTTTTAACCAATTCTTTACTGTTAAATGTAGTTAAAATTTTTTTTATTTTAGTTACCTATTATGTTATTTTTTAAACAATTAATATTTTTGTTTTGGAGTTTTAATTACATTTCTATTATTTTCTTGAATGTTCTGTTACTTTTTATTATTCAATAACAAATAAGTAAATCAATATTTCTGTGGTGCAGGTATGTATTTATTTCTGAAAAATTTGGATACGCAATTTATAACCAGTTTTCGTGAACAGTGACGTAGGTCAAAATTTTTAAGGTTTTTCTTAAATACTCACGAAGAAAAACACTCTTTAACACATCTCAAACTGAAGCCATAATATCAGCGATCATATATAAGATTGATCCTATCTTAAGAATGTGTAAATTATTATGTTAATATTATTTATATTTTGAATAACTTTCTTATTGCTATTGTGTAAAATGATTTATTTTTAGTTATGCCACTATTCTTGCCAAGCGACGATATGTTGATGACATTGAGGTTTGTTTTCAGGGGGATATTAATGTTTTAAAGAATGATTTTTTAGATTTAATAAGTAGCACACGCATGGACCTCAACTTTACCTTAGAATTGGAAGATAACTCTACACTCAATTTCTTAGATTTATCATTAAAGAGGGTTGATAAACAAGTTTCTTTTAGCATATATATGAAGAACACTCAGACATCTCATGTTATTCCTAATGATAGTAATCGCTCTTTTGAACAAAAGATTTCGTAATTTAGATCTTACATTCATTACCTTTTTTTGATTCCAATGAGCTTGAATAATTTTAATAAGGAACTAGGGACAATTAAATTATTGACAATTAAAAACGCCTCTGTTTAGAATTTTGTATAAAGATGTATCTTCATCTGAATAGGTTAGCAATGAAATTATTTGAATTAGTAGTCTGTCCAGTTCTTTCGTCATGTATTGTTCTTTTCTGTTAATTTATTATTTTGTTTATTCTTTAATTGACTGGTACGTTAAAATTAATTTTATGAAATCCTAATTTGTAATTTAAAATTGACATCATAATTGTAGCTTACCTACCTGACTTTGTAAGTCGAAACTAGTTGGCTTATGGTAATTAAAATAATGTGCGGATTTAAGGATTTTATTAAAACAAATTTTCCTACTTTAGAATGTTTTTGTACTCTAGTAGATTTGCCTCGCAAATGGAATTAAGGTTTATGTTGAAAAGATTTGATAATTGAATAATGCATCCACACCCATGATTGTTTCATTTTCTTTTGTAATTCATCAAAATAAACTATTAATTAATTTTGAAAATCAAAATTGACAGTTGTCAAATTAAGTGTTACTATACTAAAAAGTAACTTGATTCTATTGGCTTAAACATCTGTATTGTAATGAAAATCTGTATCATAATGAACTTCATTATGATACAGATTTTATTCTTTTAATAAGTGTATTATAAAACACACATAGAAAATAATAATTATAGTTAGAATGAAAGTTTGGTAGTTTAGTTTCACATGTAATCTAAATTTTCACACGACAGACAGAGGGATTATATTGATCAATAATAAATACATGTGTGTTCTAAAACAAAAATTTTATGTAAGGCTATTCTTAATGCATTACAAATTAATTTGAAAGGAAGGATGTGACATAACTGCAGTAGGAAACCAACATAATGTAAAATAATACACTATATAATTTACAAAGGGACATATTCTTAATCCAATTGGTCTCGTTGGGCATTGGTCTAACATTAAATGTTACAACATTATCATACAAGGTGTTTCTATATTCGACTGACAACGCTCTACAACAGAGAGATCTCAATAAATGATTCATTTTTATATAGGAATATGAACCCTTGCAGGGCCTAGTTGCTGAGATATAGGGTGTTCAAAGTTTTAAATCAAAATCAAAAATTTGCCAAATGATTTAATCTACCAAGATCGTGTCAAATACACAAAGTGTCACGAACTATTAAAAATATGACACATGCCTACTAGATTATAATTTAGAAATATTGAGTAGTATTTAATTACCTGCAGACTGTTGTTTAGAGGCAAATTTCTACAAAACACCGTTCATTTTAGCTCCATAAAAGGTTATTAGTTTTTTAACTAAAAATAATCCAGCAATTTAAAAAAAAATTAAAAAAGGAATTTGCTCCAGTGTCGTAAAAAATAGGGGGATAAAAGTGACAACTAACCCTCACAGCATGTCACTGTTTAAATTTTAAGTTTGTTTATGTCAAACTATTACTTTATTAAGGAGCATATTGGTCACCAAATTTGAAAAAAAAAATTAAAGGCGTTCTTGATTGATGGCAAATTTTTTATTTTGGTTTAAAATTTTGAACACCCTATATCTCAGCAGCTAGGCCCCGTAAGGGTTCGTATTCCTATATCAAAATGAATCATTTATTGAGATCTCTCTGTGGTAGAGCTTTGTTGGTCGAATATAGAAACACCCTGTATATAAATAAAAAGAAAATCCTAGATAAACTCTCAACCCTTAAGACAATCTACAATAATCATAGCTATTAATAAAAGTGAAAGTCATTTCAAGCATGTGGTAAGTGGATAAATATACCATATTTCTCTTAGACACACATGAACAACTTAGTTATTCATTTTATTGAGTCTTAAAAACATTTTGATTGCTGATTATAGAAGTATATTCTCCTAATATCTAATTACTCAAGATTATTTTCAAATATTTACATTAAGAGTCAGTAAAAAATAAAAAAAAATTTTTTCCAATTTTGACATATAAAGTAACACTTTTTAAAACTCACTGACGTTTAGAAACATTTTACTTTTCATAACTAGTTGTGAAAAGTAAAATATTTTGCAACTGGTAATGAAATAATATATTGCATGACAAATATGTTGAAAATGAAAGATTTCACACCAGTTTGCAGAATTGAGCAAAGAGCTGTAGGTGTGGCTTAAGCAAACGAGTGTAAAATCAATATGTTGTTAGCAATATTATTCCGAGGACCACAAAAAGATAGTATTTATTTTTAGTTTTAAAAATGAACTGGTGCTTGAAGATGGTTGTTGACCATTTTACGTTCTTTAGTTGATACAAAGTTTTGAATTTTATGTGCATCAGACTCACAATTACAGAAAATTCAATAATTATTTCCAATTCGCTCTTTCACTTGCTAACAGTTAAAAAGTCAAACTTAAAATGTCATTTGGCAAAGCACTCTAATTGGGACAAAATAATTATGCCGTTGTGCGGAAAGGTATATTGGTAATTGTCAACCTGTGTGTAAAATAAAAACACACAGCTGTCTGGCAATCAGATTTCTAATTTGTTTGCAATTTTAAATTGTGCCAAATTTTATAGTGGTCGTCAGAAAAGTGAATTTCGCCACTATTTGCGAAAAATACAAAATAATAATTGTAAGTCTCCGCTCGTTACAAAAATAGTGCTTTTCTCACATGGCTGCACAAATAACTATTATAACTATTTATGGAATAATGTTTCAATAAATTTACTGTAATAAAAGGATACAGTTTATGAGGTTAACTTTTATTCACATAGATCATAAGAACCACTGTCACACACTTTTATTTCAGGCAATGCCTGCAATATTTTCTGAATCTTTTCCAAAATAATAGTATTATTACAAATGCAATTTTCTGGTCCATATGGTGGAACAATTAATAAATGGTCGTCTATTTTTAAATAATCTCCACTTTCCTTCACATCTATCATCATCTGTTTCAACCATTTTTTTACTTCAGTTTTTTTGTTAATACTTTGGGGAACTGTTATGGTTGGTTCATGTAAATAGCTTTCTTCGACTTCATCAGATACTTTCTCCAGAGATTTTATAGCATGATTCAAAATAATAACCGTATCATGTTCTTTTGCACTTTTCCACTCTGTATGTAATACAATGGTTTTGAAAATAGGGTCTATAACATACACAACACCAGTATAATTCTTTTTGTTCACCGTATTTATTTGTACTTTTTTACCAAGGAGACTTCTCATAAAAATCGAATCATTATTAAATATTGGATCTTCGATATCCATGTTTCAAAAGAAATTAAAACAAATTAAAATATGCGATCTTGGTAATATCAATAGTTAAAATTGAGGTTAACATAAATATCATAGATAACGTTTATAAATATTATATCTATATTTATTTATATGTGTATGAGAAATATTATCTATGAAATAAATAAAGTTTACACAAATAGAGAATAGTCCAAACGTTCGTTCATTTTCTTACACTACGAGATTGAAATAGGTATATAGGCCAATTTATAAACTCGCAGTTGTCGTTTCTGTTCGCAGTTGTTGAAAGTTAAAAAGCTACTTTCACATTTGCGCCTTTACATTCTCCGTTGCTGTTACCGTCGCCGTTGAGCGTAACGTTCCCTGATGATCAGACATGAAGTCTTTATTTGTCTGTGAAGTCTTTGTCAGTAGTAAATCAAATTATCGTTGTATTGCTCTGTGTTCCATAGAACAAGTATATATACTTTCTCTATTCTGTGTTCTTAGGTCTGTGGTATTTTAGGTGCGCTCTTTTTGACTGACATCTCAGATCACTTCAGTTAAGGTGATCTGAGATAAAAAAGGTCTATTCATAAACTTGCAGTTACCGTTACCGTTGTGTTCAGGTAGATAATCTTTATCTTTATTACCTCTTTCTACTTCTACTATGATTTCTTGAGTCAATGTCATGAAGAACATTATTGTCATCAATATCAAAATTCATTCTTCACAAAGCACAAATCATGAAATCAATAAAAATAAATCTTAATCAACGTAAATCAGCTACCCAGGTTTTAATAACATATACAAGATTATGTTAAACTCGATTCTTGCCAAACGACCAGGCTTTTGATTGGTTAATATACGAACGGCACGAACAGCGAACTGCAAAACTTAAAACTTTGTTATGTCTGAACGTCACGCTCAACGGCGAACGGTAACAGCAACGAAGAATATAAATGCGCAAATGTGAAAGTAGCTTTTTAACTTTCAACGGAAACGACAACTGCAAGCTTATAAATCGGCGGTGATGTGAGTAAGCACCAAAAAGAACGACATCTCAATTGAAGCACGCGATCTGTCGACGCATACGTGAATAAGAAACAAAGCATACAAACATAACCTATCTCGATATCTCTGATAACCACGCTTGATTTTGGTATTAATAGTTTCAAATAGTTCTTTGAGTTAAGATTTGTATTATGGCTAATATTCCAACATTATTAGTTGGTAACTTCCTTCGCCCTCTATGCATCTTCAAGGGATAGATTTAAACTATACGACAGATTCACAGATTCGTATCAGCATCTAATAATATTATTGTATCCATAATTTGTAACCAAAGAAAAATAGATTATGTGTGTTTATATGTCAATGGTTAAAACCATAGATAACCTCGGTTAAATCCATATACATATATTATTACGTATATGGCTAAAACTACAAATAACCCAACCAAATCAAATACTTCACCATCCCCTCCACCTTATTTCCGACTCAATTCCAACTGATACCACCTTACAACACATTCAGCATCGGTGAAGGGGGAGGAAAAATCTCAGCTTACAGCTTACTTAGAAGTGAGTATAACAAAAAGAACGCTTACAATTTAATGATGTGAAATGAGATTAACTGAGATCTCAGTCAAAAAGAACGCATCTATATAGCATCATCCCTAACGGGGTGGTGGGGCTCTGTCACTTGTGATTCACAGGCGTTCTGTTAAATTGATTTGTGCATTCAATTTTTCGCATTTAATGACGTTGTCATCAAGTTTTTGTAAAGTGCTTGTTTCAAATCAATTAATAAAAATGAATGCTTCTATCCCTTTTATTCACCACAGTGTTGAATCTGTTTTAAGCATTTTCGAACAGCCTGAGGTAATAATTCTGAAGCATTAATAAGTTTTTTATATCATTATTTTTTAATTTACAGTCAGAGTTCACACAAATCCACAACAATTTAATATGATCATAATATGGCAGCAATGAAGTATTAGGCTATTTATATTTATTAAGTAGACTACATTTGAGGTGTAGTCAAGATAGTGAAGAATTATTAAAACTAGATTTATGACTTGAAGTCTTTCTGATAGTCAATTTAACAAAAAAAATATTGTATTCAGTAATTGAATTGCATCTGTAAAAATAAGTTTATATCTGTTTTAGAATAAAGCATTTGCCGGAATTCGGGAATTGTTGAACATTTATAAAGAAGCTAAAAACTCAAAAGAAAGGCATGATGCATCAGGAGAGGTTAAACAACATCCTTTAATTATATTGGAAGGTTTGGATGGTTCTGGTAATATGAATTAAATATTTGATATATATATATATGTAAAATGTTTGTATAGTAGTGTGTTGCTAAATGGTCTCAATTAAGTTTATATATTATTTCTATGTCTTTCAAATGATTGTTAAAATATGCTCGATATTTTTGACAATAAACCTCCCAAAATTACTAACAATGATAATTACTTTTTATTTGTTCAGTCTTCTAGCTGTCGACGACCACTAATACAGACGATGATATTGATTTATCGAAACAATTGTCAATTTTTTAGAATTTTCAATAACTTGTATTATATTGTGGAATTAACTAGAGACCTTGAGTTTCATTTAAAAACACTAATATAAAATTTACTTTAAATTAGAAAACAATTTTTATACAATATGGATTTCTTGGAATTCATATTAAATTAAATGATGAAATTGTATGCCTCTTTTAACAATAGTTCTCAACTGCAATCAAAATTGCAATCAGGTAAGGTCATTGAAGAAAACTGCAAAAAGCATTCTGCTAGAAAGTTATTCTCTGTGGTGGTGGTTGCTAAGTAAGCTGAAAGTGCTAGATTCAGGAAAAATCAAGTAGTAGTTGTTGTAAGATTGATTTATTGAAGATATTAGTATTCTGTATTCCTAAATTATTAAAGATGGGAAAACATTAATTGGTCTTCTGAAACTGAGTACATAACCATACTGATTATGGCTTTCAGAAAATAAATAGCAGAAACTATGTTCAATTTAAAGGGAGATTATCGAGATATTAAAAAGGGTGGTGCTCAGTACAGATCCCTGAGGAATTCCATTTTCAAGACGGAGCGGAGGAGAGATATTTTGTTACTAATGCTAACAGAAAGATCTTTCATTAAAAAAGTTAGGAGATTACTATTCTGTCCAAGATCATTGAGAATATTTGAAATTTGTATATTTAAGAATTTTCTTAGGCATTAGATAGTTAATAATTAAATGGTTGTTTTGTAAACCACACTGATTGGCATTCAATAAGGATTTGGATTCAAGTAAGTAACTAAATCTAAGAAGCTTATAAAGATAGTTTGTAAGGAAAATTGGGTAATAGCTTTCTATTTGTTTATTGATTTGATGCATGGATTGATATTGGAAACTGATATCTTGGTAGGTTATATTTATTGTCAGATATATAAAACTTAGTTCAGATTAATTTTTTATCATGATTATAAAATAACAATCAGAATGTATGACTTTTTATTATTTTTTACATTGAAATTGTATGTGATGCTTTGATTCTTCTTCTTCTTTGGGTGCCTTCTCCTATCGAAGATCGGCAACAATTTTGGCGAATTCTTCTCTGTCTTGGGCCCTTTTTAGCATAATGTTTGAACCCAGGCCTGTACAATCTCGTATGTTCTTAAGCCAGAAGCATTGCCTTCGTCCTGGTCCACGTCTACCTTCGATCTTACCCTCCATCATGAGCTGTAGAAATTCATATCTATTGTGTCTCATTACATGAGACGAGATATACAGTTTTCCGCTTTTTTATGATTTCGATGAGCTCACGTTCTCTGCCCCTTCGATTCAAAACTTCCAAATTGGTGGTGTGAGCAGTCCAAGGTACTCGTAACATTCGCTGATACACCCACATTTCAAATGCCTCGAGCCTGTTTAGGTTGCTAGCTTGTAGCGTCCACGCTTCAGCCCCATACAGAACTGGAATATATGTAGCAGTTCACAAAATTGTATCTAATTTTTATATAAAGTGACCTATCGCTTAATGGGCTTTGCATTTTTAAGAAGTTTGTCCTAGCCATTTCAATCTGAGCTCTAATTTCCAAATCAGGATACAGATCTTCGCCGATCCAGCTGCTCAGTTATTTAAATTTAGAGACCCTGGTTATCTGTGTCCCGTATACGTTTACATGTACTGATTGATTTTGATTCCGGTTCACCGCAAATCTTTTTGTTTTTGCGGTGTTCATTTTTAAGCCTAATAGATCTCCTTCGGTTGATATCTTGTTAAGTAGCTGCTGCAAGTCCTCAGGACTGTCCGCAAATATAACTGTGTCGTTGGTATATCTTAGATTATTTATCAGGATCCCGTTCTCTTTTATTCTATCCTCTGCGCCTTCAAGTGCGTTTTGAAATAGAATTTTGGAGTACATGTTAAAAAGCATATGGCTCATCACACATCCCTGACTGACTCCACGTTTAATTGGTACAGTTTTTGTTTGGGTGTTTTCAAGCTGCACTGTCGTTACCTGGTGTTCATAGAGCTACTGAATGGTTTTAAGATTTTGGGAATCTAAACCGTTTCTTTCTATGATGTTCAGCAGCGTGCTATGTTTGACATAATCAAATGTTTTAGCATAGTCTATGAAACATAGATATACTTCTTTTCGCTGATCTCGACAGTTCTATAGCAAGACCGATAGCCCAAACAAAGCCTCTCTAGGTCCCAATCCCTCTCTGAAGCCCATCTGCAGCTCACTCAGATCCTGCTCGCATTTCCTATGTATTCTATTATTTAGAACCTTTAGAAACAACTTTAATATTTGACTCATTAAGCTAATTATTCGAAAATCATCGCATCTTTTTGCACCTGGTTTTTTTAGGAATAGGGACAAATGTAGATTTTAGCCAGTCTTGAGGAATGTATCCATTGTTATTGATGGCATTGAATAGTTTGGTGAGGATTTTAAAGTTTTCTCCATTTATAAGTTTCAGGAGTTCTGGACATATGTTGTCTGGTCCAGTTGCATTACCATTTTTTATTCGCTTCAAAGCCTTCCCTATTTATGCCGTCATTATATTTGGTCCCATTTCTGTTTGATGTTGGTTACGAAAGAGGGGACCTTTGTCGTCGGAAAGATCAGAAATATAATTTGTCCACACTTCTTGCAGTTCTTGTGTGTCTAAGACTGTCTTGTTGTCTTGATTTACTATTTTTGTATATGCTGGGGATTTTCGGTTTCCTGTAATTTCCTTAACTCTTTTGTAGATGTTAAATAGATCATGCTTTTGGTACATCTCCTCTATTTCCTCATTTCTCTCCATCATCCATGCTTCTTTGTCATTTTTAATTTTAGTCCTGACAAGTGCTTGAGTTTCTTTATATTTTCCTTTTTGCGTGTTTTTGAGTATCCGTAGTTGGTCCATTAAATCTAATATCTCTTGAGTCATCCATTCTTTATGCTGTTTCCTGTTTACAGTTGTTATATATTCTTGCGTGTCTAAAATGGCTTTTTTAAGCTGATTCCAGGTGTGCTCTATTTTTTCCTCAATTGTATATTTAGGCTCTATGTTTTTTGGGCTTTACTCAGTTGTTTGTTGAGTTTATCAGAGATTATTTGCTTCTTTGCCTCGTCTTTTAGGGCTGCCGTGTTGGGTTTTCTTATGAAATTCTTTTTAAGTTTTTTCAATCGAATTTGCA
The DNA here is from genome assembly GCA_963921935.1 of Galeruca laticollis. Lineage (NCBI taxonomy): Eukaryota > Metazoa > Arthropoda > Insecta > Coleoptera > Chrysomelidae > Galeruca > Galeruca laticollis. Next base: position 119,891,392 of record OY998178.1, on the reverse strand, counting down.
TTTGCGCTACTATGGGATTGTGATCTGACTCCACATCTGTACCAGGGTAAGTTTTCACACTGCAGATGCCATTTCTGTATCTTTTTGGAACTAGGATATAGTTAATTTGGTTTCTAATTGGACGGTCTGGTGTGTCTTGAGGAGATCTCCATGTATAGAGGCGTCTTGGGGGTAGTTTGAACCACATGTTGGAGATGAACATTTTCTCCTCTTGGCAGAATTGAACTAATGTATCGCTTCTTTCATTTCTTATTCCTAGTCCATGCTCCCCGACAGTGTCATCGCATCTTCCTTTGTGTTAAAGTCTCCTAGGATGAGGGTGGTTTCATCCTTTCTGGTTTGGGAAGGCAGTTGTTTTATTTCCGCGTAGAAAGATGTATTCTCTGATTCTGGTTTATCAGCTGTTGGAGCATATGCTTGAATGATATTGAAATTTTTCGGTGTTGATAGTGACATGATAATATTTCACCAGCAAGAAGGTGTCCCTTCCTTACTTTAGGTCAATTAGCCCTTTCTGTCTTTATTTCGATTGGGTGGAGTAAAAAATCTGAAATTTTTCTGGTGTACAATAATTTTTTTTCCAATTTTTTGATATAATATATAAAGGGTTATATTGACGACATCATGACTCAAAGGTAATAAAACTGTGATTATTCAAAAAAATTTAATAAATTTAAGAACTATGGAACATCATAAAACAATTAGTTCAAACATAAATGAACTTTACATTTGTTGCATAAAATTCGCGATTGTTTTTTGCACCCTGGATTAATACACCTCATTGCAGACTTTTTACTTTCATGTATTTGCCAGTGGTTCCTACCATCATACCGCACTTCCACAGCTGGACACACTTACTAATTCTCCCTTGAAGAAGGTGTAGTTGATGTGGGTGTTGGATCACGAGATGGCCGACCTCGTTTGCGACAAGGGGTCTTATTCGCTAATATAAGTGCTTCAGCTATATAAGCCCTGAAGTGGAGATGATCTAATATATCTCTTTCTGGTTTCCTCAACTGAATTGCTTTATCTTTGTACTGTAGCCAGGCATTTGTACATGCTATGTCCAGCGCATGAGTGAATAAGCGTAATGTTCATTTTTTCGACCTTATGAAAGTCTTGTATATTTGTATCAGTAAATCCGTTTTGCCTACACCTCCCATGCAAGCATTATATACATTTACAACTTCTGGTTGCGAAGCGTAAACATATTCTTTCTTATTTTTGTCCCACTGCTTACATTTATCGGTCTCGCTAATTCCCATAAATGTTGATGCCATGTGAAGTGGTTTATTGTCAAACCACTTTGTCATTATCACCTCCATTTCACCCCCGCCTTTTTTTTCATAACTTTATCATCCTGGAATGGTGGTTTCTTGAATCTATCTACTCTTGCTGCACAGGTAGCATAAATTCCTTTATTTCTGAGGTGTAACAAATTATAGTTTGAAAATTAATTGTCGAAAAAAAGCTCTACATTCTTTTCCGCAATTCTTTGGCATAATTTTGAAACTACAGCTCCTGCTAATCCAAAAACTTCCTTCTCCATTTCATCAAGCTCTGTTGTAGCTCCTTGATACAGAATGAAATCTAGTGAAATGCCAATTTTTCCACATTCCAATATTTTAATACCCCAAGGGTTGGGTTTATTTTTTACATATTTTTAACATTTAAACTTCCCTTGTTCATCTACACAAAGCTCCTTCTCCAAGGGAAGTAGGGAAGTATAGCTCTTATTCAATTATACAATGGCCTTATTTTCGAAAATCGATCAGTTGAGCCTTCTTCTCTGGCATTGGTGTCAGCAAAATGAAGGTTTTCCTTCAATTTGAAAAACCGATTTAGTGACATGTGAGCAATAATTGGAATTCTTATTGAATGCTTTGTGCTCCAGTAACATAGAATCCTTCTTCTTCTTCTTATCACGCCCTCTCCTGCCGAAGATTGGCGATCCAAATGGCAATTGTAGCTCTGGAGACTGCAGCACGAAAGATTTCTGCAGACGAGCGGTCGAACCATCTCCTTAAGTCCTTTAACCATGAGTTCTGGTGTCTTCCTACTGATCTTTTCCCGCGCACTTTGCCCTCTATTATGAAACTTAGTATTTCGTATTTATCACTTCTCATCACATGACCCAGGTATTGCATTTTTCTTTCCTTGATGGTGTTCAGTAGTTCCTTTTGTTTGTGCATGCGCTGGAGTACTTCATCGTTGGTGATCCTTTGTACCCATGAAATTCGCAGCGTCCGTCTATACACATACATTTCGAAATCTTCTATTTTCTTTTCGGTCTGTGAATTTAGTGTCCAGCTTTCACATCCATAGAGTAGGACCGAGAACACGTAGCATCTGATCATCCGAATTCTGAGTTCCAAGCTGAGGTCCAATCTTGCAAAAACTGATTTCATACTCACAAAGATTTTTCTCGATTGTTCAATCCTTGAAAGTATTTCCCTTTTCGGGTCACACTGACTATTGATGTTAGCTCCAAAATATTTTATTGAGGTCACTTGTTCGATTGTTTGTCCCTTAACCCGCAGGTGTGCATTTATTGGAGTCTTAGAAAAGATTAATAGTTTGGTCTTGGAGACATTGAGATGCAATCCAAACATCTCGCTATAGTGAACTACGGAATCCATGATGCTTTGCAATTCCTGCATATCGCTGGCCAATATAACCGTATCATTGGCGTACCTGATATTATTTATTGGGGTTCCATTGATCCAGTGCCTCTCTAAATATAGTTTCGGAATACAGATTAAAGAGGAGTGGGGACAAGAATCCTTGGGTAATGTAAATTTCCCATAAGAATGTGAGTACCAACCATAGTTTTCATCTCATGGATGTCTCTAGGAGCAAATCTCTGAAGTTGCTTTGCAGCATATAGCTTACTATATTCAGCCATTTCCTCAAATAACTGATCACTAAAATATTTAGTGAAAAAAAAGTGGACTTTGCAGCTCAACAATATCTTCCACTGTTCTTTCAAACCACCTGAAGGCTGGAGTTATAAATGTGACCCCTGTTCTCCAGTGGAAGCTGCGCTGGTGCTTGGTCCAGGTTGAGGTTCCCTAGATATTTCGGTAGTTTCCACCTCTTCGTCAGAATCTAAGATTATATGAAAAAATTATTTATACTGTACTACAAATTCAAAAATACATACATTCATCACTAGTACTATCGTCATCAGGTATTGGCTCAGGCTCCAAAACTTCATCTATTCCAGCAACTTCTTGGTGACCACTAAGGTCCTCAATGTCAGAAAGCTTTTCAGCAAGCAAGTAACTTCATTAAATCCCTCATATTTAGATCTATTTGTTTGTGTTTTTAGTTTATATGATATCTCCAATTTAGTTTAGCATCTAGATGTATTTCTAAGTATTTAATGTGGAATTTCTGATGTGTTGATGTACTCATTCTTCTAAATCCTACACTGCGCAGTGTAGACGATCTGACACAACCACATTTAAACCCTATTTTTAAATATAGCAAGTGTAAGAAATGAGAAAATCTATAATAGACATGCTTATTGAATTTGAAGACTGTGTTGTGATCCAGAATGATGACAACGATAACATCATGTTTACTGAAGAAGAAGAGGGAGATAGTCAAGAAGATGAAGAATGAGGAAACTGAAGGTAGGAATGATACAGAGCCGATTATTAGGGATCCTAAGAAAGAAGCTAAAGGAGCTGAAAGAAAAATTTAAAAATATTTTATGGCGAAACAAAAATTTATTTCTGACTGATGATGCTTCAAGTTTCCGTGGAAATACAAATTTTCCACCCAGTATTGGAATTTAAAGCACTCCTTTTTATTTCTTCAAGTATTTTTTTGATAATGAGCTTTTCCCTCTGGGCATGCCTCTCTTTTTATTCCCCTCTGGTGTTGCCCACGCTACCCCCTTTACTGTCCTTCAGTCCCCCATCCTTTCTAAGCGTCCTAACCATTGTAACCTTTTTGACTGTATAATTTCATATATGTTAGGTTCGTTAAATATTTCGTAGATTTCTTTGTTTGTCCTTTCCCATCCCTCTTCTGTCTTTTTGCCCCTATATATCCTCCTTAGTATCTTTCGTTCCCATATTTCAATCTTAAGCTGTTCCTTTTTATTCAGTGTCCATGTTTCGCTGCCGTATAGCATTGTAGGTCTGATTATTGTTTTGTATACACATTTCTTCGTTTCCCATGACAATTCTTTGGATTTTAATAAATTATGTAACGCTTCTGCGCATCTATTGCTCTTTGCTATGCGGAGGTCTATTTCAGCTTGTTCTTCGCATCTTTTTGTAATAAATACGCCAAGGTACATGTAACTGTCTGTTTCACTTATCGTTACTTTTCCACTGATTTTAGTTTGTAATTCTAGCTTTCCAGGGTTTTTTTCTCCTAAATGTTTGTTTTTGAGTTGCAAGTACTGACTCTTTTTTTCATTTATTTTTAGTCCCATTATTCCTGCCGTGTCTAATAACTGTTCTGTTATGTTTTTGAGTTCCTTTTCGTCCCTCGCTAACAATATGATATTATCTGCGTATGCTAATACCAGGTGAGATATGTCGATCAGGGTTCCATATCTGTTTACTTTACTATTTCTAATGACTGTTTCGAGGACTAAGTTAAAAAGTATCAGTCTCCCTGTCCGAGTCCATTTTGTACTTCAAATTCTTCTGTTTCCTCTCCTCCTACTCTTATAGCACACCTTGTATTTTTCAGGGTACTATTTATTAGATTAGCAAGTTTCGGTGGTATTTTTAGACTTTTTAAAGCGTTTACCATTTTTTGTCGATTTACCGTGTCGTATGCGCTTTTAAAATCAATGAACATGATATGGGTCGGTATTTCGTATTCATAGCAACTTGTAGGCACCTGTTTTAAAATAAAGATTTGATCACTCGTTGACCTGCCCTTTCTGAAACCGCCTTGGTATTCCCCGATAATGTTTGCTGCCACTACTTCTACCCTTTTTTTATTAACGTAGCTAGTACCTTATATGTAAAGTCCAGCAAGGCTATATCTCGATAGTTACCACAATCAGCTGGGTCCCCCTTCTTCTATATTGGTAGTATTACTGCTTTTCTCCATTCTAGTGGCATTTCTTCCGCTGTCCATATTTCCCTGATTAGTTCTATTGTTTCTTTAATTAGTTGCTGTTCTCCATATTTTATATTCTCTGCAGTAATTTTGTTTGACCCCGGGCATTTATTATTCTTCATACTTGTAATAGTTTCTGTTATCTCTGCCTCTGTGGGTTCCTGAACAGTGCATATGGGGTCTTCCTTCTCTTCTTCTGTTTTTTCATCTTCTTGCCGAAGTTCAGATTCGTCGTTCAGTAATTGTTCGAAGTATTGTTTCCACCTTTGCTTTTGCTCGTTTTTTCGCCTATTAAATTTCCCTCCTTATTCTTGATGTAAATATTTTTTTTGTAATTTTCTTGCATTTCTGCAACCTTTTTTTCTTGGTAACGCCTTTTCTTATTTCTGCACATTTTTTTACAACCTTCCTTTGTTCTGTATACTTTTTCCTGTCGATATCTTTCCCTGTTTGTAGATATTTTTCTCTCAGTTTGTGTTTTTTTAGGATTTCTTCATCGCATTCGTTATCTAACCATTCTTTTCTTTTCTGTGCTTTTCTTTCACTAATGTTCTCCGTTGATGTTTTTATCGCATTCTCTATATTATTCCATTTCTTCTCAACTATGCTTGCCATGTTCGAGTCAGATGTATTGTTTAGGCTCCTTTCTACGTCTCCTCTATATCTCCTAGATACCTCGTTTTTTTGTAATTCTTCCATGTTATATTTTATGTTGGTATTTCTATAGGTGTCACATTTCATCCTTTTCCGTTCTGTATGATTTGATATTTTGAACTAAGTTTGCGTTTCGTTCCTCAATCGTGAAAGTTAATTATTGTTATATTTTGACTTCCATTTTTTATTTGTATTTTACATAATTTTTCTGTTACGGCTTTGAAATTTATTACTGATGCCTTTATATTTCCGTGTACTAAAAAACCCGTGCCAAATCTTCGGCTTTGGTTTCCACTTGTGAACATAATATAATCTTGTATCTCCATTGTGTTGTTCCCGGTTAGATGGTTTTCTTGCATCGCTAGGATAACTATCTCGTATCTCTTTATTTATGTTGCTAGATTTCTTATTGCTCCTTCCTCGTAAATTCCCTGCAAGTTCCATGTTCCTATTTTCATAATAGATGTGCCGAAATTATCAGCCCAGCTCTGTGTTGACGTTTTGCACGATTTTCTTTGCTTCGTGTATGATAAGCAATGCATTTTTTCCTGTCCTTTGTCTCCTTGATTATATTGTTTTGTGTTTATTTCAGCTGCTTTATTTATTTTCTGTTCATTTCCATGTCCGTCGCAGTTTCCGTTATCGTTTTCTTTAATTTCATCTTCATTTAATCGTTTCTTGCATTTGGTCGTCTTATTTTTCTCACTTGTTCCTGGAATCTGTTTTGTTCCGGTGATCTTTCATTTTTGGCTGCTGGTACCATCTCTTACCTCGTTTTTTCCTTCCTCTTTTTGGTCAGTGCATTTTGCCTTGTACAATTCGTTGTTTATTATTAACTTGTTGTATCTTAATTGTGCTTTAAGGCATTTACTCCTTGCTTCATTAATTTTTATTATGAGCCTCTTCCTTTCCTCTTGGACTTCCTTTGGGTCGTCCTCATCAATCCATATATCTGTACCCTTCAAGCTTTTGGTATTTTGTAAAATCATTATTCTACATACATATGTTTAGTTTCACAATTATCGGTCTCTTCCATCCAATGTTGTATTTACCCATTCTTCGCACTTCGTCTATGTCTTCTTCCACCGCGATTTTTACTCCCATCTTTTGTAATATTATGTATATTTTATCCTTGTTTCCTTGCCGCTTTCCTGTTCTTCAGCTTCTATTCCCTTTATGACAATATTCCTCTTCCTTATTGCCTCTCTAAATTGCTTATTCTTTCTTCTTGATATGACACTTTTTCTTTTAGTCTTTCGCATTTGCTTATTGTCTGCTACTACCATATTTAATTTTTCGTTAATTTCCTTCATATTTTCTTCTATCTCTTGAAACATCCTTTCTATTTTCCCTGTCACTCATCTTGGTGCCAGCTATTGATTGCGTAAAGAGGTATGCCCCGGTCAATCCGTCGGGGGTATACCCTTTATCAATCTTCAGTTTTTGAATTATTTCTAGCTCCTTTTATTAACTCTGGCAACACCGCTTTTTTTTAATCGAGCGCAGGTTTATTCCCAACCGTTACAGATTCGTTTGGATTTGACCTTTGAACTCTCACACATCTATTACTTATTTCTATGTTTTATGGCTATTTCTATGTATTTCAATCCGGTTTTTTTCACTCCACGTTGGGTTAATCACTCTAACTTCACTATATCTAGCTGAACTGTAATTAATTTTCTCTGTATCGCCCAAATTTTGAGTTGGATGCAGGAGAAAAATCAAATACGTGTTTACTATTTAACACAACGTTACCGTTCTCTCAATACACCCCACGTAATTGTTTTCATTACTATCTTACTTTTTTTTGTCAGTCAAGGAAAAGTTGTTCCATCATCATTTTTGGGGAAAATATGCTAGATTCGATATAAAATAGTTGTGTAGTTGTCACATCCCCTTAAGGATTTTCTAAGAGGGTGAAAAACACCCCACGAAATCTTTTCTATCACTATCTTATATTTTATTTATTTGAAAAGACAAGGAAAAGATGTTTCGTCATTATATTGAAGGGAATTATATTAGAATCAATACAGAATAGTTGTGTGATAGTAACATCCCCTTAAGGGTTTTTTAAGAAGGTGATATACACCCCACGCAATCGTTTTCATAACTATCTTACATTTTATTTTTTATGATGGTCAAGGACAAGTTGTTTCATCATTATTTTTGGGGAGATACAAGTGGAACTTTTTTGTAAGATCTGAGAACTTACTTTCTCCAATTTTCAAAGTATGGTGCACAGCAATGTTAACTCTAAAGTTCACAAGTCCAAATCAATTATTATCATGTGTTATTCATAAATATTGTCCTAAACAACATCGAGGCAGATATTTAAATTTATTGTTTATGGATATCTAAAAGTAGGTAAAACTCGATATATGGCATTATTTAATTTAGCTATCTCTGTAGGTAAATCTACTGTTGGTTGCAAGTTTGCTAAGAAAATTAATGGTGTACAGTGGCCAACGCCTCCTAAAAGTATACAACATCTTAGGAGGTTATTTGATGGCAATAAAAGGTTGAAAGCAGCCTATTACTCTTTGGGGAATTATATTGCAGCTTTAGAGGTACAGATAGTTCTAAAAAATTGTCCAGTAGTGATGGACAGGTAAGTTTTTGTGTTATTACCTCTCATTTTCTTATGTTTCTCTTGATTAATGTACACTGCAGATTATACATGTTTTATTCCATGAATTTATTTTTTCAGTGATTTAAATAGTTGATTCTGTTTACTTACTGTTGTTATCTTTATTAATAAAACTGTATTTTTCAAAACAATAAAATATATTCCCTCTCTCCCTCTGTATAAAATTTTGCGTTATTTCAAAATTTTGATAGTTTTAAAACCCCTTTTTGCTATTATATGTATTTTGGTCTGTTTTGGAGCAACCTGATTGCTAGGAGACTAGAATAATGACATGATTGTGGGACTTGGCGACTTTAATTCCCCAAATTTTGGTTGAATATATCTTGGATGATTGTAAAGCTCTTGTAATTATAAGTAATATGTAATGCAGTAATACTGTTGTTAAGAACTACAATAAATTATTAGTAGGTATTCATTTTTCTATATAACTTAATGAATTATGAACAAAAATACAGTTAACAATAATTATAGATTACTCAATTTTGAAAAAGCAGAATATCATTTTGTGTACAATTATTATTATTGGAGCATTTCAAAAAACATTTGTTTTGTTTTTGTGAGCATTAATCGCTATATTCATGGATAGCGATGGCGAATCATTCTCTCTCCCTAATCTCTAAAGCAAATACAATAAAATAGCATAAAATACAATAGAAAGAAATAAGGAAAGTTTGTTCGGTTTATACAGACAAATAAAATAATTGCTTAACAGTCACTCGTCAAATACACGGAACGTAAAAAAAATTGTGTGTCAAAGTGAACGGTCTTTAGTTGGGAATGGGAAGAAAACCATCGATAAATCGTATCTATATTATTCAACAATTTCGATATATGGATAATACAAAATATCGATATATTATTCAAAGAGTGATTACTTAGGAACTGTATCAAAATTATCGGAATTTAACAAACCATCAATGGAACTAAAGCCTTCACACACAAAGAAAAATATATACAGACTATAGTACCAAATCACAGATAATATAAGGCAATTTTTATATGTGATCAAAGCAAAGGAAACAGCTCGATTAAGCGAAAGCATCGATAGTATCGGAATTAAAAATATTTAAGAAACTTTTCGATTATTTTCGAAAAAGTATCGATATTTCCTACCCTTCCCTTCCATACTTTGAGGTTTGGTTCTGTTTCCGTTTAATTGTAAAGATCAGCAGATATAGTTTTCCTGGTTTTATATATCATTGCACAGTTATACTGATGTGTAGTTCTACCCTCCATACTAATAATATCTAAGCTTCAATATTTGTAATATCAGATCTTCTTTTTTCTATTAACATATATTAAGTCAATCACAAGTTAGGTCACTTCTTGGTCTAGCCAAAAATTACTACTAAACATAAGGTAGGCATCAAATGAAATGTAACTTCTGTCATTCTGACGATGATATTGATTTATCGAAACAATTGTCAATTTTTTAGAATTTTCAACAATTTTATATTATATTATATTGTGGAATTAACTAGAAACCGTGAGTTTCATTTAAAACACTAATATGAGTAGATTCCACCAAGTAAGGGTCGAGACAGTTAATTTTATTATTTTCTTCCTAATAACAAACGACAAAAGTACGTATTAAAAGTAAGGTTATGTGTACCAAACCACAGATAATACCAAACATGCAATAATCAATAATCTTACGATTGCGCACATTCATTTTCAGATAAAATAAAATATCGAAAATAAAAGTTGGCCAACTTTTATTTTATTTTATCTCTTATTTGTTATTTCCTGTATAAACGCTATATAGATTTTCCGTAAGGTCAACTTTATATTTTATTTCTTATTTTATTTTATGTTATTTTATTTTCTGTATAAACCCATCTTATAAATCTCTCTCAGAGCCTTCCGCTAGCACTTATGTAGTGTTTGCAGCTAATGCAGGGTGCCTAGCAGGTGTAAACCTCATCCTCCTGTTATAATATATATATATATATATATATATATATATATATATATATATATATATATATATTGTTGGAATAAGTTCATTAAAGAAACTCTGGAGGTTTCTTTTAATAAATTTTTATTGATTACGTACGTTTCGACGTAATCCTGTCATCAAATCACCTACGACACGATTAAAAAATATCTTTACATAAAAACTACACGACAATTGAAAAGTAAAAACAGTAAAATCTTTACTCATAAAATATTCATATTTGATTAATTTTCAGTAGTAATAACCCAAGGACATTGATAATAGTTCGAAAAAATTTTATAACAGATTTCGAAAGCTTGTTGCTTGGAAACAGACTGACGCCGCAGGCGGAGGCCTGTTGCCTATAAGCAACAAGCTTGAGAAAGTTGTTATACAATTTTTGAGCATTTATCAATGTTCGAGGGTTATTCGGATAGAATTTTTTTTGCTAATTATAGAAAAGAAGTACAGAGCTTCTATAATTTCATTAATATTCTCGTCAGTATTATGACTAAATCGTGACATTTTGAAATATTAAATATTTGAAACGTCAAAATCGAAATAAATAATCAAATTGAATCATAGCAACGTGATAGAGTGAAAACAGCCCATGGGATCTGTTTCAGTATAATGTTGTTCTGATTGGTTGTGTTCAATCAAATGACCTCAAATTAACTAATATCATTGGATTTTTACTAGAGCAAAAAATTTTCAATGAAATAAATTACCTGTTTGTTGTGACATCACATGGTTAAAAAATCTTATCTAATTTAAAATTGCTTTTTAAAAATATGAGCTTCCATGTTAAACATTATCCTTCCCTTATCACATCATAATTAGTTTTAAATATTATTTACAAAACATACATTATTGGTTTTCCCCCATACCAACTGCACTTTGAATTTTTATTTGATTGTACAGGTGAAATTTTACAAATTTTAGTGTATCTTCAATAATAAGGTACAAAAAGTTCCAGAGGTGGTACTCAAATACTAATCTGTTATTTTTTTTAATATGGCGTCATAGATAATACTTAGGTTTTTTATGTCATTACTGGAATTAATGCTGTTGAAATTTTGTTTAATATGGATCATTTCTAAAACAGCTCTCACCTTACCGTTTTTTCCTTTGCGGGAATGTTAGTTTGGTCATAGTTAAGTGCATGCCCTGTTTGTTGTCTATTATGTGAGAGTGCTGTTTCATCTGGGTTTGAGTATTTATTAGCTTGTAGTATTTTTTGCAGATATAAGTTTACTCTGACCAATGTATGTACTGGGGCAGTTTCGGCAATGAATTTGATACACTATGTATTGGTTTGTTTTTATTTATTCTTGGTTTCATTTTTGATAAAAATATCTTGGTGGTGTCATTCAGTTTGTGGGAAATTGATTTTTTTCCTTTTGTGTTATTTTGTTCATTTTTTCTGACAGACCATTTACGTAGGGAAGCGAAATATAATTATTGGATTTTTTATTAGTTTGGGTGTTGTTATATATGAAATGAATTCGTTTATTGATAATTTTGTTGTAAATTGTTGTGGGTAGTTTTTTTATATATTCTATAAATCAAACAATTTACCAACTGAACATATTATTGCAAATATAGAAGCAGGCATAAGTTATTTTACAAGCGACATTCAAAATGATATTAGATATAAAGTAAATAATGTTATTGGAAATTTCAAGAAAAATATTAAAAAATCTATTACAAAAAACACAATTTTTTAATCATCTTTTTAAAAAAGCTAACCAATTTCTTAAGCAAAATTGGCACATTCTCATAACTTATGCAGATAAAACAAATAAAACCGTAGTTATGAACAAAACAGAATGTAAAGAAAAAATGTTTCAACTTACTTAAAGATATAAAAACATATAAGAAAGAACGAAACAACACAGAAAAATTTCAAACCAATGTAAACAAAATTATCAATAAATGGTTCCAATTGCAACTAATAGACAATAGGACAACAAATCAATGATGTGTACACAATGCACAACTCCAGCTATTTATGGGGTACCCAAATTACATAAAAATGGAATATCACTTCGGCTTATAGTAAGTAATACCCAAACAGCCACATATAACTTGTCAAAGTACTTGTCTAATATTTTATCTAATATAATTAGTAAAAATGATTTCTTTACAAAAGATTCCTGGGAATTTGTGAAATTTATAAGAACACAAAAGGTACCACATAACCATATTCTAATCTCTCTTGAAGTAACATCTTTATATACTATACATTGACGCAAAACTTGTTTTACATATCTTAGAAGAGAAATGGAATTAATGAAATATCACACATCACTGAATTTGGAAGAATTTCTTAATGGTGCACAATTATGTTTCCCATCAACTTATTTTCAATTTGAATATACAAATTACTCTCAAATTTTTGGAATTGCAATGGGATCTCCTCTTGCAGCAACTATAGCTAACCTTGTCATGGAATATGTTGAAAACCAAGTTTAAAGTTCCTTAAGTTTTCAGCCAGTTTTCTTTAAAAGGTATGTTGATGACATTTTGACTTGTGTACCTACTGATGAAATTTTAAATAAATTTAATAATTTTAATGAAAGACTAAATTTTACAATCGAAACAGAAAATAACAAAATAATCAATTTCTTAGACACCACCATTTCATATGACAAAAACGGGAATATTAGCAAAAACTGCCCCAGTACATACATTGGTCAGAGTAAAAAATATCTGCAAAATAGATTACACGTTCACAAATACTCCTAATCATATGTAACAGCACTCTCACATCATAGACAACAAACAGGGCATATATTTAACTATAACCAAACTAAAATTATCGCAAAGGAAAAAAACAATAAGGTGAGAACTGTTTTAGAAATGATCCATATTAAACAAAATTCCAACAGCATTAATTCCAGAAATGACATAAAAAACTAAGTATTATCTATGACGGCATATTAAAAAAATAATAACACAGATAAGTATTTGAGTACCACTTCTGAAACTTTTTGAACCTTACTATTGAATATATACTAAAATTTGTACAATTTCGACATAGAAGCTCATATTTTTAAAAAGCAATTTTAAATTAGATAATATTTTTTAACCATGTGATGTCCCAACTAACAGATACTTTATTTAATTGTAAAATAATCAAATTTGAATATTTTACGAGTAAACATTTTACTGATATTACTTTTCAATTGTTGTATAGTTTTTATGTAAAGATATTTTTTAATTGTTTTGTAGGTGATTTGATAATAAAAGGATTGTGTCGAAACGAACGTAATCAATAAAAATTTATTAAAAGAAACCTCCACAGTTTGTTTAATGACCTTATTCCAATATATTTCCATATATATATATATATATATATATATATATAAAATCGAAATTTATGTTTCATATAGGCACCTCGTATTTTATGAAATTATATTCATTTTATATATATATATATATATATATATATATATATATATATATATATAAATCTACAATAGTCCTATTTCATTCTGAAATAAGCCTAAAAAAAGTTTGCATCTGATGTTTGATCATCATCTTCTGATGAATCTGTGTGTTCTGTCTTTAAACCCACTTATGCAAATACTGTGACTACATTACAGTTATCTCAGAAGACAACTGCAGAAACTGTTCGTAGTCTTCGTGTTCATTATCCTACATTATCAAAAACTTGTGACAGATAGGGCAGCGGCAGCCATTGCTTCATCGGTTTTGTATGATACCAAATCTAATGGGTCAGTGAAGCAAGTTACGCAGAAAAAGAAAATTAGAAGGTTATATTGCGGTACATCCAAAGCTATAGAAAGTACAACAGCAGATTATTTTTTAAATGAGGAAATGTCTTTTGAACATTATTAACTATTGGTTATGACGGGACAAACGTTTATATTGGAAAAAGTGGTGGCATCGTGCGGTTACTTGAAACGCCGTTAAAAAAACCATTACAGTGGATAATTTGTTTGCTACATATGAACGAGTTGCCATTTCGACATTTGTTCCAATTCATTGATGGTGTTACAGAAGAACAACTAGTAATCACTAATACTTTCTTATAATTGCTTGTGAGACGTCTATACACCTGGAAGTCATCACAAGATAATCCGGCGCATGTAGCTGAAATCAGATTATATTATGATAAACAAAAGGTTTATAAATGTAACATCTGCTGTAAAGACGCATCCAGGAGCTGATATTGGGTCAGATCATAGTCCTCTTATCGGTGCAATAAAACTCATGCTAAAAAAAGATAAAGCCAGCAAAACCAACCAGGTATGACCTACATATGCTTAAGGAACCAACAAAAAATGCAATACGTCAACACATTGAAGGTAAAATGGAAAGCATAATTAGTAGCAAAGTCGCAACTGAGGTGGATAATGACCTAGAATCATTCGACAAACATCTATGCACAAAAAGAAAGAAAAATAAATCATGGATGACTGATGAATTACTAGACATGATGGAACTGAGGAGAACACTAAAGGATAAATACAGAATTGCTTATAAGAGACTTGATAAAGACATAAAGAATGCTATCAGAGAAGCGAAGAACCAGTGGTTTATAGAAACGTGTAGGGAAATAGAGTTACTGGAAAAGAAACATCATAACTATAATCTTCATAAAAAGGTTAAAGAAACGGCCGGATTATTTAGACCCAGAACACCGATATGCCTAACTGGCGAGAACGGAACAGCAGTGGTCGATAAGAGTCTAGAAAAACACACCTGGATGAAATATGTCGACATGTTTAAAGACGATATGAGCGTAACACCTATCAACATGGAGTGTAGTACAGAACCACCTATATCAAAGGGACGAAGTAAGAGAAGCCATCAAGAGAACCAAAGATGGAAAAATGAGAGGGGCTGACAATTTTCACTCGGAATTCCTCAAACTAATTAATGATGAAGGCGTTAAATGACTTACATCCATATTCAATCGTATATATAACAACGGTAGAATCCCACAAAGCTGGCTTAAGTCAAGTCATTTATAACGTTAGCTAAAAAACCCAACGGACGAAAGTGTGACGACCATACAATCATGAGCCACGTCTTAAAGACATTTTAAAAGTCGTTCACAAATTAATTGCTCCAAAATGTGAAACACACATATCTCGACCACAATTTGGATACCATGATGAATTATGCACACGAGAGTCTCTTTTTGCAGTCCAGATTCTGTTCCAGCGATGTTAACTCTCCTACACACGTGTCTCACGTATGCTTCATTGATTACAGCAAAGCATTTGATAGAGTCGATCATGACAAACTAATGACAATACTAACTACCATCGGCTTAGATGATATAGGCATCAGAATCAGCAACAACTTATAATATTATAATTATTATAATTATAATTATAATCAAACTCTGCCATTAGAGGGGGAGACAAGCTAACAGAACTTTTGAAATCGGACGGTATAAATACGGTATCCCATACAGTTGAATATCCTGTACAATATAAGAAAATAATGATCAAAACACAACTTTCCAATCTGCAGGTATAAATACGATATTTCTTACAGTTGAATAACCTATACAATATGAGAAAATAATTATCCAAACAAAACTTTCGTAATCTGAAGAAATACTATATCTCGTACAGTTGAATACCCTGTACAATATAAGAAAATAATGATCAAAACCCATCTCTCCAATCTGAAGGTATAAATACGACATTTATTACAGTTGAATATCCTATACAATATGAGAAAATAATTATCAAAACAAAACTTTTGAAATCTGGAGAATACTATATCTCGTACAGTTGAATACCCTGTACAATATAAGAAAATAATTATATATAATACCACGAGAGTGAAAATTTTGTCGGCAAAATTTTTCGATTGTCATGAAAGTTTGTTGCTTGGCAATTTTGCGAATGACATTTTTAACATTTTGGATTAAATGTCATGAGCAAAATTACCTAAAAGCAACAAACTTGAATACGACAAGAGAAAAATTTTACCTCACAAAATTTTTAATTGAGTGGTATTCGACATGACTATTTCACGAGAGAAAAACTAAAAAATCATATGTTTAAACGTTTTATTTATTGCAAACTTCAATTATACAAAGCCAAAAACATAATAACATTATGAAAAAAAATTACTTATTTATGTAAAAAGTACAATTATTATAATTGTACGTTGTAGCATTATTTTGGGGATTGTTTTGCATCATAACCTGTGATGAATTTAAGTTAGAAACTGAGGATTCCTTTTCTTTATTTTTATTTTCTGGAAGGTTCTCTATAAGTTAGAAATGGTGTTCTTCATTTAATTGTAAATATGGTTTCAAAGAATGGGCAGAAGAATGTCCTGTAAGCTTAATTACTTCTTGTTCACCAACTCCTTCTTTTGCTAATGCAGATATTGCAGAAGCTCTATGTGAATGATTGGTTATTTTTATTTTTTTTGTGTCTATACCAATTGATTCTGCCGATATTTTCGTCCACTTTGAAATTGTATTAATTCCCAATGGTGAATTTTTGTACCATATTCCTTTCTCCCAATTTGGATGTTCTGTTAAAAATAATCTTGTTGTTGTTAGATAAGGATTGGATTCTCTTTTTTCAATAATTTTTAAAAATAAACGAACGGGACACAACTTGTTGTTAGCATTATTTCTTACCAGCCACTTACTGCCAGATAAAGCTTTTGATCCTCTTTGTGTCGTTTTGGAAAAGATTGGATTATATTCTACCATGCCAGTAAAATTACCTTTATTATCATATTCTTTTTTAAAGTAATTAATATCACAATTAGCAGCTTCATTTCCACGCCATGCTAATTCGAACGAACATAAATGAAAAAAACTTTTTTTGTAACCCATCAGGATTATCTTCAGAATAGCTTTCTACCATTTCCATTAATTCTTCTTTGGTAAACGCGTTAGAACTTCTTTTTCTGGTTTCAGGTTCAGCCTGAAGCTTTTTACGTTTTGTATCCCTGACCAATCTAGCAAATTTATAGGTAATATCTTTAAATGGATCAATTTTGATGTTAAATTCTAGAAAATATTTTTCCTGAACCATTTGAGCAGTCGTATTCCAAAGTGTATTCACACTAGCTTCAGTATAATCAGTTCCATCTCTTTTTTTCATGTTAAAACCATAATTTTCAAGAATTTTTGCAGAAGTATCCTTTTCTAACGTATAATTACGTGTGTCCAGAAACATTCTAATCTGTTCCCACGCAGACTTTTTTGTCTTCATTATATTTCGCGGTATACTTTGCTTAATTGTACTCTCTATTTCATTTATTGAATTATTTCCAAATCTTGTATTATTCATGTGAATAATACTTATTTAAATTTTTGAAACAGTTTTAATAATTTTTAGACAGTTAAATAAATAAATAAACAACTTAGTTTCCTTAGAAACCACTAACAAAGATTTTATATTGAATTTTATCACAGAGTGATAGAATTTTATACACATAGATTTGATATATTAAACGCCAAAAAATTGCCGCAACAAGACAAAAAATTGCTAGTTCAAAACCTTCAAATTTTGTCAGTTATCAATTTACTCTAGTGAAATAGTCAAAACAAAACTTTCGAAATCTGACTGTATAAATGCGATATCTCGTACAGTTGAATATCCTGTACAATACAAGAAAATAATGATCAAAACACAACTTTCCAATCTGAAGGTATAAATACGATATTTCTTACAGTTGAATATCCTATGCAATATGAGAAAATAATTATCAAAACAAAACTTTTGAAATCTGAAGGAATACTATATCTCGTACAGTTGAATACCCTGTACAATATAAGAAAATAATTATCAAAACAAAACTTTCGAAATCTGACGGTATAAATACGATATCTCTTACATATGAATATCCCTATATAATTTTAAATTAGATCGATTTCAAATCGTACTATTTCCTAGATATGTTAGGTGAGGGGCTCAAATGTCAATAGTGCACTTAATATGACCAGAAAATGTACCTTTTTGGACACCCAGTCAAATCAAATAAAATGTCAATACGGTATTTGTTCAAAAAAATTAATTATACGACAAAAAAAACTTACGTTTTTGAAACATCACAAGTCACAACTACACAATATTACTGTTGACGTAGGGCCGTCGAAGTGGCAGGCCTTACAGTACCTGGTCATTCGATGAGGGTTACTACCTCACTGCCTCCGTTACCAAATTTCTTCCTATTTATTTTAGAAATCTTTTTCATTTTTGCCCTTGTCTCATGTTTTTTATTTTCGTAATTGAAGGTTAATTTTCAATTTCTTTATACTAAATTGCAAGGTTTGACTATATTTTTGATAAACAAAACATGACAAAACACACGATGTATTGTTTATCGACCTTGTCGGTTATGTAAAATTGTTTGTATAAATTCTTTTCTGGCGAAGGTCACCAACTGTTTTTTTTATATTAATTAGATACGTCTTATTTTATTATCAAGAAAATTATATCTATATAGGGTGTCCTAAAAATTTTCCTATATCATCTCGTGTTTATTATATCAGTTATTAAAAAAGATCTATATTCTTATATATTTGTTCAATTGCGATGTTACGTTTAGTTTAATACCTTGGGTAGGAATTTTGCGAGGACTTGCGTTCAGGTTCCTAAGTTACCTATACTTTAATCAGTGTTATTGGAAAAAGTCGTATACAGTGCAAATTTATAAAACCTGTCATACCAATTTTTTATTCGAAGTGATAGAGTAGTACTTCTCAAGTAGTCAAATCATTTTCTACAACTTTGCCTTGGTAAGTACTTCTCTATCACTTCGAATATAAAGGTGGCCTACGTAGGGCTTTAAAAACTTGCATTGTCGTTATGTTTAGTAAAATAATGTATGTGGGTTGTGGGTGTAACATAAAAATAATAATTTAATAAAACAATTTGTGTTTTCTTTCTATAAAAAAGTTGATTTGAATTTATAGTATATTATTGAATTAAAATGGACTTTTCTGGAATTGTTATTTTAATGATCGTTTTTCGTTTGATTCTTATAAATGTAGAGCCATAATACAAGAAATTTTAGAAAATTATCCTGCAATTATTGTACTAAAAGATACAATAAGTCTTGCTCAATTAAAGAGATTATTTATAATTCGATTCCGTACTATATTACGCCTATTTAATAATTGAGCATCGTCCATGCCAATGTCATCTTCATCGACAAAATTGTTGTCATCTTCCAGTAAAAGTAGATTTTCATCAATTGGTATATTCCTTCTTATAATAATATTATGGAGCATGTCACAAGCATATACAATTCATGACATAAATGCAGGATTGTAATGCAAAACTCGGTCAAAATTTAAACCACGCCACACACCTTTGAGTATTCCATTGGTTCTTTCAATGCAGTTCCGAATTTGTTGATGGGTCTATCTTCACTGCGGTGTATTTGGTGCTGCTTCAGCTACAGGTGTCAGTAAATACGGCAAAAGCGGGTAACCTGAATCTCCTATCAAATATGTACCTTGATCTCCAGTAACGAACCTTTGATGTTAATTTTTTTAATATCACTCATTCGCCATAAAGCGGCATCGTGCATATTCCAGGAAACTGGGTATTTATAAATAATATGTAACAATTTCCATCACAAATGAATTGTCAAATCATACTATGGAAACTTTTGCTGTTTATAAAAACAGGTGGATAAACAGAATTCCAAATGATGGTGGTACCATTTTTATAAGGGTACAGTCTATACACCCAACTATTCCAGGGATATGGATCTTTGTATAAAAATTATTTTGTACGACTGCCATGTATTCTTCGTTTAGCAGGAACCTTATATGTCTGTTAAACAGATGATCAACTATAACATTAACAACTTCATGAATTGATTGGTTAAGGTTAGATTGTGATGACCCGTTTAAATAATCTGCAACCACAGATTTTTTATAACTCCCATGTGCTAAGAAATGAATGGTTGTAAAAAATCTAACTATATGAGGTGTTCTATGACTACCACTATTCACAAATGGTAATAATCATGGAATAATTCATTAGCAGCTTCACTGTCTACTCGATACATCTGCCGGAATATTTCTACTGGTAACTCAAAGGGGTTACTTCGGTCTCTTAAGACATGACAAGTGGTCCTTCGAGTCTGTCTAAAAATATTGCATGTGTGTAATTTAAATTATTATTTAACCCTCATATGAATTAACCTTCTATTCAATTCATCCAAAACAATACCTATCGGTTGATCCATCTTAAATAAAATGTGATCTTTGTAGAAGGAACAATGTTTTTAAGATTAATATCGAAAAAAACACATCAAACATCTTAATCGATGGCTTACTAACCCGATAACGACTGCTGTAGAGCTGACGTTTGACAACGACATAATATTAGCCATTTTGTCGTTATCTAACAGCAGTCGCTATGATACTGAATGTACAAAGTCGTTCAATAACGATAATCGTCCATGAACGACATCGTTACTGATTACAGAATAGGCCTCTAAAAAGGAACTTTGTGGTTATAATCAAATCAAACCAATATCAATGAGTACCTGTAAAATAGCACTAATAGCACAGAATACTGATTTTGGTCGGGATACATTTACGTATACGGAGAAGGGACGTAACAATCCCTTCAACGCATCGTATCGGCTGAGCCGTAACGGGTCTACACACGCGCAGTTCGTTACGGATACGTGAGACATTTAAGACAAGCTAAAAGTACCTAATGAAAAAAGTTGAGGCTTTTGAGATGTGGTGCTGCTCAAGATAACTTGGGTGGATCATGTCCCCAACGCCGAGGTTGTGCAAAGACTAAATAAAGAATGTGACATCCTTTTCCAAGAAAACAGCGCTAACTTGAATATTTGGGCCACGTAACTAGAAACAACAACATATATAGCTTACTACTACTTATCCTACAGGGAAAAGTGTATGGAAGAAGGGGTCCGGAGAGAAGTATAAACTCTTGGTTTCAAAATCTAAGACAGTGGTTCTACTTAACAGCCACGGGACTGTTTCATACTGCAGCTAACAAGATACGAATCGCCATGCTGATCCCTCCAAAATTAACTCCTAAGGCTGGTTTTAGTGTCGCGCTGATCGTCAGCGTTGGCAACTCAGGACGAGATGTTTTAGTATTGTACTGGTCGTACAAAATAAGAAATGCATTTGAAATTGATTTTGCACGCCTGTACACGCTGACGGCATCCGCTCGGGTCGACAGTAGAACGCTCACAGAAGGCAGAGGCGTGCGGGCGGTGCCGACGCCCGAAGCTGACAATAGTAATAGACGTTGAGGCTGCATTTTCTCCTTTACCTGATGAGGTACCAGCTAACATTCGTGCCGTTTTATTTTTCAATTGGATAGTATCTGCAAAATAACCCTCAGCTACAGTAGAACTACGCCATCCACCATGTCTCTTCAAATTCGTCATTGCACCTGCATCTGCTAATACCGTGACAGAAGTTCGACATAAACAGTGTCCAATATAGGATTTGGGGGTTGGCAAATTGAAAAACTTGCAACTTTACACGGGACAATTTCAAATGTGCTCTTCCCTACTGGTTGGCGTGAGCAACAAAAATCTTTTAACATCGTGGGACCGCAGTTGTGTGTATTTTATCACTACATATAACGCAGAAAACACTTTTTCTTTAATAATGGTAAATTGTGTATGAATATCTGTTTAGCTCTGAGAATCGGTAACCGCTATAACAGAACCCCTGCCTTCAATAATAGTAAATTGTGTATGAATATGTTTTACTCTGCCCCTGCCTTCAATATCAGTAATCTTCATGTTAATCAATTATTGAGTTCGACATCATCCAAAGTATCATATAATCAGAATAACCTACAATAACAATAAGTAATTAACTAGGTAATATGCTCTATTAATTGAAGTATTGTATGCAAAAAATATGTACCTTATTCAATAAATAACTCTTGTCAGTTGAATTATGCAAGAAATTGATAATATCGTCCCGACCAAATGTTGCAGACTTTCTTGGCTCATAACTTTTGCTTTATATTTTTATAAGCGCTTCCAATTCAACAAATTCTCTAATGAGGATTTTGTTATGAAGTAATCATATATTTCAGCATAGACCATTTGGTCCACAGGGAATTAGGAGAAGAGAATACTTTCCAGACTACAAATTTAAATGCATATAAATAAATTAAATTCCTAGGTATCAGATATTATGAAGGCTACATGTGATTGTTGCTCGACCACCCGTGAAATATCGTGTATTCTTTCTCAAATACTTCTTTAGATTTCTCTGTGACCATAACAGAGCGAGCGTTATCAGCATTTTGTATTATTTTTGAGAAAATAGTCTCATTTTGAAGGAAATTCATTTTTGCAGCGAAAAGTTGACGAAAACAATAACAAACAAATGTCATAAATAAACACCTCCTTGGTAACCGCGAAAATTGTTAATTACGAATGCAATTTGATTGTTTGACCATCGAATTCAAATAGAAAACCCTGCTTTAAAACCCTTTGAAAAGGCAGCTCACTTTGTAAAATTGTAATGGATTCGTAAGAAAGTTACTAGATGTTAATTCCATTGGGAAATTTATTTTCCAGAGGGCTAACTTGTTTCACACCATCATAGTAACTCCCTTAATGTATATATATATATATATATATATATATATATATATATATATATAGTTTATTTTGTATTCTTGGGATTGAAGACCATTTTTAAAGACATTTAACTAGTAGTTAATACATTTTTATTTAACGTTTCGGTCTTTCCATGACCTTCATCAGAAATTTTTTGTTAAAACTGGTACAAGTTACAAAAAGAATCTTAATAGCAAAACAAATAAATCTTACCTTCGACAGAACGTTCATTTAATTATTCAATATATTTTATAGCTGATTAGGACGTATCACATAACAGAATATAACTCACACACAAACAAAACGAACATTTTAAAAATATGTAAAATTTATAATAACATTATAAAATCTTAGAAATATTGAGAAACACGTGGCACATTCCAAATATAATAAATTTATTACCACACCCTATATAAATACAAAATCCTTTGCAATACCAGTCAACACAAAAACGACACATTAAAACCTCGTTACGCCTGCTTTCGTTGTATAGAACAAATACTCGTATTCCAATACAAATTTTCATCAATGACTGTCATATTTTTAAAATGTTCGTTTTGTTTGTGTGTGAGTTATATTCTGTTATGTGATACGTCCTAAACAGCTATAAAATATATTGAATAATTAAATGAACGTTCTGTCGAAGGTAAGATTTATTTGTTTTGCTATTAAGATTCTTTTTGTAACTTGTACCATTTCTTTTAGTTTTAACAAAAATTTTATTTCTGATGAAGGTCATGGAAAGACCGAAACGTTAAATAAAAATGTATTAACTACTAGTTAAATGTCTTTAAAAATGGTCCTCAATCCCAAGAATACAAAATAAACAATATATAATTAAATAAAAAAGACCAAGAACCAAAAAAAGCGAAACTATATATATATATATATATATATATATTATCGAAGGGGATGTAATTCAATATTCTGCGTGGTATTAGCCAGGAATGTAGTTGTTTTGCCCTTCGAAGAACGGTCAGGCCAATAAGTCGAAATTATTGAAATTTCGACTAAAACAGGTGTAGTAGAAAATCGAAATTTATATATATATATATATATATATATATATATATATATATATATATATATATATATATGTATATATTATTTATGTGTAGTGTTTGCTACTTTTATATTTTATATAATGCCCACGTTGGGTAGCAAGTTATATATATTAACTATGACTATTTTATGTTATTTATGTGTGAATGTTTAATATATTTATAATATGATGCTTGAATATGAATCTATAATGTATTGATATTTTGTTACAATTAAAATAAAACTTACACTCTTGGGCTTGCCAACTTATATATTTTTTACCTGTAATTCCTCCTATTTATTATGCTGTTTAGTAGCATGTACTTTTATTACCTCGGCTGCTCTTATTCATTCACTACTCTTTAACTCAGTAGGGTTCTGGGCATATCATAATAAAATCAACCTTACTTATCAATGGAATATATTTATATTACTTATTAAAAGATATAAAAAAAATTTAAAACATTGAAAACATTACTCATATGGAAAATATTATTGACGCTTTGTTTTCTGTTGGATTCATATACCTCTTATGTGTAAAATAAATGATTATCCTATTATTTCTTAAAATTCTTATATTATAAATAAAATAATGGTTTTTCTATATATATCCAAATTTCCATATTAAACAGACTTTCTGTATATTATAAAAAAATTCATTCTCTTTGAAAGACGACTTTTGCAGACTCATTTGCATAACTTGGGTAAACCGTTTGTAAACGTTAGATTTCTTAGAAAATTATACGACCACCTGCGTTTTAAAGTTTGTTCAACTATTGTAAACTTTTTTCTGCTTGTTTTCTAAATAAGATTATTTGAAATATTTAAAATACTATTTTAGTTTTATTCGGTACGTGAAATTGGAAGTATATCTGAAATATTTATCTACTCAAATTTGATCTCTTTAAAAACATTCTTTAACGTATCATAACAATTGTGTAAGTAATAATAATAAGAAACTGAAATTAGTTGTGATTTGTTGTTTAGTGGAAATTTTTATATATATGATTGGAGAAAATTCAACATGACAGAAATTATACATCTATCTACAAATTTTATAATGGTAAGTTTTTATTATTACGTTTCCTGATATATTATGATCATTTTAAAGAAAAAACTTTTACTACCAGGTATTTATGATTTTAAATTTCACTTTATTATTTGGTACCAAATATTTAATTAAATACACCACAGACCTTGTTTCTTTGATGAAATAATGCCTTCAGATTGATTCATCCATAACGTTTTCCCGCCTTAGGTGGTAATTTTCATCCGTGTAATTATCTGATGATAATTATTATTCTGCTTTATGTAGTTTTACAGAACTTCGTCCTTGCACTTGTTTTTAATTATTAGTTAATTTTTATAGTTTAATTTATACCTATTTACACTTATTACTTAATTTTTTATAAAAAAGAAACTGGATAACTTTACACTGCTTCTCGCTTATCCAACAACTGACGCTTAACTAACTTATTCCGCGGTTTTTTCATCTGCCAACCCTTTCTATTGTTTATAACCGGAAGCTGGCAATGTTCTAGAAAATTCTTTCATTATAGTTCACCTGTCACTTTGTTTATTATTGTTTTTATTGTTTTTCTGACTTAAACTTATTGTAAACTATTGTTTTCTATTCATTATACACTTATTGTCATTGATTAATTCACTAACATCTTATTATTATTGTCTTTTTTCATGTTATTGTTTATTTGAGATGTTCCGATCGGTCAATGCAATTATTTTATTTTTATATTTCCTACAATCTAAATATTTACACAATGTACATGGATACAATTCATATCTTATTATGTTTGATATTGTTACATTTATACATATAAATTAGGTCGGTAATCATTTATTTTTATTCTCGTATTTCATATTCAAATACATTTTATGTTGGTATACTTGTCTCAAGGTTCTGTCTAAGGTTTTTTTGAAATTACAGAATTATATTAAAACTGTTTTACTAATAATTGTTTATGACTTCTTTTTATATTTATTTACTTTCTTTATGATTATGCCCATTGATTGTACTTGATTATATTGTTATTTGGATATTTTATTAATTTTGATACTTTATTTTAGGAATTATTTTTTTATTGATAAATATTATTTCTTTATGCTTTATCGGGATTCTATAAATGTTATGTGCTCGTCCTATCTACAACAATATATATATATATATATATATATATATATATATATATATATATATATATATATATATATATATATATAGAACTAATATTATAAACAAACAATATAACTAATATCATTTGATAAAAAAAACAATATAACATAACGTATGTTGTATCAGTAGACACAACCTAGGGAGAAATCAAAAATTATCTAAAATGATTGAATGAAGTGAGCTATTGTATTAGTAAATATTATAGAAATCATGTGATCAGATGAACTTAAGGATAGTAAATAAAAATAATAAAAGGATTGTTTAAATAATTACATTCATAAATATAATCCAAGGTCAAGTCAATGTAAACACATAAGAACATTCTGAACATGGCTAGATGAATGCGTAAGGAATTTGAAACTTATCTTAGCTTGATATCTGAAATAAAACAGAATTAATAACAGATCATAAATATTTATATCTAATAATTAAAAATCATGATCAGGAGTAAACGTATAAATTAATTAATATTTATTTGACATACGGCACACAGCCAAGCTTTACGTCAATTAAATATTTGATTCATGAAGCCTAACAAAAAGGAAGTGTAGTAAAATAGGGAATTTATTGCCAACATAAATTTGTTGATAACTAATGAAATGTTAAATATAAAAATCAAATTTTGAAACAATTAATAGTTTATGTAAAAGTAATATAGAACAAAAATAGAAGATTTAAAGCTGAACAGTTGCATATACGATATTAGATTATTTAGATTGTAAATTTTATGTAATTAGTAAATATAAGCACCTCTAAAATGGGGAAAATTGATAAAATGAATTATTGTAATAGAGTGAAAGGACAAATTATAAAAAAATATAATAACCATATGTGTGTATACTTTTGAACATGCTCCAAGCCTTTTTAAAGAACTGTTTAATTATTCTTAACTAAAAAACGCCCAAACAAACAATCATTGAGTCATTAGTAGTAATAAGGTGGCTTTGAACTTCCTGTGTGAAAAAGTTTGTTGATTTGAAAAACAATTGAAAGTCGAGCGTGGGTTTTGTGAGATATAACAACGTGTGTAGAGGTTTTCACAAAGTTTCTTCAGAAATTCATAAAAAATTAAAGTATTTTACAAAAAGTTATTAAATAAAGCAAACAGAAAGCGTATAAAATAAAGTGAAAAAGTTTCAACGCTCAGAAAGGTGTATTTCTTGAAAAAAAGAAATCTTCAAGAAGTGAGAGAAGCCAGCACCAGTATAGCTATACCGAAGAAACGACAGAAGATCTGTGTATTTTATATATATATACATATATATATATATATATATATATATATATATATATATATATTACTTTGGATCCAAAGATAAACTATTGAGAGATAAAATATTTTTTTTTTAATTAATAACAAAATTCTAATAAAAAGGCCTATGCATTTTAGGATGCTATATATAAAATTTTCATTAAAGAATAACTAAGAACTTTAAAATCAATATCTATAATAAAAAATGAAATTTTACTCACCTATAACATTTATTGTACGTCACTATTGTTCACGTAATATGTAAGTTTCATTCATCCTTCATTTTTCCATATTAATGCATGTATAAACACCTAATTATTATCACTATTTCATTTCCATCTCTCTTATATTGATTCGTATATGCAATTGTATTGTTTCCTTGATTCGTAATTTGATAATTTCTATTTTATGTGTATTTAAAAATCTTGTATATATAGCGTGTATGTGTCATTGACCGTGAGTGATACATTTCTACTCGCTGTTGCATCAGCTGAAAGTGTACGTGAATTTTCCTATGCGCATATGCTGGCATCGTTTCCGTTGCATATATTTTCAGAGCGCATGATTTAATAATGGACAGTGGCGGTACAAGTACAATTTTTGTATAATGATCAATTTAAAATTTACCTCAAATAATTTTCATTAAATAGATATATTAACAGTATTTGGTTTTTTTATTCACTAGCCATAATAAAGTTAATTCAATATAGCTTATTTCAATCATTAATTCTGCATTAAATAAAGGTAATAGTGTTATATTTATGAAATATTTAAATAACAGAATACTCATAACAGTATATAATAACCAATTAACACTAAAAATAAAATAATTGTCTATTCAATTATAAATTGGCATCCTGAACCCAAAGGGAGAAAGTCTACATGCCTCCGACTATATATTAAAATATATAATCAGTCCATCGAGTCAATTGTAATATATATGTAATAAACCTTGGATAATTTTCAAAAGTAATGTAAATGTGATTGTTTTATTTTGACTTCCAAAAAAGTTATGTTTTCACTTACTTAAATTATGCTTTCAAAATTTACCTATACGGACTGCGAAAAAATAAATCGCCTTCTTAAATCAATGTAGAAGTTTCATAGAGACCGAGGTTGTTGCAGTTGTCCTGCAGGCTCTTGGAAATAACGTAGGTGATATAAATATTGACATAACCTTCACACACAGCTGATATTCGCCAACTGTTGTTGGTTATAATTCAAATTTATATCTTCTAATATTATATCGTTGATTGTGTCAATTTTTATTATTATTGTAAGTCACGTCATACCTATCCCTAATTCTTGCCACTGCCACTGCGTTTTATCTTGTGTTAAATGATGGTGATGTAGATATTTCATATATGTTACAGATATTGGCATTCGACAGCAGCTTTTGGTTTAGCTCAAGCAGTTCATGACTATTCAGACTTCCCAATACCTCCAAAAGGAGATAAAAATTATTGCTGGCCCAAAGATTTATTTAAACCAGACATAGTAATTTTCTTAGATGTCAATGAAAATATTAGATTACAGCGAATCGCTAGAAGAAATGAGTTTACTACTCAAGAAGACTTGCTGCGCTCTTCTGAAGAATTTAGAAATAAGTGAGTAGCATTGATGAAATATAGAATTTATCTTTCAGGAGTTTGCTAATGTTAGAATAATTTAGTCTTACTTGAATTGGCTTCTTTGAATATTTTCATCTCCAGGGCTATTCTCGATTTTCCGCTGATTAACCACTGTAGGTCTTTTATTGTTTTCATTTCTTGGGTATATGCTCATTCCAGTTGAGCTTAGAGTTTCTGAATAATGGAAAAAGTTGTACACTTTATAAAATATTGTGAAAATTAAAACTGCTTTTCCTTCAATCCTTTTATCTAATTTTCCTCCACTTTTTCTATTTTCTAATGTAGTTTGTAACTTGGTTTTTGTTTTATTTTCTGAACAAAATAAAAATTATTGACATGATTCACGATTACAAATTATTTTGAGTATTAGTCTGACCGAATTTTTATTACAAGGAAAACTATACGATGTTTTTTGGGGAATACATGAAGCATGTAATTAACACATCTATAGAATACATTCATGTGTATGAATATGCCTCTCACTTTGGTTTGTTCACGTCTGGTAGAGTCTTAAGATTATTTCTCCCCACTAATATTGGTCCAATAACAAGAATTTTCAGCCCACATCTTAACTTTTGCTTCAGAATGATACTATTAAGCTTCATTAACCATTACAGTGCATATAGGATAATTAATTGAACACTTTATGTTCATTTTACGGCAGTATTATTAAGTTTGAGATAGTGAAGATGAGTACAAATAATTTCTCTATGTATTCTCAAGATCAACATTTTTTATGATCCATCAATTTCACTGCCTCGGTTGAGGGAAATAAGCCTAGATGTACCTACAATTAAAAACTCGAGGGCACTTGTGTTTTATCAGATTTTTTTTCTGATATTTCCACCCTGAATTGCCACAAATTGTTGTATAATGTATAACAATTTCAATTTTTTTACAGTGTTATTATGGCTTACAAGAATATGGTCAATCCTGAGGTTATATTTATAAATGCCAATCGCTTCTTTAAAGGTGTCTTCCAAGAAATCTCGGCACTAGTGAACCCTTTAATACATATTAATTAATGGCGATAATAATTTTCAGTATTATATAACATAAATAATGTAATATAGTAACTAATTTAAGTATAATTACATTAATTCTGCCTTTAATAACAATAAGTTTGTTACGACATCGCACACTGGTGTAGTCCCCGAATCTGACTCGGCCTAAGCCATCTATGAAACTAAAATTTTTGGCGAATGCGCAAGGATTTCTTCGAACTGTTTACCATTATTTTTTGTGACTATTGTTATCTAGACATTTCCCGTGAAGTACATTGTTTTTGTGACCAGTCTTATCTAGAAAATTCCAGTGAGGCGATTGTTGTTGCGAGCCGCAATACTAGAAGGTTCTGGAAAAGGGCACTTATATATAAAGAATACCGACCAGCGGGAGGAGTTAGTTTATAATTTGATTTCGTGAGATAAACAGTGAACAAGTAAATATAGAAATTAAGTAGTGAAGTGTTTATATAAATTAGTATAAGTGAATATAGTGAATGAGTGAATAAATAAATTAAGTGAGTAGACATACCGTGTGTATAAATTTATCCCTCCCGTCGTAATAAAAACTATTAAATAAATAATAAAAACATTACACTGGTGTCATAAGTGGGATAATATAAATAAATAGTCGCGTAAACATGGTCCAGAGACTAAGTAACCTGAAAGTGACAGAGCTAAAGGCAGAATAGGAAAATCGTGAGTTGGAAACGTCCGGAAAGAAGAGTGAATTAATAGAAAGACTAAAAATGGCACTGGAAAGTGACGGCTTGGATCCAAAAACATTTTTATCCAAAGACGAGGCTTACACCTTAATCCATTAAGACCCAAGACATTTTTTGGAAAATATTTTTTTCAACTGATTCTTATTAGGGGTATTATTATACTTGAAAACTTAAGGTATACAACATATATATATATATATATATATATATATATATATATATACATATATATATATATATATATATATATATATATATATATATATATATATATATATATATATATATATGTTCCCGAATGGGGACAATGGGATAAAGTGATAAAAAAATAAAAGTTATGCATTACATTTTACTCATTATTTTTAAGTACAAAGAAGAATACAATAATGGTTAAAACTAAACAAAAATCAATCAGTAGCTACAGCAAAACAAATAGGTAAGAGAGATTTTGGTCAAGGAACATCTTAGGAATGATAAACTGTGAAACATTCCCGTTCAATGCAAAGGGCCACTGCACATTTTGAGCAACTTCACCTATCTTTTATGTGACACTTAGTACAACGTCGCTGTTGATATAATTTTTCCGGGAAATGACCACCCTCATGACATCGTACAGTTGGTGGTAATTGCGCAGCAGGTCGGTTTTTCGGTTTTGTCGAATTCTCATTACATGCTAAATAGTGGTGCCCTATAATTCTTTCAAACTCTAATGAGATTGAATTATTATTTGCCAATTGATGCAGTCTCCAGGCATTGACAACAGTCATGTTGATCATGTTTAAACAGCACCCACCACCACTTTCTACCTCTAATAGAAATCCTGTAGTTGCTTACTGCCTGGTCGTCTCAATCAACCCCACCCATGGATTTATTATAGGCACTGAAAATGTGTGGCTGTTGCACATCTACTTTCTCTTTGTCTACTGATGACCAGCGCTTGACGGTACTAATAGGTTGCAGTTTGTCATAGTTGGTAACAATTGAGGCAGTATTATTGTCTTGCCACCTGATAAAAAGAAGCGCTGAATCACTATCATAGTAGTGCTCAAAACAACCTCTCTCTTTCTTTTTGAATAATTGTACTTTTGTCATCGAACATTTTTTGGTTCGGTTTTCTCTCATCGTACCAGTGGCACGATAACCTTGATCCCTCAGCATTTTTAGCAAACCATGGCTACTACAATAATTATCGAAGAAAATTACATGATCAGAGGGCACTGCAATAGTTTTGAGAATATCAAGAACTACCCGAGATCCCAAGGGTAAATCATTAACTGGAGGATTTCCTTTAGCACCACAATAAGTATCAAAGGCATAACAATATCCTGTGGAACTACACAGCATCCAGTTCTTATAACCAAAGCGTACTGGTTTTCCCTTTATATATTGTTTACTGGAATGCCGACTATAAAACTTTACGATGGCTTCGTCGATTGACAGGTTTTCATGCAAAACGCCCCATTGTTGAAATTTGTGATTCAAAGATGACATTAGCGGCCGCAATTTAGCCATTTTGTCTTGGATAACCAGATTATCATTATCTACTAGCTGAATGTACCTTTTGATTTCTTGGAATCGGTTCCTTGACATAGTTTTTACGACGACGGGCACTCCAACATCTTCATCAAGCCTCCAATAATTACGCTCGCTTGGTAGTTTATGATAGCCTATTAGGAGTAAAATCGCAACAGAAAGTTTTAGATGGGCTTTTGAAACAAAGAAGTCGTGTCTATTTTTTGTGATGAATACAAATTTGTTTGTTGCATCAAATGGTCAAAAATTTCGTCATCGAACAACTTTTCGAATACTTCAACAAGACTACAATTTTCCAGCTCATTTTTTAGAATTTCCAAACGGTCGGCACAACCGGAAGTTGCTGGCATACTAGTGTCAACAAATTTTTTTGTCCACTTTGGACCTACCTTTATTTTTTTGGCCCGTTTTGATTTCAAGTTTTTCAACCTCTCAGACAGTGGCAAGCTATCTTCGTCCTCACTTCCTTCTTCATCACTGCTGTTTATATGCTGCAACTCGATTTCACCGTCTATGCCTGTAGGAAATATATTTTCGGCACCTTCTAAATTATTTTCGTCTAAGTCCTCTTCATCGGTCTGTGGGTCAGCTTCAGGCGGTATAATAACAATGTCTACTTCATGTTCCATAGTCGCTGTAGCAACATCTTGGAAAGCAGCATCTAAATGACGATACTTCCGTCCGTAAAAACTTTTCGGAGGTATTGGTGCTAAATGTTAGAGTTCCATAATAAACTGAACTAAAAACTAGGTATTGCAAAAATAGTCATATGTATTTTATATAGACGGCTTCCGCCCAATGTCCACAAATGTGGACACCTAACTTACCTGACTTATGTAACCTGAAATTTCAGCAAAGTCTAAAAAAATTAATTGAAAACACAATACCTTACACTTAGAACTACACGTTTGGGTATAATAAACACTGCTAAAAATGATATTTAAATTTTACGTGTATTAGTGGAAAAATGTACTGCTCTTCCAGACAAAGGCGTGACCTTGCTCACAAAATTGTACCTGTCGTTGCGTTGTCCGAACTGATGAACATCAGCGCCATAAGTTGAGAAGAAAACAACGTAAACTAACACTCTTTCGTACTCAACTGTTGCTATGTGTCGATAGAAGGCGCTACTGGGGAATTTTGTTCGCTGTCCCCAAACGTGTCCAGTGGGATATAATGAGTTAATCTCGTCAATTTTTGATATGATGAACGAAATTTCTGCTAATATGGACGAAAAGATTTTAACTATGAAGAACGATATTTCTGCTAATATGGACGAGAAGATTTCAACTATAAAGAGCGATAGTTCCACTATGAAGAACGATATTTCTACTAATATGGACGAGAAGATTTCCACTATGAAGAACGATATTTCTACTCTATGGACGAAAAGATTTCCACTATGAAGAACGACATATCTGCCGATATCTTATCGTTGAAAACTGACTGCTGCTGACGTCGAGAATAAAATTTCGTATCTAAAATCGGATATTGAGGATAAGATGACAACGATGGACAAGAAAATCTAGATTACGATGACATCGATGAACGAGAAAATGAAATCAGACTTTGAAAATAAGATGACAACGATTGACGAGAAAATCAAGGAATTAGAGAGAAATATGGCAGATTGAAGAACACGAGACACGCCGGCAGAAGAAAAGATTGAACATATAAAACCCTGCAAGTCAGATATAAACTCCAGGATGGAAGATATTGGCAGTTTTGCCCGAGTCAAGGCCCCAACGTTCGATGGAAATACGTCGTGGATCAATGTTGTAAAACAGTTTGAAGCAGCCGCTAGAGTGAATAATTGGTTTGATAAGGAGAAGCAGTGAACTTAACCATCGCGCTTCGGGGAGATGCCTTAGATGTACTTCAGACGATACCACTTGAAGAAACGGATGACTTCGGGCAGCTGAAGAAGAGGCTGGACATGATATATGGCCATGAACATCTAGAACATTTGTACCGATCACAGTTGAAGAACCGAAGGCAGAAACTTGACGAAGCCCTTCAAGAGTATGCAATGGATATTGCCGACTAGTTCGAATCGCTTATCCATCAGCAGCAGAGAACAGCATGTAATTTATTTATTTATTTTATTGTTCATCCTAACAGGTCTATTGACCTAATTACAAGGATAATAATGTTAATAAAGAAAAGTACAGTTATACTAATAATGAAAAGAAACAAGAGAGAGGGCCAATCACAAGTAATTAATGCTATATATCTACACAGATATCATTAATATCATTTATTAATATTACATACCATACATCTTCATCATGGCCAGAGAAAGCAGAAGAAGCATAGAGACAGGAGATTCAATGTAATTAACAGATATGAGTCTAAGAGATTTTTAACTATTATCGACAGGCCTACAAGATTTTTAATGAATCACGCCGAAGTAATATCCAGGTATTCATTTATTAAATTTTTATAATCACTACATGGGGTATTAAACCAATCCATGTCTTGGACAACAGCCGAAATGTTATTAGCCAAACGTAACATATTAACAATGGGTGGAGAGTTAGAAATATTTGTATATAATGGTATAGAGAATTTTAATCTGGTTCGAGTGTGCCTGGGTGCTACATACAAAGACAATAAGGATAATATATTAGCACAGTTTATCAGATTATTAAGAATTTTATACAAAAACATTAACATTTCATATTTACGTCTTATTTCTAAGGATCTGATATTGAATTCTGTTCTAAGGTAAGATGTCCTTATAGTATCGTAATCGGCACGAACTCGAAATTTTTTATAATATAGGTAACGCAAAAACTTGTTTTGTATTTTTTCAATTTGTAGTAAATGTGTATGGAATTCGCCTTGCCATATAATAGAGGCACATTCTAATTTGGGTCTGACTAATGTGTAGTATAACATTTTAATTACATTGATTTTTGTGAAGTTTGATGTTTGACGTTTAATAAAACCTAGTACCCGATTGGCTGAGTTTACAATATTTTTTACATGCTGAACAAATGAGAGTCTGTCGTCATATGTTATTCCAAGATCTTTTATTTCTGATTTACGCTTTAAAGATCTTGTTCTAAATTAACCCTTTTCCTTTGGGTTAATTAGAGGGAATGTAGTTTCGTTGTATTAAATACGATGAACTCGAAGGACCAAATGGATTTTTTTTCACTTTAGGTATGATGGACTGTACGATGCAATGAAACACTTATGTCACTTTAGATTTTATATTGTCATGAAATTATAAGTTTTTGTTTGCGTCGACAATTAAGATATTCACGCGATGAATGCTATGACGCTTTATGAAATAACTAAACCTTAAATACACATGTTTGTTCCCGCTATGTAAACGCCGGGTGCTCTTCTAAACTCAGTACCTGTGTGTACCACGTTCAAGGATGAAAAGAGGAAAGTGTGTCTTGGAAGTCTGTCTGGGAAGTGAAGTGAGAATGAGGTTATTTTCGTAATTATATGTTTGATGACGTAAGATCCACTTGGTCGGGTCTAACCAATGGGATACGAGTATTTTAAAACGTAACGTTCGAACAACAAGTGAATTTGGCAATTGGAGATATGTTTTTTTTTGGGGTTTTCAACGGTTTCGTAGATACAGATAACAGAGTTTGGAAGAGAGTTTTTATGAAGAGATAAGATGTCGGGGACTTTGATATGTTCAGTAGAGTTTCAGAAAACGATATTTATCTGTTATTCTTTGGTGTTAGTAAATTTAAAATGACTTTTTTAGTGAAGTAATGAAATGTAAACTGTTGAAATTAAGAATATATTTAGTTATCTGTTTTGAGCATAATATTCGACTTGTAGTATACAGGGGAAATTCAAATACAATCACGGGAGAATTTGGTAATTAAAAACCAAATTCGAACAGATATATTTTTAATTTTATAATCGAATTTTATATTTTGTGCTCTAGAAATACTCATAATGGAATATTTTTTTAAATTGATAGGTAATTCTGTTACATTATCAATATCCTTCTGTAATTTAACACAATCAATAATTGAAAAAATTTGCTTAAACACTTTAAAATCATCCGCGAACATCAAACCTTCTGAATATTTGAGCACCAATGGTAGATCGTTAATAAAAATAAGAAAAAGTAATGGACCCTAATTATATCCCTGCGGGACTCCAGAGGGCACCGCGATTTGACTGGAAGTACCGCCATTATAACGAACTGTAAAAGTTCTATTCATTAGATAAGAACCAAATAAGCGCAAAAGATTCGATGACAAGCCCAAGTTATTTAATTTTTCCAATAATATATCATGGTTCACCTTATCGAAGGCTTTACTAAAATCTGTACAGACTGTATCCAGTTGCAACTTCCATTCTTACGTCTCCCATCCCGTGCTCATAAACAAAACTATATTTGAATGAATTGATTTTTTCCTTACAAATCCATGTTGCTGCTCTGCCAAATGTTTCTCAAAGTAATTATAAATATTTTTATATACAATCTGCTCAAAAATCTTAGACGGAGCGCACATTATGGATATAGGACGATAATTATCTATTTCACTTTTAGTGCCTGATTTAAAAATAGGTGCACAAATTGTCCTTTTCCATTTATCAGGGAATGTTTAAGTTTTAACTATTAAATTGAATATATGTAACAAAAGCTTTTTAATCCAATTAGAACAACCCTTAACAAGGAAAGAAGGAATTCCATCAATTCCAGCAGCCTTTTTTGGTTTCAGATTTTTAATTGCTTGATCAAAATCATGCTCTGTAATTTCAGGTATTCTAAGAGTATCCGAAACAAATGTAACCTCATTATTACTGAAATTAAGTCTATAATTTGATGGATCCGTACTGAAAAAAGTCAGCAAACACATCTGATACTTTTACATTTTCCACCGATTTATTATTGTATTGAAAATTAGTATCTTTTAAGCCGTTGCTTTTTTTACTGTTCACAAAATTCCAAAATTCGTTTATATTTGTCGAAGTATTATTTTCTATTGTTTTAATGAAGTTTCTGTGTGCAATACTAATGAGAGATTTAAGTTTTTTTCTAAGTTCTTTATATTTCTCCGAATTATAATGTGATTAATTCTTCAATCTTCTATACTTCTCCTTCATTAATTGTTTTATTTCATCAGAATACCATGTAGGATATTTTTTACGATATTTACTAAATTTAAATTTTGGGACACAAACTTAGATAATACTATTTATTACTTCGTAAAAGTCACTTAAAGCTTCATTAACACTATTTTTTTTATAATAACACAATCCCAGTTTACCTCTTTTACCATTTGAACTAATTTTAAATAGTCAGAATTTTTGAAATTATACTGAAAAGCTAAATTTGATTTATTTTGGGAAAAAGACTCTGTTTCCGTCGGTAATAAAGTAACATTTATATCTAAAGCGGGGTGATGTATATCTTCTTTAACAAATGCCATCTTCAGGCCCTATCACCAAATCCAAAGTTCTACCCAAGTAATTGGTTACGTTTTTAAAAAGAGAGAATGAATTGTAATATAAAAAGTCAAATAAAATGCTTGGTTTCTGATTTGAACTACACTTATCGCTATTTTGACCATTTATATCCGATATATTAAAATCTCCTTAAATATATGCATTTTCTGTAGTATATATATATATATATATATATATATATATATATATATACAGGGTATTCATTTCAAGACTTCCCACCCTAATTTTCTCGAAATGTGTGTATTTTAAAAAAAATCCTGGGACACGTCAACAAATATATCGAAGTGGACAACTTTTTATCAAAAATGCAACGCGCCACCTTTCACTTGCCAACTTCAAAATCTTAAATGGGAAGGGGTATCGAGTTATACCTCATTTTAAAGGTCTTTTTAATCTCTACACGTCGGCTTTTGTTTTTTTTTAATTGATCGATTCGTTGTCGAAATATTTAGGAAAATCTGTTTGCTGCTTCGTACCATTAAAATAAAAACTGCAATTGTTTGTTTTGTTATTCCTTTCAACTTTTTTGTATAAAAAAATGCAAAAAAATGTTTTTGATAGAGAAAATAAAAGACATGATACAATTGTTTACCATAGTTACCAGTTGTGTGAAAAAGCAATTTATTAAAAATGGTTTACACTTTAGCTGAAAAAGTTGAAATAGTGTTAATTTACGGCGCCGAAAACCAATGTGCTCGCCGAACTGCTGCAATATTTAACGAAAGGCACCCAGATAAGAACACCTCTCATAGGTATGTCCTAAATCTAATCGCCAAATTTACTCAAACAGGATCTCTTGCAAATTTAAAACATGATCAGCCAAGAGTTTTGAATGAAGCCACTCAAATTGAAGTGATAGGTTATTTTGGTACGAATCCTAATACTTCGTTACGTACCATTTCTGCTGCAACTGGAATTTCCTTAGGTTCTGTCCACAAAAATACAAAAATTAATAAATTCCATCCCTATAAAATGAAAGTATGTCAACAGTTAAGTGAAGACGATTTTGACAGAAGAATTGAGTTTTGTGAACAAATGACTACAATTATTAATAACAATAACGAATTTTTAAGAAATATCCGCTTCACTGATGAGTGTACTTTTTATTTAAATGGTTTTGTCAACAAACATAATTGCAGATATTGGAGCAATGAAAATGACCATGTATTTGCCGAAGGGCATACCCAGCATCCCCCAAAAATTAATGTATGGACCGGTATACTAGGAAATCAAGTAATTGGTCCATTGTTTATAAATAGAAATCTAAATGGTGAGATGTACTTGAATATGCTAGAAAATACGATCAATCCGTTAATTACCGAAGCAATTGAAAATCAACTGGATAGAGATGGCAACAACTTTCTTGACGAAAATGAGTTATATTTTCAGCAAGATGGAGCTCCCCCCATTATGTGCTTCCGGTCCGTCAATGGTTAAACAATGTATTTCCCGGTAAATGGATAGGGCGAAGAGGACCCATAGAGTGGCCAGCTAGGTCCCCTGATCTAGCACCATGTGATTTTTTTCTATGGGGACATTTAAAATCAGTTTTTTACACACCCCCGCCACAAAATATAGGAGACCTTCGACAAAGGATTACTGCAGAATGTCGAGCAATTCGAACAGAAGTGTTTGAAAATGTGCGTCACGAATTTGAACAGCGGTTATACCATTGTTTGGCCAACAATGGAAAACATTTTGAGCAATTATTAAAAAGAAAATCTGTGTACAATATTGTAATTTAGTTTTGATAAAAGGAATGAGAATAAACAGTTGCAGTTTTTATTTTAACGGTAGGAAGAAGCAAATAGATTTTCCTAAATATCTCGACAACGAATCGATCAATTTAAAAAAAAACAAAAACCGACGCGTAGAGATTAAAAAGACCTTTAAAATGAGGTATAACTCGATACCCCTTCCTATTTAAGATTTTGAAGTTGGTAACTCCCCCTGGCGGGGGGTGAAAGGGGGCGCGTTGCCTTTATGATAATATATATGTATATATTTGTTGACGTGTCCCAGGATTTTTTTTAAAATACACACATTTCGAGAAAATTTGGGTGGGAAGTCCTGAAATGAACACCCTGTATATATCAGCACTACAGGCCTATCTGGCCCTCGGCTTCGAGATCTTTCACTCTCTCTCCCCATTTTTTTCTATTCCTCACCTCGTTCTGTAGTATGTTCTTGTAAAAATGTAAACAACTACATAGATATCGACAGTACTACTTGGTGGTAAATACAAACTGATAAACTTATAATTTATGTTTTTACCTAACTTTAATGTAACTACTGGGACTTCAAATTTGCCGTTAAGTGATTTACAATTTATAATTTTATACTTCGTTTTAGATAAAAAGAGGACTCCCCCACCTTTACCTTTATTTAAAGCCTCATAATCTCTTTCACACCTTACTATATTGTATATATCTGGATCAACTAATTCCGAGTCTCCAACTCAACATCTCAACCACGTCTCCGTAGCCACAATAATGTCATAATTTTCTTGCAATACATTTTCATAAAATTCATTTGTTTTTGTATTTAGCCCTCTACAGTTTTGATAATAGATAGAAATGTTCATAAGTTACAGTTTAATGTTGAGTACTCCCTAAAACTTAAAAGTACAATTAATTTTTGCCTAAATAACGAACTGCAAGTAACATTACTGAAATGAAAACAAATAACTATATCGATTTTAATCAAACAGTAATCAGGAAACAAGTATCGAGTACAACGGTTATATCGATTATTGAAATGGATAGCAAAAACAACACATTAATTGCAGTACCTATATAAAAATGTTAACATAAAATAACAGGTTGTTGATGTCAATCCTAATCGTGCAGGTACCCTACAAAAAACTTGAAATATAAACACTATTCTCTACATAGTTAAGGAACTAAACCCAAATCTGCGTGCTGTTTGTTGAGAAATTAGTTTTTAACTACCTTAATGCCCTCATCAGTTTTGGCCAATATTTTACCATTTGCCGTCCATACATTACCCTTGCCATGACCATGGCAAGCATTTTTAAATAAGCTATATTGATCCTGACTAAGGTCTTCATTAATGTAAATCCCGGTTTTCTTCAATTTTTTCTTAGCCCTGTAGATTTCATTTAGTTTCATATATGTCGTAAGTTTCAAAATAATCGTTCTTGACTTTCCATCCTCAAATTTACCGAGTCGAAATACATCGTTAATGTCTTTCTCTTCACATTTAACTCCCAGTATACTAGTAATGATGTCTATAGATTTAGTACATATATTTTCATTATCCTCTTCCCTAACGCCATCAATTCTTAATGAGTTTTTTTTAATACCAAATCAACATTCTGAATTTTTTTACTTATTGTTGTTATTTTATTTTCTTGTATATCAAATAAATTAGCCATTTTATTTAACTTGCCTTTTATGTCTTGTAGGCTTTCTTCAAATTTATTAAATTTTTCTTCGAATAGCTCTACAAGTTCCTTGTTTTGATAGCTCTACAAGTTCCTTGTTTTGATTTCTAATAAAACTCTCCAACTGGTGCTGCTCCATTACTATTGATTCTGTTTGTGAAATCTTTTTAGTTCTCGAAGTCATAATATAAATTTTGACCAAAAGAATTGTTTAGTGTTTATTTTTCACTGTGTATAATTTCAGATAACTTTAATGGTGCCACTTTATAATTATTCCAATTTTTAAACAAAAATTTACCACTAAATTCGCCAATTTGTAGGAGCTCAACTTTTCACGTGCTTACAGTCGAACGATCAACAACATAATAATGTGGTGGCTTACGCGACCCCGATATGCAGAGGAAGCTTCGTTTAGCCCATCCCAAAACATTGGTTGATGCATTAACTGCTGCTCTTGAATACGAAGTATCCACGAAGGCTTCGGGATACAATAAAGGTAGGACCATGCAGGAAGAAGGTGACGATGACGGACCAGATCATCAACTTGTTGAAAGGTGGGGTAGACAAGAAGCCGAAGTTGATCGGGTGCTGTAATTGTGGCGAACTAGAGCATATTCGCAGCTTGTGTAAGCGTCCTACGACTCCTGCAAACCAAGAGGCTCTCAAATAAAAAGCAGGTACGAAGGATTCGCGGTACAAGGGTAAAACCATGTAGGAAGAAGGTGACGATAACAAACTTGACCAGATCGTCAACTTGTTGAATGGTATGACAGACCAGAAGCCGAAGAACATCAAATGCCGGAAGGGTGGCGAGCTAGAGCACGTATGCAGCCCGTCTAAGCGCCCCAGGACTCCTGCAACCCAAGAGCTCCAGTCACAGGGGAATTTAGGTAGGGGCGAACACCGAGCTGATGTGAATAACCGAAACTCCGACTCTCTGCCTAGACGGTCATGCCCTGTAGACTATTCTCACAGCAACAAGTCGAAATCTAAGGAAGTTGCAGTTTCAAGAATTACCGTAGTCAACGAAGAATGGTAACCAACCAGGATCAGAGAAGACCACATCGCAAGAGAAAGGCACCTATGAAACAATATAATGTTGGAAACTTTTTCGAGGATTGCTTTTGACATCGCTGGACAATTTCCAACGACAGAAGATGGTTGTAAATACTTTCTGGTTGTAATAGATTATTTCACAAAGTGGGTGGAAATTTATGCGATCCCGAATCAAGAGGCCACAACTATCGCGGATGTACTGGTGAAGGAAATTTATCAGTCGATATGGAGTGCCCTTGAAAGTCCACAGCGATCAAGGAAGACATTTCGAGAGCCAGGTATTCCAAGAAACTTGTGACACATCCACAATCAGGTGTAATGGTCGAGATAATGAACAGGACCATTAGAAAATACCTATCCAAAGTTGTTTCCAGCCACCAGAGAGATTGGGTACATTTCCCTATTTGCGTTGGCCTATCGATCGGCCATAAACGAGTCCACGGGTGAAACACCTGCGAAAATTATATTTGGACGTGAAATGAGGCTTCCTTGTGACCTGGAGTTTCTCTGTCGGCCTGGTGAAGATCTAGCAAGAGAAGATTACTTTATCCAATTGAGAAGAAGGATGGACGATGTTCACGAATTGGTTCGAACGAATCTAGTACCCCTAGTAGTCCCCCAAAACCTATTAGCACCATTCGAAGGAGACCATGACAGAACTTATGGACGCATACGGAGGTGCCGGGAAAGCTAGATACGGTGTCACTACAGAACAAAGACAAGATT
Organism: Galeruca laticollis; assembly: GCA_963921935.1. NCBI lineage: Eukaryota > Metazoa > Arthropoda > Insecta > Coleoptera > Chrysomelidae > Galeruca > Galeruca laticollis. The sequence continues at coordinate 119,848,439 of OY998178.1, read as the reverse complement.
TGTTCACGCTCCCGGAAGAGTAACAAACACGCACGAGGGTTGGCAACCGTCTTTGGAAAAAAGTTTGGACAATTAGATAAACTTGAAGATCAGATGCCAGCCTTTGAGATCATGTGCTGGAATACCACGTGGAGAAACTAGCAATGCCCAAGATAGAGAGCGACCAGTTGGATTGGCGAGTCATCAGGAACATGATAGAGGTGAGCTTCCGAGATGCCGGTGTCCACATATTAATTTGCACCTATACCCCTCGTTATCGGTACCCGTTGAAGACTGTGCCCTGTTATTTCCATACGACCGGAAAGTGCAGGCATGGGTCCAGTTGCCGATTTAAACATCCAGCTCCGGCTACACAGAAGTTCCTGGATGAACTTCCTTTTAAGGAGGGGGTAATGTTACGAAATCGCACACTGGTGTAGTCCCTGTAGTCCGACTCTGTCTAAGCCATGTAAGAAAGTTAAAATTTTGGCGAATGCGCAGGGATATCTTCGAACTGTTTACCATTATTTTTTGTGACTATTCTTATCGAGACATTTCCCGTGAAGTACTTTGTTTTTGTGACCAGTCTTATCTAGAAAATTCCAGTGAGGCTATTGTTGTTGTGAACCGCAATACTAGAAGGTTGTGGAAAAGGGCAGTTATATATAAAGAATACCGACCAGCGGGAGGAGTTAGTTTTTAATTTGAGTTCGTGAGATAAACAGTGAACAAGTAAATATAGAAATTAAGTAGTGAAGTGTTTATATAAATTAGTATAAGTGAATTAGTGAATAAATAAATTGAGTAAGTAGACATACCGTGTGTATAAGTTCATCCCACCCGTCGTAATAAAAAACGTTTAAATAAATAAGAAAATCATTAGAGTATATTAAAGATTATTCAATTTGCTGTCAACACCCGAGCGTAAAGTATTGTAGATGCTACTGTATCAACAGATGTTATCGTTGATTGGAAAAAACAGTTTATTAACAGAATCATTTCAATATCCATGCTCCTTTTTTTATTTTCACTTCACACTGAAATATGTTCTAACTAGATCATTATATATTCATGTCTACACCACGCAAACAAATGGGACACGGGTGTTGTTGTCTTGTTATTGTTGGAAATATAACAAAATGTTTGTAATATTATTTCTCATGAATTTATGGACTAAAGAGGTAGAATCAAATGAAAAACTATATGATCTGATATATCCAATATAAATACTATCTTGGTAGTGAAAAACGGTTTGTTACAAATTTTGATGTGATGATCATTTTTTACATCTGCTTATGGAAGGCTGATTAATACTATAGCCTATTTTTATGAATGGGGGAGTGTTAAAATAATAATGCATTCGTACTCCATACGCGTATAACTTCTTTTAGTAGACAGTTAAATATTTTTTGAAGTTATACCTCTAGTATTTTCGTATGAAATAACATTTGTATAAATATAATAAATATATCTGGTGTACACTTATATTTTCACCTAATTAACCTGCTTATAACTTCTAAACAGCTGAAGGTAAAAAAGTGCAGTTTTTTCAAAAATGTTTTATTTTTCAACAAGCTATGTTAAGAACATTGTGGCATATTGGTTATTGTATAGGTATAAGGCAGTGATTTCCAACCTTTTCTGGACCACCGCTCCCTATAGAAGAGAACAAAAATTTCACCACCCCCGGTTTTGCAGACACTGTTGATAATATGGGAAAATGGTTGTACGCACCTCTACCAAGATTTCTTGCAAAAGCAGCTATGACGTTTTTAGTTTTAATTAAATTTAAATCATCACCTTGCAATTGTAGATTAACTTGATTAAATACTTTAAACAGGTCCGTCAAATAAGCGATGTCATTTTTTGACGTAATCAGGTTTTCGCGCAATTCGTTTTCTTCAAGAAATTTCCAACACTGAGTCAAGTAGATTGAAAAAACGATTCAGACAAACACCTTTAGAGAGCCAACGTACTTCTGTGTGCAGCAGCAAGCGATTGTAGTCTTCATCATTTTCATTGCAAAGCTTATGAAACAAACGGTCATTCAATGAATTGCTTCTTTTGATATTGATTGCTTTAATAACGTTATTGAGGGACGCATGCAGACGTTCATTTAATTTTTTTTGCAACCAAATTCTGACGGTGAATAATACAATGTACAGCGAGTACATTTGGCACTGCTTTTCTCAAATGTGCTATAAAACCCTTATGACGCCCGGTCATTGCTGGAGCACTATCAGTAGCAGCAGACAAAATATTGCTAATAGGAATTTCTTTCTCTTGAAAAAGTTCTTGCATGATATTAAATATAGAATGTCCCTTTGTATCAGATTCCAAATTCTTAGCAAATAATAACTCTTGATGAATTTTTTCTTCTTTTATAAATCGTACGTATGATAAGAGTAGAGCTTCGTTACTTGGTAGAGTTGATTAATCGAGTTGAGTGGAAAATTTGCAAGTCTTCAGGTAATCGCTTAATGATATTTCAACGTCATTTGCCATTTCATCTATTCTTCTTTGCACTGAATTATTACTGAGAGGAATTTTTTTAATGATATCAAATGGTGTCTTATGATGGAGAACAGTTTTTAATATCTCTTCGACTGCCGGCAAAATTAATTCCTCGCCAATGGTGTGTGGTTTTCCTGACTTTGTGATTAACAATGAAACGTTATATGAGGCTCGTAGCCCATCATCGTCTCGTTTAGAAGACGATGCAAAAAGGTTTGATATAGTTGGCTGTTTTAAATATTGTTTTTCGAGTTCTTGAAAATAGAATATATCTTTGTTCTTCTTATCAGGATACATTTTATGTAAATGCTCTTGTAGCCTAGAAGGTTTCATAGCTTCATTTGAAAAAACTTTTCGGCAAATTAAACACATAGGTAATGATTTGTTTGAAGAAGATTCCGCAAATCCATATTTTAAATATTCAATACTGTATTGCCGGCATTTCTTTTTTAATTTAGAAGTAGATTCAGCCATTTTCATACAAAAATTAAATTCTCAATAGATTTATAGATAGTAATGTTTATAAAATGACACACCACTCACGATTATTTACTACGGCAGAGCTTATGATTCACGACTATATATCGCGGCCAAGCACATACAACTAACTAACAAAAAATTCGTAGAGCTGTTGCTTTTATACGTTTCATTTCGTGCATGATTCAACTTGTCTGTGTGCGAACAAGTCGAAACATGTTATTTTGTATGAACATCGCGCGTTCGCTTATCAACGTGCGAGGACAAGTCATATACTTCTATTCTGAACTAAAAGAAATTATAATTATTAGTATTATTATTAATGCTAATTTCAAACTGCTTATTAACCCTTATTAAATCATTTTTATTTCACCATTCCTCTTGACTGCTTATTATTTGCTTCTGAATCCGCTACCACCCCCCTAAAAGGCTGCAGCGCCCACAGGGGGGCGGTATCGCCCCCGTTGGGAACCAATGGGTATAAGGGTTTAAACTTTGACTTTTAAACAATGTTACGTTCATAAATAATAATTTTAATATAAACACTTACCAGTATAAGTATAGCTACTTCTTACACATCCAAAATCGGAATCAGAAGATGAACTGTCGCAACTCTTAACCAATATTTACAATGAATGGCTCGATCATTTCATCAGTAATATTGTCCAACTTCCACATTTTCTCTTCTTCTTTAATCGTATGATTTACTGCCTTTTCCTAGTTTTCAGGCTTCACATTATTGACAGTCTCCCAAAATAACTGTTTAACATCACTTATTTTAAAAGAATTATTTTTTCCTAAAATGTATCCCTTTCTCTGTGCCCATACCAGTTTAATCGGGTTTCGTTCGCAATGATATGTTGGTGATCTAACCACCGTTATCCCACAATTTTTTGCAATTTCATCAATTTCATAACTTTGAATTTTTCTTTATGAAGGGAACACAAAGAATACAGTTCTTTTCTCACTGAACCGGGATGGCACTTAATATTCTTTGAATTTAGCCAATTCTTTAAATATTTTTCTAACCACTTGGTTGTGGGCAAGGGCAATTTAAAAGTCTCGAGTGATAACTTGCATTATCCATTACTATTATACAGTTCTGAGGAAGAATATCTATCATTTGTTCGAACCATTATTTAAAGACATCGGCTTTCATGTTGAATTTATATGGTTTGAAGAGACCGGGTCTTTGAATAATGGATCGGTGTCGGAAGGCCTGTAATAAACATTTGAATAATATTCAAGAGTAAAAGGTTTCAAAAGGAAGGTCTCACCTTTTGAACGCCGTTCATTAGTTCCGTCCGGGTAAATAATACTGACCAGTAGGAAAGGTTTATTTCTTTTTAGTCCCACCAACCCACGTGTAGACACGCCTCTTGAAGAGTTCTATTTAACACGTCTTACAACGCGAAGAAGTCAGTCATCACTAAATTATCGAGTTGAAACACATCGCTTCAGAGATACTAAGTCCAACATATCGTTATTTAGTTGCTATTCGAGACAAGTGCGTACTCATATTAAGTCAAACACATCGTTTCTTAATTAGTATTCGAGTCCAGAATGTACTCAAGGGCAAGCATACCGCTCCTTAGTATTCAAGTTCAGTGTGTATTCAAAGTCGAACAAATCGTTCTTAGTCAGTATTCAGTTAACACCAAAGTAGAGATATACAGTCGCTACTATTGGTCACCTCATTAAGTCGAAACATAACGTTTTTCCGAATCATTAGGTTCCTATTTACCTTCCGATCTGAAAACCATCGAAGTTCAAACATTCATGCATTTGTACAATTCATTGTAAATATGTATATGATAAACTATTAATTTCGACATTAAGAGGGGCCTCCTCACAGGTATATAAACCTAAAAACCTACACAATACTAGTTACTTATCTAGTAATTATTTGGTTCAAAATATTTACGATAGATGTCGATAGTAGCACTGAATCAGCTTTTACTTATTCAACATGTTTTCTCTGTCTTTCCACCCTTGATGGTTCAAAGAAACGCATCTCTAGATCAGATGTTCGGATGTTTTGCTTCCAAATTTTTCAACTTTTTGTGAGCACAGAAACCTTATCTCTGCTTTTTAGGTTGCATCCAAACAAAACTTGCTGACATACATAAGTATTTCCATTTGAGTGTATATTTTTGATTATTTAAGCGTTTCATAAATGTTTTTGAAAGGAATAAATTGTTAAAAAGTAAGTATCGACCCGATATCAAAAATAATGGTTATGATAATGTACATTATCCTGCAATCCGTATTTTTTATTTTAAAACCTATGTTTGAGGTTATGTTTACTGGATTATTTGATTAATGTGAAAATATGAGATAAATAATTCTGATTGTTCTAGTATCATCAAAACATCTTTCAACATTCTCTTGAAACCCTGTTTTAATGATAATATGGGTTTGTTAACGAAAAGGGAAAAATGCTTAATTGAAGTGAAGTGACCTTTCAAGTATAAGAATGAAGAAAAGTTAATACCGCTCTCAAAAGATAAGAATTACATAATTCATTTTGATGAAAATATAATAGTGATCATTGAAAAATATAACTATTATCACCTGATACAAGGTGCATTACATATTGCTTAAAAGGACATGTGCTATTTAATAATATGGATACCAAGTGACATCATTGTGGGAGTTGCTAGAAATCAAGAATGGAAAAAAAGTATACATACTTTAAAAACATTCTACCTTTCAAAATTTGTACCATTTATATTAACATAATAAAATGTTTTCATAATTATAATTTTTTGTTTATTTCATGCTAAGAAAATTAAATTGCGGAAAAGTTGCAAATTTACATGATTGAAAACTCAGAACATCGTGTCACACTTTGCCTCAATCTAACCATATTTGTATCATGCCATGTTCCGATATTCCCCAACAGTACTGCCCAGTAAATTTAGCCGTTCCAATTTTACTGAAATTCACTGGCAATATTTCGTGGCACTTTCTAAGAAGCCCTGTTAGAGACTAAACATTTTACTGGTGCTACTTTAACGGAAATGGTCATGTAGTTGCAGTAATGTGACAGCTGACAGTACATGAATGATAAGTTGTTAATGTTATAGATTAAAAAAAGTTGATGTAGAAACCGCTGCTAATCTTGTTTGGTTTGTTCTCCATTGTTGTTCATATAGATGCAGCTAACCCAGTTTAAGAATAATTTTTTTTAGATGCGAGTTTTGCTAGTCGATATTTGTAGGCCATCAGGAGAGAGCTTCAAAACTGCCCGAATTCTCTATACTTACCTGAAAATATCTGGAGTATAATTACCAACTACATTTTGAATGTAACCCTCTATTCGTGGTATCCTTTTAATTGGTCCTCTAATCTTAGGAAGAATATTAATTAAATTTATGGAATCTTCCATAGGTTCATTAGAGATTGAGGTACTTGAGCTATCTGATTTTTCTGATGAATCAGAATCGCTATCACTTAATATTTCATCCAATAAGATACGTTTCATTTCCTCCATCGTTTCAATAAACATGAAAACAATAGGAATAGGTTATTTTCTGTACAACCAAAGCTTGTCACCGATCTACGAATTGTTCCGAAATGAATTTGCAGTTTAAGGTTACTGCCATTGTCAAGCGTTCCGAAATGGCTTACTGTGGCCAGTAACACTAGCAATATCGGAACTTAACTTCAGTATCAGAGTTTCTGTTTGTTGCTTTCAAATTTTATTTGACATGTAGGCTCTTTTTTCAACTATATGTAAATATATTCAATTTTATCTAAAAACAAATAATATAAACAAAAATTTTCCAAATTTCTTTATTATACAGAGAAAATATTTAATTGTAATACAATGCTTTACATTTAATAGAAAGAGGGAAGTAAGGTACAGCGAGGAATCTCATTTTACAATAGCAAACGTTTAAAAAAACTTACAAAGTAACTATAACAACTTATAAAAAATGTAAAGCGAATGATTTGTAATGACAATAATCTATATATTATGGGGAGATCGATATATACAGTACAAAAGCAAACATACAATCAACATGTACAAGTTTACTTCTACATTGTTTGCAAAGATTGATCATGTATGTTGTGGAGATTGGAAATGAAACATTTTTCCTTCATTGTACAAAAAAATAGTTGGCTCATACTCTTTTTTCCATCTATAAAATGACAGATACACATATGTTTGATCACCTGAATGGTGAAAACTTTTTTGTTTTTATATAATACATTATTGGTATTATTTCTTTTCCGTCCAACCCATCTGATATGCGAGAATACAATGCACACTAAACTATAAATTTGGGATATTTTATGGACACAAAGCATATGACAACATTTGACCGATAGAGAAAGTAATTTTGTCTGATTTGACCGTCGTCATCTGTCATTGAAGTTCTATACAGCGCCATCCATCAAGACGGTGGAACGGTTGAACTAAAGTAAAAAGTTGTTCGTTTGCAAAAATTCAACCATTTGAGATTTCATATTTTCAGAATCGAAATCTCTAGGTTTCCTTTTGGAGATCAGGCTTTGGCGTTCAAATTGGTGACCACAAATTATCAAAAACACACCATCACTTAATGGCTTATATCTTTTTTATAACAATATAAAACTTAACCAAAATACCTGATCCCCAAGACAAAGGACCAAGATATATTGTATTAAAATTTCAACACTTAATTTCACTGCGCTCTTTAGATTTGTTGTTTACAAATTGTCCTAAACTTTGTTGCAAGTCACGGGTGCCAACTGTTTTCAAGTTCCTAAAACGTGTGGCTCCTCTTAACTCTGTCAGATTAAGATTATTAATATAGTTGAATGTCTACGAAATTCTAATAAGTTATAATCAAAAACATTAATTCAAATAATTCTCAGTTTATTGACTGAAAATCATTCAGATAAAAGAGGGGGGGAGAGGGGGGTTAGAAGGGAGAAAGAGAAATTCGAAAAAGAATTTGTTTAAAAGTGGAAAATGTTCGTTTTGTTTGGTTGCCCTGGTGTAGGATTAGTTTCCTCTGCAGGGCTGGGTTGGGAGTGTTTTGGGGGTTGTAGTGCACGTTCATATATTAAGTCTGGTATATTTAGGTGGTAGGCTGAAAATCGGCCCGGTTAAAAAAGTGACTAGAAAGAGTTTTTAAAAGGTGTATAGAATTGGGATTTTGGAGCGGGCCTTTGGCTAGAAAGTGTTCGGAGGAAAAGTTATCGATTGACATCGGGAATTGATGTTTGGAAGCGGCGAAGTTTAAAAAATGTATGGAATTGTGTGACAAAAACTGTCTAGAATTGGGACGGGTTTGCCGTTACCTCCCCAGCTGACTCATGCCAAATAAAGCAGTACCCATCTTTTGTTTTTAAGTTGAAGAAAGTGAAATTGTATCAAATGAGCTTCGTCTTGAAGTAAAGTGAAGAAACGTTTGATTTTGGTGATAACAATACTGATTGTAGGTCCATACAAAACACCATATTGGCTGATTCTTTGTCTTTAGACTTCTCGCTTCTAGTCTTTTTTTCTCGATGTAAGGCGAATTGTTCATCAGCTAAATTTCCAGTTTTGTGTACCACACATGCGTCACACTCATCCTTTTTTGTCCGGAAAAGTTATAAGTTCATTTTATCAAAGACATGGTGAAACCAGTTTTTATAAAACTTATAAAGTGCAGACTTAGATTGCCAATTGGGCTCCAGGTAAAGTTTTGTCGATGAAGCTCGGCAGTAATGAGACTCAACTTTAGGAAGTTCATATATATAGCGCCCACGTTCTACAGAATCGTGGGTTTCTGATGAATGTTCTGTATTATTGTCGTGTCTTTGCTATTTTTTATTTTTGACTTCATTCTGCTTTTTCAACCAATCGAGAATCCTATTTTCTTTCACGCCATGAGTATTCAAGAACATTTGTTTACATACCCTTTTTCGCACATAATTTAATTTAAGGTGATATATTAAAGACTCGCTTCTCCTAGAAACACCCTCTGAAACTCTATTTCTACTTATTTTTGTGGATATAGAATCAATTAAAAAAGAGGTGTAAAGTTTTCTCTCTTTCCAGCCCATATCAGACCAAAAGTGATTGAATATAGTATTCCTTTCTTCATCAGAAAACGTCCTACAGTGCAATGATTTACCCTTCAAAGAAGCTTTGCAATTACATGGTTCCTTCATTTTTCTTTTTGAACATTATATTTCCATTTTTCGTCAATTTTTTTTTCTGCCATTATAAATTTGTCCCATTTCTCTTTCAATTTTTGCACGGTTATTCTCCCAATCTTCAGTACGCAACATTTGTCTTTTCTTTCTATTTATTTCATTGTTTTTATTCGCCTCTTTAGATTCCATTTCAATCTCAGGTTCACAGTCGGGATCTTTTCCGACATTATTTGCATTTTTCTCATGGACTATGGTCATCTTGTTCCTTAAGGGTGTCACTAAAATCTTCTCTTTCAACACTAAGCGGGACGGCGTTTAAGTTCGTCAGATTAGGTACCTCAGTTTCTTTAAAGCCATCAGTAATTTCTGGAATATCTAGTATCAGCAATTTGTTATTTGTTGATTCATTTAAAAAGCCATTATTGTTAGCAAAGATATTTTCTAGCTGCGGTTTGTTCTGATTATCGGCGATGAATATATCACTCTTGTTATTTTCTACATTGGTTTGTTGTTCACAATTCGACATAATTATTTGCTCCCTTTTTTGATATGGAAGCGAACATCGTATACCTCAATCCTGAAAAAATATCTAGTTGTAAGGTCCTCGACTCCATCCTTAAAATAATACATTCTTTTTTAAGTTTAAGATATTTTCTTACTCAAAAAAACTAATAAATGTTCTTATCCCCGTATTTTTAAGTTGTGTGACAACAAACACACTGCAAAGGAATCTGTTTAGGTTTTTTGATTCCAAAAACTAATTTTTAATGGAAATAAAAACCTTTTTTTACTATTCCAATAGCCATTGCATTGTCATGGATAGCTGATAATGGATAAATCTATAATTATACAAAAACATAAAGCGAGAAAGTCCCGTATCTCCCCAGCATCATAATGTCTGAGCAAATTTAGTATCTTAGAAAAACCCGTAAGTCCAAGTCAAATGCAAAATAGCAATTGAGGGTGTAAAACCATTAGTTTTTAGTAAATAAATGTGTTGAACATGTTTACATGTACTTATACCGTTTATATTTATACACTTTCATCAAATCTAACTTGCAGAATTGCACAACATCGGGAGGTAAACATCCAAATGGCGGTTTGATTGTGGACATACGGGGTGTTTACGTTTATATTTGATTATAATTATGTCCGAGATGGCACGAAAAGGTCGATTTTGATAAAATGTGGACTTACGGGTTTTTCTGATTAAGGCGACGATATCATGAAATCATGATATAATGGTCTAACATTGCCTGGCCTTTTCCCCTTTTTCTGGCTCTCTTGAAGTGCGCATATATCAATATTTTTATCGCTAATTTCTTTAATAATTTCCTGGTCTCTTGTATTCAGGGTTTTTACATTTCTTGTTGCTATTCAGTCGTCTTCTGATAATCTGTCCTGTTCGGAGGCTTGGTCTTGATTCTGTGAGCCATGTAGTTCTTTTACCTCAGGTAGGGTGCTAACCTCTGAGAACCCTCCTGCTTTATCCGGGCATGGGACCGGCAACCTGACTTTTGGGCTATTCAATCCAACCATCCATCGCGCAGGCGGCGTTAACTAAGATTTTAAGTAATATTTTTATTTTAACAATGGTTGCTTATTTAACATGAATGTTGAAAAAAATACCGGTGGTCCTTTGCGAGTGCACAGAAATTCCAAAATTTCGTTTCTATCTACTTAAATTTGTGGAAAAAAATTAAAATTAACCTCCTTTTAGGGGTGATATCTCAAAAGGGGGTGAGCCGAGAAAACTATGTTATAGGAAATATACACCAGATTTTTTTCGCATGAATTTAGAAACACCTTGTCAATATGAAGGCTGATGAAATGAAAAATATGGAACTATTTTAAAAAAAAAATTGTAGCATTTTGTTAATAATTAGGAGGAACAAAAATATTGTGGCAACTTTTTTATGGTTTCAGTATAACTACCTGAAATTTCGCGACCGATACTTGAAAGTTCAGGCTATTTTCTCATTCTCTTCAAAATTTTAGAGTAGTTAGAGGCTGCTATAATTGTATTGTTGGACAGGTGCTCAAGACTGAGAGGAACTTTTTATGACTTTTGAAATGACTACTGAAAATACGTCATTGGTTGTTCCTCTATATTAAATACGTTGTATTACAATGTTTTTTTTTATTTAATGCTATCTATTTTTAATATTTGATTTTTGTTTTAGCGTTATTTTGGCTTATAGGAATATGTGCGACCCTGAAGTAATTTTCGTCAATGGAGATCACACAATTGAAACAGAGTGTTCCGAAATCTTAAAAATTGTCAAACCTAAGTTACAGATCTTACTAGAGCTCAAGAAATATACACTTGAAAAACAATAAAATATGCAGAAGTTGAAATATGCACTAAAATATTCGTTGTTCTTCTTGATTAATAAATATTATTCAGTTTCTTGTGTATTTTTCAATCCAATGATGTAATTAATATAAATATCACCGCTCTACTGTCTCAGTTTGACAGCGAGAGGGGAAGGTATAATAAATATGCGACTGTGTATAATTGTTATAAAAGAGTTGTAATATTTTTAGTTTATTTAATCAAAAAAGCATAGCACCATCTATTGCAAGTACTTAAATCGTTCAATCCATTTCATTTCTAACTATTGTCCGTATTCTTTTTATTATTAATAATATAGTGTGCTTATGACAAAAATAAGAAATAGAACATGCACGTCCATTGAATATCCAATGGATGTACGGACTGGATATTTTGATGGTACAATGGACGTTCAGACCTCACTGGATTTAACATCCTATGGATGTACATTGAGGATATCTTATGGATATACAATCAAGAAATCCAGTGGACGTACATTGAAGACATTCAATAGATATACATGAAGAGTGTATGATGGACATCTGAAGATTTGATGAATGTGTATTTAAAGAATCTTGGATGTATGTAATGGATATTATAGACGTTCATTGAACGTTCAGTCATGTACATTGGAACATCCTATGGACATACATTGAGAATGTCTTATGGACGAAAAATCAGGATATCCACTGGGCGTACAACCAGGATATCCATTGGACGTGTAATCAGGATATCCACTGGACGAACAATCAGGATATCTACTGAGCGTACAACCAGGATATCCACTGAACGTACAATCAGGTTATCAACTGGATGTATAATTAGGATATCCATTGAACATGAAAACAGGATATACACTGCAAGCGAAATCTAAATATGAAACATCGATTATATAATTGATACCCACTAATATAATATAACATAAGGTTGTATTTCAAATTGAGAATGGATTTTTACAACACAAAAAGCTTAAGGAAAATATATATTCTAGAATATAACATACTCACAAGACACAAAATTCATTATACAGGGTGTCCCGGGACTAATGGGAAAAAAGTCAGGAGCGTATAATCTGAGCTAAAATAATGTTAGTACTTCATATAAACTTTTACTATGCAGGCCCTCGTTTTAGAGTTATAGGCCTCCAAAGTTTTAATTTTGAATTTGGTTTTTATTTGTATTTTTTGTACTAGTTATTTGATCTTTATAAAATTTACGGCAAAGCTATAATGTATGTGTATGTTTATTTTGGTAAGGTAAACAGATTTACAGTAGTGCATTGAAGCCAGGGACGGACTACTCGCTATGGTTAGTGATCCAAAATTTTTGCAGGTATGGCACACCCTGTATGAAATTACCGAAATTCACTTCCCCACACATTAAGCTAACGAAAAGGTACTCTTGCTGGAATTCGATAAAATAAGCCGTTTGGCTAATATTTACAGTTTTATTAATGCACTAAGTACCAGTTCACGCATTCACCATTTTTATAAGTACACAACGAGGTAAAACTAACTTTTAATAGATGTCCAAAATTTACCTAGAGTACTACAAAAAAATAATTTAACGATAGCATAAGATGAAAAACATTAACGACTTATTAATTGGAAAGTTGGTAAAAACTTTTTATAAGTGTTTTTACCGTTTATCAAGTTACCGTAGGATTAGTTGTCAAACGTTGTGTAGAATAGTTCGTAGTCAGTATTTGTCAATAATTCATAAGTCCTTAATTTAACAGTTACAATAGCAGAATTCGCTTTTATTGAGTACACAGATAAACATCTAATGTATGGACTGGCTTCTCGAAACTGTTTAGAGGCCAAAAGGCTTTATGAAGAACATTTTGCAAACAGAGCATTGCCAGACAGACGAATGTTTGGGCGTATTGATCTCAGGTTACGAGAAACAGGTATGAATAAGTAAATGTAATTTTCCATGTATACAAAACAAAATTTTAAATTTTAGGAAGATTTTCGCCAGAAAAAGCTGGAGAAGGTCCAGTACGAAGCATACGTACTGTGGCAGTTGAACAAGACTTGTTAAATGCAGTTGATAATGAACCATCGAGTTTTAGAAAATTATCAAGAGAACATAACGTCTCGAAATCAGTTGTTCATCGCGTCCTAAAAGAACAGCTGTTATATCCTTTTCACATGAAAAAAGTACACCGTATGACAGTGGCTGATTATCCTGCTCGACTTGAGTATAGCCAGTGGTTTCTGCGACAACAACAAGCAGACAACACATTTATTAGTAACGTTCTCTTTACGAACGAACCGGGTTTCACCAGAGATGGAATCATAAATTCTCATAATATGCATTTATGGGATGATGTGAATCCACATGGCATTATCCAAACTAGGATCCAGCATAGATTCATGGTTAATGTTTGGCAGAAATAGTTGTCAATAATTTGATACAGCCATACTTTATTGACGGTACTTTGACCGGTCAGAGATATTTGGAGTTTTTTTGCAAAATGAGTTATGGAGCCTGTTTGATGATGTGCTACTGCAAACTCGTAGGAATTTATGGTTCATGCATGTTGGGGCCCCTCCTCATTTCAGTTTAGATGTACGACAGCATTTACACACAAGGCTTCCTAATAGATGGATTGGTCGTGGAGGCCCTTTTCAATGGCCACCGCGATCAGGAGACGTTAATCCTATGGATTTCTTTCTCTAGGGTTATCTCAAAAGTAAGGTATACGCAACACCTGTGCAAACAAGGCAAGATTTAATAGACAGAATTGTGTTACACTGCAATGTTATTAGAAATAGTGTGAAATTGCTCTTTCAAGTGCAAAGAAACAACCTTCGTAGACTTAGAATGTGCGTGGAAGTGGGAGGAGCTCATATTGAACATTTATTAGAATAACGTTAGTTTTTGTTGTTGTTTAGGAATTAGTTTTAGTCTAATGTTTTATAACTTGTGTTTTTTGAGGTTTTCTTAATGGTTCAATAATGTTATGTTCGTAATTTTGATTAAAAGCAAGTAAATTCTGGACATCGTATTAATAAGTTAGTTAGGTACAGTTGCGGCCAAAAAAAACTGGGACAGTTGTTGTTGCCTAGTGTAAATGTGACTTTTCAGTTTCCGGGAAAAATGAAATCTTTTTAACGTATATTTAAATGATAATACCACTAAAGTGTGAATAATATTGTTTTTCATTATTAAATATCAAAGGCTACTAAATAATTTTTTATTTTATTATATTATTTTACATAACGCATTTTTACTAAACATCATTGATAACTACATTTTTATATAAACTTCAAATAAATACTGAAGATTTCAATTCAGAATGTGCTACTCTGCGATGGCTTATACGACAGGATGCTGGAAAAGCTTGAACTACTGCTTCAAATGGATTTGCTCTTAAATGGTTAAACAAAATAGCGTCCCGTTCAGCAGTTGACTTTCTCGGACGTCCTGAACCTGGAGTTCCATCATTTCTTAACTCTCATATCGCCATCTTCTTACAATACTTGAAACTAAGTTCTTGCTTACATTGTTACAATGTAGAATTACTTTTTAATTTTCAATAAAAAACAACAATTAATATTTAAAACAATGAATGAGTTATTTTTTTTAATTAATATTTAGTTATCCCGCCATTATGCTCTATGACTTGTCTTAATCTACTGGTCATCGATTTATATAATGTTGAACAATATTCTTCAGTTATTTCCTCCCAAGCATTATTTATAACTTCCAACAAACCTTCAACATTTCTTGGTCTTACATTTGCCTTTCTAATTTCTCTAACTAACATTGCCCAAACATTTTCTACTGGATTCAAGTCTGGGCTTATACTACACCAGTTAAGGACATTAATATTACGTGCCCGAAACCATTCGGTCACTACACCAGAGTTATGCACTGCACAGTTATCTTGTTGGAAGATAAAATCATTGTTAGGGAAAAGAATCTCAACAGAAGGTAGCATAACATTTTCTAATATATGCTTCACTATTAAATCTTTCGCCAATATGCCATAGAACTCCGGGTCCCTGCGCAGATATCCACGTCCACATATTTACAGAAAAACGACCACTTTTTATTTGTGAAATTTACATAATTCTCATCAAACCGTGTATTCGGTGGGCGATAGACACGAATATTGCCGCTATTTGACGATTGAAAAACCTTTTCATCTGTAAAAATAACACGATTCCAAAATTGTTCGTCATATACAATATGCTCTAAAGCAAACCCCATTCTTGATTCTTTGTGAGTATTGTTTAATAATAGTTTCGTTGCTGCTGCATGGCATTTCAATTCAGACTGTGATACTCTACGACGGCCCGTACGACAGGATGCTGGAAAATTTGTTGCAGGAACAGCTTGAACTCTCAAATGGTTAATCAAAACAGCATCCTGTTGAGCAGTTGACTTTCTCGGACGTCCTGAGCCTGGAGCTCTATCAATTCTTCCCTCATATCGCCATCTTCTTACAATACTTGAAACTGAGTTCTTGCTAACATTGTAAAATGCTGCAGTTTGCCTCACTGACCATCCATCGTCTATTTTTGAGATTATTCCACCTTTCGTGACTGAATTTATATGTGACATAATTACTTTCAAATTTGGAATTGTCTGTGGATGAGAAATGGTTCTTATTAGAAGTGTCCAACTGTAACACATTAATGTTACTGGATAAGATCGCCGGTTCACTTGAAGAATATACAGAGGGGTTGAAAACTGAATATTTGCAGATTACACTAACAAATATATTTAACTAATTAAAGATCTTCTCTATTTTACATGAAGTTTATATAAAAATGTAATTATCATTGACGTTTAGTAAAAATGCGTCGTATAATACTGAAGCAGAGACAACTACTAATTAGTTTATTTATCATATCTAATGGATAACCGTTAGATGTTGCTATTTGTCTAATTGTATTAATCTCTCTATCAAAATTACATTTGTTCATAGGAACTGAAAAAGCTCTATGTATCATTGAATTATATGCTGCTAGTCTGTGTGAGACAGGGTGGTTAGAATTGAATGGAATTGTCACATCAGTCTGTGTTGGTTTTCGGTAAATTGAATAATCAAGTACATTATTAACTCTTTGAATTTTTAAATCAAGAAAATTGATTGAGCTATTTTCTTCAATTTCTAATGTAAATTTAATTTTAGGGTGTAAATTATTGATGTGGTTGAAAAACACATCTAATTGTCGCTCACTACCCATAAAACAAGCTAATATATCATCCACATATCTATACCAAAATAAAATATTTTTCGAAATATAGTATATAGTAAAAAAGAGAAAAAAGTGGCATTACAACTAATATATCCTAAACAAGCTGATGAAATTAAAACTTATAAAACCATCACATCAGGAAAAATTTCAAAGATAATATCTTCAGCAACGAATGCAACAATTTCTTTTAAAACAGAAAGTAACGTTAGTACAAAATTGTTAAATGTAAAAACAAAAATACCACTATTAAAGAAGTCAGGTATTTATAAACTCAAATGTCCAGAATGTAATGCTGTCTATTTGGGTCAGACTCTTAGGAATTTTGAAATACGATACAGTGAGCACTTACGAGCTTACAGATTAAAACAACCAGATAAATCCCACTACGCAAAACATCTACTTGACACCTAACACAGAACTAGAAGTGCTGCATATTTGTGAAAAGAAACAAGAACTGGATTTCCTTGAAGAACTGGAAATTAGAAGACATTTAAGAAACCCACAATATGAAGTTGTCAATGAACAGTTAAATCTAGGGAATTCTCCACTAATAAACTGTCTTCTCAAGTGATAATTGTAAAGATCGGCAGATATAGTTTTCCCGGTTTTCTATATCATTGCACAGTTATACTGATCTTAATTGGAAAAATGATATCCAGGATATCACCATAGGGCTAATAATATCTAAGCTTCAATATTTGTAATATCACATCTTCTTCTTTTTTCTATAAACATATATTAAGCCAATCACAAGTTAGGTTACTTCTTGGTCTAGCCAAAAATATAACTACTAAACATCAGGTAGGCATAAAATGAAATGTAACTTCTGTCATTCTGACGATGATATTGATTTATCGAAACAATTGTCAATTTTTTAGAAATTTCAATAACTTGTATTATATTGTGGAATTAACTAGAGACCTTGAGCTTCATTTAAAAACACTAACTTTATTTATGATAACACTGGTTTTATTTATATATTGCTATATTATACTTTAGTCATAATCGTTGTTTTTTAATAACAATTTGTATTATATAAACAGTATGATCATAAGCTTTTGTGAGAAAGGCCTAATCGTTGTTTTTTAATAATAATTTGTATTATATAAACAGTATGATCATAAGCTTTTGTGAGAAAGACCTAATCGTTATTTTTTAATAACAATTTGTATTATATAAACAGTATGATCATAAGCTTTTGTGAGAAAGGCCTGATCGTTGTTTTTTAATAACAATTTGTATTATATAAACAGTATGATCATAAGCTTTTGTGAGAAAGACCAAATCGTTGTTTTTTAATAATAATTTGTATTATATAAACAGTATGATCATAAGCTTTTGTGAGAAAGGCCTAATCGTTGTTTTTTAATAACAATTTGTATTATATAAACTGTCATAAGCTTTTGTGAGAAAGACCTGATCGTTGTTTTTTAATAACAATTTGTATTATATAAACAGTATGATCATAAGCTTTTGTGAGAAAGGCCTAATCGTTGTTTTTTAATAATAATTTGTATTATATAAACAGTATCATCATAAGCTTTTGTGAGAAAGACATAATCGTTGTTTTTTAATAACAATTTGTATTATATAAACAGTATGATCATAAGCTTTTGTGAGAAAGACCTGATCGTTGTTTTTTAATAACAATTTGTATTATATAAACAGTATGATCATAAGCTTTTGTGAGAAAGGCCTAATCGTTGTTTTTTAATAACAATTTGTATTATATAAACAGTATGATCATAAGCTTTTGAGAGAAAGGCCTAATTGTTGTTTTATTTACTTGCTAAAGTAGGTGCATATACAAATCGTGTATAATTCTTTGTCTATGATTAAATACTTTTAAGAAGAAGACATGATTGTAGTTTTTTAAATAGGCGTTTGTCATATACAAACAGTAAATGAAGACAGCTATGATAGTTTTAACTTCAAATCCATATTCGTAATAAATATGCATTCCAACAGAAATTACTTGCTAAAGTAGGTGCATATACAAATCGTGTATAATACTTTGTCTATGATTAAATACTTTTGAGAAGAAGACCTGATTACTGTTTTTTAAATAGGCGTTTGTCATATATAAACAGTAAATGAGGACAGCAATAATAGTTTTTAACTTCAAATCCACACTCGTAATAATTACGCATTCGAATAGAAATTACTTGCTAAAATAGATGCATATACAAATCGTGTATAATACTTTGTCTATGATTAAACACTGTCAAAAACTATTATGAAGAAGATCTGATTATTGTTTTTTAAATGGGGTTTGTCAAATATATAAACAGTAGACGGGAGCAACAATACTAGTTTTTAACTTCAAATTCATACTCATAAAATAACTGAGAATTCGAATAGAAATTACTTTTAAAATAAATTGAATAGACAACTCGAAAATATCACATTCTCTATGAATAGATATGTCATCGATTATAACTCGAGGCTGATCCGACGAGAACACCAGGTGCTCTATTATGCAACATGTGAGAGTGCTCGTGCACGACTACTCAGCGATAGGAGTACTCTCTCACTCATCACTCACATAGTCCTTATAAACCCTATTCACGATGATTCGACTCGTCTACCACATTTTGTCCAGCGTTGCCAAGTGGAATGAGTATATTTGACCTATTATTAGTTCTAATGTTCTGTTAGTAGGTTTGTAAAATATAAACATAACCACACTTTGTTTGTGTTACTTTTGTTTGTTATATTAATATATTGAGAAGTAAATGTTGTGCGAGACGCAAAAAACAATGTTAATTAATTTTATGCATCAACATGAAGAATTACAGAGGGGCCAATTTACGGCAAGCTTTACATACAAAGAGGCCCAACAACATTGGGAAGAAATTACTACCAAATTGAATAGCGTCCCAAATGGACAATCCAAGGATTGGAAAAAATGGAGGAAAGTAAGTATTTTGTTTTATAATTAGAGGAAATCGTAACGTGTATAATTAACTACAGCAGCTTATTTCATTTTTTCTTTCATGATAGACATGGCAAGATATGAAAAAAAACGCAAAGGCGAAAAATGCTGCTATCAATCGACATAGGAATATGACGGGAGGCGGCCCAGGCTGCTCTAAAACTCTCAGTCATACAGAAAGTGAAGTTTTAGATATGCTTAGCCCTATTCAAATGGACGGGATAGGAATTGAAGAAACCCCAATTGAGTTTTCTTTTGGTGATGATGTAGATGAAGTGAGTATTTATTTTTATGACCTAACAAGTGATTTTGTTAGGGCAAAACTTGACTTCGATTGAATCCTCTTCCTACTAGAAAAAATTAGTTTTAATTAACTATCATCTAGTCATACTTTTAGTAAGATTTTTAGAATGTATTATTATAGAAAGATCGGGTTTTACTTCAATACTAATTTTAGTTTGTCTTTTAAGAACTTTCCTGAGAAAGGCAATGATGTTTCAGCCAAGATAGCTGGAAGGGCTAGGGAAGAGGTAACAAACAGGTTTTATTTTTTTAAATTATTTGTAATAAAATATTACTTGCTTCAGGTTTTGGTGTTAAGTGAAATAAACCATGTTGATGCTGACTTCATTTCCAATAAACCTGCTGAGGAGCAAAATAATGAGGTAATACAGTCAAATCAATAGAAAACAGGTGTCAAGTTTTTAACATTGTTTTATGATTGCAGGCTCTTCAGGAACACACCTACAGCTTGCAATATCCGGTGACGGAAAAACTAAAAGCCCGACCCCAACCTCCCAAGAAAATAACAAAAACGGCTCGACAGCAAACCTCATTGGCCTTGAGTCAAAAACATTTAGCCTCCATTAATGAAAGGAACAATATGGAATTAGATTACTACAGAGGAAAAATGTTTATTGAATCACTGAAAATAAGGGCCCAGCTAAGGATGGAGAGGCAACAAAATAGTTGGTGGAAAAACTTGAAAAATAATTAATTTTTAGCTTGATGTTACCTTTATTTTTCTTTATTTGGGTGTTCTATCCATGTGAGTGTCAGCCGAATGTGAAAAAACACCGATTTAAATTTTTTATTTTCGAAACAAGAAGCTAAGAGAAAAAAGTAAAACCGACACATTTTTTGCACAGCTATTAGTGATCTCTCATAGAAAATAGGACAAAATCCAAAAATAAATAAACTATGATTTGACGGAAACTGTAAAACAAGGTACCCTGTTTTACTGTTTCCCTTATACTATAGTTTATTTATGTTCGGATTTTGTTCTATTTTTTATGAGAGGTCACTAATATCTGTCCAAACAATTTGTAGGTTATACTTTTTTCTCTTAGCTCCTGGTTTCGAAGACTAAAATTTGAATCAGTATTTTTTCACATTCAATTTCTCAAACCGATAGAACAGCCTTAAATATTTTTTTATTCTTTGTTTACCGTTGAGAATTTGATTTTTAGTTTTTTGTTTGTTTTATATTATAAATTTTATTATAAAATATATTAGTTTCATTTCTTTGGTGGTAATAACCTTGTTAATCCAAATAAGTCTTTAAAGGTTTATTTATAAAAGTTTTAAATTATTATAGGTTAAACAACCTCAAACTAGTAATAAATTTTGCAGTTTTCTTATTCTTTTAATAGCTTCAATAAAAGAATATAAAATATACATAAAAACATAATATTTATAATACATAATATACAATTAATAAATAGTAGGTATAGTAGTGCAAAAAAGTCACAATATTTTTAAAATTCTAATTGTAGTGCGTGTCAATTATTATTTGCCTTAATAGTCTTCCAGCTTCCAAATAATCCTGCGCTGCTAAATTATGAACTGCTGCAACCTGGTTTTCTTGAATTACTCCAAGATCCGCATTCAAAAATTCTTCGTCTCTTACCGGCTCCGGAATTCTATTTTTTACGCAAATATTGTGCAGCACACAACATGCTTTTACAATTTGGGCCGCTTTTACTGGCTGGTAGTGGAGAACCCTATGTTTCAAGAGACATCGAAACCTGTTTTTTAATAAACCATTGCACTGTTCAATTTTGCTCCTTACTCTCTTAAAATCATTATTAAATTGCTCTTCTGCACCAGGAGCTGGATTTCTCATTGGTGTTAGCAACCAAGGCCGTAGAGGATAGCCTGTAATAAATAATAGTAAATAGCATAATCAAGATCATTGTTAATTAATTTTTTTACCAGAATCGCCTAGCAAAAAAAGTTGTTTTGGGGTTCACGGCGATAAATTCTTTCAAGAATAGTCGAAATATTTGATTGCCCCCAAATATACGCGTCAAGCGTACTACCTGGAAAATTGGTATTTACACCTATTATTTCTAGGTTTTCATCACATACCTGAAATATTAACATTAAAAAAAGAAGAGAAAATGTAAAATAGTTTACCAGTTGTACATTTAAGGAATGGTAGTTTTTCCTATTAACATATATATGTTCTTCTTGGATTGGTCGTACAAGTGCCACATGGGTGCAATCAATAATACCAATTCCCCCAGGAATACCAGTGGAATGAAAAAAGCTAAAAAATGCAATCGAGGTCAAAAGTTTGTAAAATCATTATAAGTTACATTATAGTTTCTACCTTGCTCTCCGCTCTTCAATATTATGTGGAAAACGGATCCATCTCCTAATAATTTCTGGCCTAATCAAGGCATTGGTGACCTCTTCAATGCATCTACAAACACTGCTTTGACTCATTCCGCAAAAAAAATTGGAACCTGTCACAGCTTGATAGCTGCCTTGGCCAAAAAATAAAAGAGTCACCAACAACTGAAAACAATTCAAAATAAATCTTCCTGTGGCATTGATAGCTTATCTGTAAAATTATTTCTAAAACTTCGACGTGGTAATGATCAACGAATCCTTTAAAAAGGGTGTATTTCCCACCAGCCTGAAAACGGCTGTAATCGTTTCACTTCATAAGGGTGGTAAAAAAGATGAAGCTCAGACAAGTAAAATTAATGTTTTTACCTTTGTTTTACAACTTAAACCAGAAGTTGTTTGGGGAGCTTGCAAAAAGGGCGTTAGCTCATCCAAAAGAGCTGTTAAAGTGTCTTTATTTAGTCGAAAATGTTTAATAAAATTAACATCGGACAAGACCAAGAAGGGATCTTGACGATGGTAATACAAGCGAGGTATGTTATTTGCAGCTTGTTCTTCGGCATCTTCAACATTTTCTATTAGCATTTGCATTACTTAATCGTTATCATCCATTTTAAAAACAATTAAACGACAAAAACTAAACATGCAATTAATTTAATATTTAACCATAGATTAAAGAGACACATGACGGGTTACAATTTTCATTTTATTGGCCTTTATCTATCTAATTCTGTGACTAATACAATGTGCGCAAGTCCATTCTCTCAAAACCTGGCAATTCTCTTGGTTTTACCCAGTAGAGTATTCCTATAGGAGTATATGAGCATTCTTTTACCTTTCTGAATAAGAATTTTATAATTTTAGGAGAGTGACATGCGCAGTAAAGCTAAATTGTGAGAGAGAGCTCCTACACGACGACTCAAGGCGGGTTTATACAACATTTACATAGTCATAATCATAATCACAGTCACAATCATAAGAGTTATACTAATGATTTCTTATAGCACCGTTTATACAATTGTCACAATCACAATCATAATCATAAGCATAATTTTACTGACCTTGAAGTTCCTAACTTTTAACTTTATGATTATGATTAAGACGAGAATTGAAATGCGCATGTGTCGTAACCAACACGCGATGAGCAATGATGACAAAAAGGCGTCTTGGTTGAAGAATTAATTTTATTAGCCGTTTTTTGGAGGTATTTCTGTGCTCCGTCAATCATTGTTTATATTAACTTCATTGATTTGACTTTTTGGCAAATTTCATTTATATGAATTTTATGCTTATGACTGTGACTATTAAAATTGTATAAACGCCTTTCAGAGTTATGATTATGATTAAGTTTATGATTCTGACTGTGATTATGATTATGACTATGTAAATGTTGTATAAACCCGCCTTCACACAAGTTTGTGAATAGGGCCCCAGATAATGCCGAGCTACAAAATAACAAGCAGTTAAAATATAGCATTTGTAATATTCATAAATAATAAAAATCCATTAGGAATTCGTAGAGTCCATATAATAATTGGAAGTTGAAGTAATTGAGCGGGAATATCGCTATAACGGCGGGAAACCATACGGAAATGGGTTGAAAAATAAATATTTACAAGTTAGACTAAATTAATATATTTAACTACTTAAAGATCTTATTTTACATGACGCATTTTTACAAAACTTCATTGATAATTATATACTTGAAATTTCAACAATCTGGCAGATGTCAAATCATGAATGCTGCAATATGACATATTCAAAAGACAAATTCAAGCAGCTAGAATTTGACAAAACTCTACTACAAGAGTTGTCCCACATTTTATTGGTCGCAACTGTACATTTGTACGTAGTGCATTAATAAAACTGTAAATATTAGCCAAACGGCTTATTTTATCGAATTCCAACAAGAGTACCTTTTCGTTAGCTTAATGTGTGGGGAAGTGAATTTCGATAATTTCATACAGGGTGTGCCATACCTGCAAAATTTTTGGATCACTAACCATTGCGAGTAGTCCGTCCCTGGCTTCAATGCACTACTGTAAATCTGTTTACCTTACCAAAATAAATATACACTTACATTATAGCTTTGCCGTAAATTTTATGAAGATCAAATAACTAGTACAAAAAATAAAAATAAAAACCAAATTCAAAATTAAAACTTTGGAGGCCTATAACTCGAAAACGAGGGCCTGCATAGTAAAAGTTTATATGAAGTACTAACATTATTTTGGCTCATATTATACTCTCGTGACTTTTTTCCCATTAGTCCCGGAACACCCTGTATAATGAATCATAATATTGACACAAAATAAAATAGTACTTTGAAGAAAGAAACTCAACATTCATATCCCCATACTAAATTGAAAAAATAGTCTCTATAATAAATCTCACTGCACTTATTTCCGTTCATTGATTGTTCGCAGCCATTTTGAAATTGCATATTCACCTTCCTTTTGATCTCCTTTTTTGGATTATTCAACAGCTCCTGAAAAGTCAGTACAATATATAGTTCTTCCTCAAACAAACAAAATAACCATACTAAAGAACATGTTTTGTACAAAGAACTCTTCTCTCCTTTTTTAGGTCAAATAAATTCAAATATTGAAACTCTTCATTTGCTCAAAATTCGGTTTTGAGCACATTCAAGAAGACATGATTAAGTGAAGATTAAAGTAAAAAAATATGAAGTTTTCAACAATAATAAATACTCTACTGTGAATATACTTACTTAGAACTAAACCAGATAACTTTAGGATATTGAAACAGCTTTTCTGTTTTCTTCCCAAAAAACTGTATTTGGCAGCAAATTTGTTAGTCAACAATACTGTCATTGCACTTTTGACAAAGTCATAAACTGAATTGCCGCCTAGACTTGCAAGTTCAGGTACCTACAAAAAAATCAATTTTTGAAATATTGTTCAATAAATGAAAAATATTACTCACTGTTTTTTCAAAATTATCGCTTGTGCTTAAATAATTTGTCACTGCCTCAAGTGTGATTTCGTCGTTGATGGGAAATGGGAACTTTGTAAAAAAAGATTCGTCCTTTGTAGGTTGCCCTTTAGCTGATAACATTGATTTTTTGTCAGAGATTTCAGTTTTCATATCAGCTAAAATATTGGTCAAAAACACATATTGTTTTTTTATGTTTTTGATTTCATCAACTAAAACGTTACAATCGAGATGTATCGAAAACTTGAATTTTAATATTAATATTTTCACTCTTCTTTCATGGAATGGACAGTAGCAACAATTTTCAACAGTCACGTAGTAGCAGCCGCATTTCCTGTGAAAAAGTAAATTCATTCATGTAAAATATGAGAGAATGTAGGGAACATATATGGAAATACGTATGTATTAAAATGCAATTTTAAGGAAAAAAGTAAATTATCTATTTGTCCGGAATACATATTTTCACCGACTCTGAGCGTTCTATTTGACCAGAAATCTTATATTCCCTAATGTAACACACTGAATATTTTATACATACTGTACACTCTGGTACACAATTATTGTCCTCTACAGATGATGAACTATGAGGCTTACTGGGAGGCTTGGGCAATGATCTTTCTTTTTGAGAAGCAGTCTCGTTATCTGAAGAAGAATCAACATGTCTTCTATGTCGTACTTTTCGTGTATGGGGTTCGCCCTCTTGATTCAAATCACTCATATATTCCGCCAAATTTAATTTTCTCCTTGTTTCTAAATAAGTATCTGAAAATTGAAGACCATTATCAATGTACATACAAAGTGTCTCAATTTTCTTATATGAGAATTCACAAAATGGCTAGCATGAAAAGGCGATATAAATTTTAGGAAGCTACTTTAAAAAATACACCCTATCATTTTATGACATTTACTTACATGTTTCATTAGTGTGTACTGCTTCACAAACTATGTTTCTAGTTCACTTCCACTTATTTAACCTGCTTTACAATGAAGGATGAAAGAAATATGTCATCCACCATCTCCGTGTAGACTTCTCTTTTTATATCTGTTAATCCAAATCCAGCAAGACTAAATGATTACCATGGCAGTAGCGACTGCAGCCGTTTCGAGTTTCATGTCTGCACCACTTGCGTCCATGTTTGACAAACGTTTGATCCAATTTGGTTTGATCCAACATGTGCCACACCGTCTAGCAGAAGCATTTGTTGAATGAACCGCCAAACTTTTTGTTGGATCCAACATTGGACGCATATTGTAGTGCCTGCTTAACCTTCCGATGCTCTCACGCGGACTCTCAATCCGCAGGTAAACATTTTTGCTAGAGCTAGATAGAATATATACAAATCTGAGACTGCAATACAAATTATACATAAATTACAGTATAGAACCTAGTCAAAATGACTGAAGAATACGACGCGATATTCAGCATACACAACCAAAAGTCCTTGGAACATCCACGTCAACAACCCTCACGCAACACACAAAGATTCTCGAACTGGAGGCAAGCAACACTATCAAGTAAGTTCCCAAATAACAAAATACGAAACATTGGCAGACAAACATGTTGCTGGAAATGCGGAAAGAGGGAACACAACCGAAGGACATACTGTGCAACTCCCATCCCTTTATGCAGCCACTGCGGATCTCTGGGCACAACATCTAATACCTGCACATTCCAAAACCAGGCGGAAAATTGCTGAAGGACAAGTGCATGTGTAGAGGGTTAAATGCCTTTGCAGTTTGCAATACGACATCAGCATATTGTTCAATAAAGATAAAATTAAGATTGCTAAAAATTTTGAGAAACGTCATGATTTACGTGAATTAGCAAAAATATATAAAAATTCGAACGAAGACTTTAATCTAACTCAAGCGAGCGCAGCATGGATATTAGTTTTATATGGAGGCTCCAGCAAAAATTGATTTTATTTGGACACATTAAGACTCAATCCCCTTGTAAATGGAACGGCCAAAAAACAAGTGTTTTTTTGTCATCATTGCCTTCTACAGCGTAGTACATCTAAAAAGAGTATATTTACAAATCTAGATATGGTTAGGAAATGTAGATATTGAAAATCTAGACATTGAAAATTTGGACTGGAAGTATTTAAATAACATGCTTATCCGAATAACAATGAAAATTAATTACCAGCTCCAGATAATTTATTGAAAATGTTATTTTGTAGCTGCAGAAAGCCGCAGTGAAGGTACTTGTAAATGCCGGATAAGTGGCTTATACTGCTGACTAGCATGTCTATTACAGTGCAGCGAAAATAGTTTTGTTTTAATACTGCACCGATCATAGGAGTAAGTGAAGTCTAAGAAAATACTTAACACAGATAAAAATAAAAAAATAATTAATTTTCCTTTATTTACTACTTTTTCCAATTACTATATCTATATAAATATATGTTAACTTTCCAGATTAACATTTTTAAATGGGGATATAAAAAATCATATCATCGCATTTAAATTTTTTGAGAAAATCCAATATTCTGGTTATAATCTCGAATAACGCCCTCTATCGGCGGCCGTGTAGGTCATAACTATCATAATTACAAGACACCTAAAAGCCCAAGAAATGCTCTTTTCATTGATACCAAATTTATCCAAATCCATTAAGCCGTTTCGTTACCCCCCACCACTTCATTTCGAAAGATAGAGAAAAAATGTCAACTTTTAGTTAACATTATTTGCCCTCCCGGTACATAAGAACGATTTGAAAAAACAACACTAATATTTTCCTTTCTTTTACGGACTCCTAAATTTAATCTTCATTTTGTTTCTTGGAAGGTCGATTCGCCTTGTTTAAATTAGTTTGTATCTTCTGATAACTTTGTTGACCTCTAACAGCCATACATTTATGATAAAATTTTGCCACGTTTAGATTGTGCTGCGTAACTAAAAATGGGAGAGTGTCTCAGATATATGATATTACTTATTAGTGCTTTGCAGATAACAAGTTTACCTACCCAAAATGGATGTATACCACCGGAAGTACAAGGAAATCAAGTGAATGGTAAATTATTCATATTTTTTTTTGACAGAAATTGGTTTGAAAAAAGATTGAATCATAAACCTAAGATAATCTTCATTACATACAATCTTCAAGTATTCCAAAACATTTCGCCTCAGTTAATTGGAGAACATTATAAATAAGTGAAAAATATACTAAAAAAAATCAACTAGAATATTAGCTCCCAAACAAGTTCGTAGAGCTGAATAAGTGATCTATACAATCTTAGTAATATATCTCTTCCATTCGTGAGAGCATTAACTGTTTCTTTACAGTATATTGGGGGTAGTAAACTGTATACCTGCCATGGCAGAAGATTAAGATGCATATGGTTGACGTCGTATCAGTCACGTGATGGAAAAGACTCAGCGTTTCTACTGTACGTGAATATGGTTTATGTCAACAGGCCTTTTATATCGCTTATCGTTGTTTCTGGGAGTATACTATTTCTCGGTTACTTACATCGACGTGCATTTTATTGCCTTGAATGGAAGTGTTAGGCTCATCGCATATTGAACCCAGCGCACAGCCCACGGACAACCCACGCGTGTATTATTCTGTAAACAAGGGTTTAAAGTAGGGTACCGCATATTGAGCCCAACCCACGCAGAGCACACGCCCAACCCACGTTCGCTTGGTTCGGTTTGAGTGTGTCGCACAGTTTTCGTGGGTCGTGTGTGCATAGCTTGATTTATTAAAAATGGAGAAGTTAATAGAATTAGTCCGAAGTTTCCCAGTTCTTAATGACACCAGTCATGAAGATTATATAAGATGTAAAGATGAGTTGTGGGCACAGATTGCCAAGAGGAGATAAATTATTTGGTTTATGTCGTATATTGTAAGTAGGTATGTATAAATAAGTATGTATGTATAATGTGGACCATTTATAAGAGGTATCTTATGTTACGTATAATACTTCTTTGTTTCAAGGTAAAGTATTATATAAGGTGTCCCATTTCATTCCGACTGGCAAAATAAAATAAGAACATTACATTTTCGGAAAACAGTTATAGAGATTATAGGCAAATATTCGATGCAACCAATATTTTTAACCTTAAGTAGAAGGTTTAAGGCCAAATTTGTTGCTTCTGACTCAGAATCCATGTCAATAAGTGTACGTTGATCGTTCGGAATCATTGTGTAACGGGGCCTGGGTTGGGTATGGCGTGGGTTCAATATGCGGTAAATACGAGAAACGTTGACGTGGGTTGCGCGTGTGTTGTGTGTGGACTGTGCGTGTGCTAGGTTCAAGACGCGGCAGGCCTTTGGCTCACCGCATATTGAACTCAGCACACGCACAACCCACGCGTGTGTTATTCTGTAAACAATGGTTTAAAGTAGGGTATCGCATATTGAGCCCAACCCATGCAGAGCTCACGCACAACCCACGTTCGCTTGGGTCGGTTTGAGTGTGTCGTGTGCACAGCTTGATTTATTAAAAATGGATAAGTTAATAGAGTTAGTCCGAATTTTCCCAGTTCTTGATGACACCAGTCATGCAAATTATACAAGATTTAAAGATGAGTTGTGGGTACAGATTGCCAAAAGGAGATAAATTATTAGGTTTATGTCGTATATTGTAAGTAGGTATGTATAAATAAGTATGTATGTATAATGTGGACATTTATAAGGGGTATCTTATGTTACGTATAAAACTTCTTTGTTTCAAGGTAAAGTATTATATAAGGTGTCCCATTTCAATCCGACCGGCAAAATAAAATTAGAAACATTGCATTTTCGGAAAACAGTTATAGAGATTATAGGAAAATATTCGATACCACCAATAATTTTAACCTTAAGTAGAAGGTTCAAGGTCAAATTTGTTCCTTCGGACTCGGAATCCATGTCAATAAGTGTACGTTGATCGTTCGCAATCATTGTGGAGCTGGGTCTGGGTTGGGTATGGCGTGGGTTCAATATGCGATAGATACGAGAAATGTGGACGTGGGTTGCGCGTGTGTTGTGTGTGGGTTGTGCGTGGACTGTGCGTGTGCTAGGTTCAATATGCGGCAGGCCTTAGATTTATCAATGTTTTTGTTGAATAGTCTAATACGGTATTAGGTAAATATTTTGACGTCAGAGCTGCCAAGTAAAAAGCTTTGTTCCAATCGGCAATTCGATCATATATAATAAATTCATTAATGTTATGGACTTCAAGTAAAGTTGTGTCATTTTCATGCACGTTAGTGTAAGTGGCTTATGGTAAATGTGAGATTTATCGAAAAAATTAGCAGCTTTTGGAGAAATTATTGTATTGAAGCCTTCGGTATCGATTAGAACACTTAATTTGGTTTGGAGGTAATCATTTTTGAAGGGGGGTTATTCTAGAGAGTTGTGAAAATTCTGAAAATTTTCCTTGTTAACATTGCTCCCTTTTGAATTTATGTCAAAATGGTGCTCTCATCTAGTACCACTCACGGCTTGATTTCCCGAATTAATTGTATGAACCTCGAACATGGGAGTGGGATTTTGTTGTGCGTGGCTTCTATTCGGATTTTGATCATTATTCTCAAAATTTCTAGGCTGATATATATTTTTGATAGTTTGGAAATTACTTCGAGGAAAATTCGAATTCGGTTACAAGGAGAAGTGAAAAAGCTGTTTATCTT
The DNA here is from genome assembly GCA_963921935.1 of Galeruca laticollis. Taxonomy (NCBI): domain Eukaryota; kingdom Metazoa; phylum Arthropoda; class Insecta; order Coleoptera; family Chrysomelidae; genus Galeruca; species Galeruca laticollis. The sequence goes on along the minus strand of OY998178.1, from coordinate 119,817,634 downwards.
TAAATTGTTTCTTTAAAATTAATACGAGAATTAAAATGATATGGCCAAATCGTTCATCTCAGGTATTTTTAAACTTGCTTGGCGAGAATCTTCAATGGAACCAACTTTTCCCCTCCGGCCAGACTTTTCTCCAACCACGAAAAGACGTTCGCGCAGGCGAAACAATTTTTATCAAATTGCAATGCTACGAGGGTCGAGCGTTATATTCGTTAGACGAATTTTAACCGTTACAATTCCCCCCCATTCGTCAAAAGAAATTAACCCAGGAGGGTTAATTTTCATCTTCAGGTGGTTGTACCGAACATGGCTTAAGGTCTTTACAGTACCAGACACCTACATGGGCATCATCCTTCTTCCGTATTTCATAAGTCCACTCACTGAGATACCCTCTTAACTACCGAGAAAGGACCTACATACCTAGGGACTAGCTTACTCATATAAAACTTCGAAGCACCCGAATGAACCACATTTTTCTTCCACACCAAACCGTGGGACAGATACTCTACATGTCTACGCTTCAAATTATAACTATCACAACTCTTTTGATTAGCAGCTTCCAACCTTCCCTTAATATCTGCAAATAGTTCCCTAAAAGTCTCATTGCAACTAATCTTCGGGGTTTCTACACTATCTTCCAGATTCAAATCCGAATTATTCACATACTCTGTACCAGACAATAACATAGATCGACCAAAGTTTGCAAAATAAGGTATCATCTTCGTAATTTCAGGAACATATGTTCTAATCGCGCAACCTATCTGAGCTAGATGTTCGACCCAACTATCATGATTATCCAAGACATAAGAAGCCATCATAGTTTGAATCACCCAATTGACTCTCTTGCATGGATTAGCCCTTGAACGATAATTGGCATTCAACTTAACATAATATTGATAGCGGGAAGCTAAACTTCGGAAAAGTTTACCTCGGGCTAATTCATGACCCATCTTTTTGGTTCATCCTGTTTATACAACCCGTTAGTCATTTCGTCTAAATTATATTTCTTGCATTTTCAGTTTCAATTGAAGTACCTTTTCCTTCTGTGTTTCACGATGCTGAGTCCATGTTGAAAATATTACAGTTGCCTCAGGTAAGTTATTCTAAATTTTGATTGTAAAAATATCAACTACAGAATATTTATTCTACATAATTAGACCCTTGTATTTTCTTGGGAAACAAACAATTATTACATTTTCAGATTTTATGTATAATTTTAGTTTCACTTTGTGTGGATTACTCATTTTCAAAACAGTAATATTGTAGACTAGTTTGTTGAAATTTCTATTTCTCCGCAAAATAATAGGTTGTTATATATGATTGTTATTAGAAAAGTCAAAGTTTTTTCCTGATATGTATGAAACTTCTCTACCGCATAAAGGCTTTTATAAATGTTCAACTACAAATATATCAAATAACTTCAGTTGATTTAACGAAACATTCAACTTGTGGAGAGCTTGAATTATTTAACACTAGCATACGTTGTTAAGGAGGCACCCTGGAAAGACCATTATTGATTACTCTCCTTATATCTTTAGAAACCTCATATAATAATTGGTTGATTCACCAGTCCACAACAATGAGAAACTTTATCCCCAATAAGAAATTATTTTATCAATTCATGATTTAAGAAATTTATTTTTTGATTCCTAGACATATCTAGATATCTGTACATATTCTTCACCAAGTTTCCATCAGAAAAAAGAGAAGCAATTATTGTAAATTTAGATTCGTTATTGTATATTATATTTTTCAAAAAGTCGTAACGGCCTAGTCGTGGTCGATCTTAACATCTTGTACAGAGGATGCACATGTGACAACATTGTCACATTCAGCACGATTATTTTATTTAAAGTGAATTGATGTGGTTTTCACAGTTCATGTCTAAATGAGCTAGCTGTTATCTGCTTTCGGAACTAGCAAGTCTGTCAAATTATTCGCCGTATTTTGTGAATCATGTTGATATCTTTTCATGATAATCATGTGAGTAGCTTCTGCAATACAGGTGGTGGAAGTTCGTCGTGCCACAACCTATAAAGAAATGTATGGCGTTTATGAAATAATATAGTCTATACATTGAAGTGGAATCTTTCGATAAAGTGCAATTCAGCACTATATTGGCCAGAATACAAACTTGAAGTCTAATAGAAGGGTGGTTCAATTGCAAAAAAAAGTATATGCGTCTAAATGGCGAATATTTCGGAAAGCAATACAAGTATTTCTGATGAAAGTAATTTGTTTGTTTTGTCAGTCTGACTATACTAGAGTATTGGTACTGTGGCAATAGCCACTTTCTTATTGTGTTCCATTAGAAGAAATTGTTTTATCGGAGAAAATTTTATTTTCACGTTTGGTGAGAACAAGACTTCTTCCAAATCTCCTTTGAGGAGAAAGTGAAATTGAATTCGTCCATCGCAACCCTTTGGTGTGAGAAATTCGGTTTGTATGGATGGTGTTTATTTTATTTCAATATCTATTATCATTCCTCTATCCTGGATACTGCATATTATTTTACTAAAAACGAATTCTTCGCATTCTTCTTCGTTTCCTCCTTGTTGAATTTTCTGTTTGTTTATCTTATTTTTTGTTAGTATAACTACTTTAATTCCTCGAAATTTGATTAAGTTTCTTTTAGTATAGTACACATGAAGGAGCTAAAGAGATTTTGAAGGTATTTCAACTAGCAAAGGAGAGAAAGAAGGAATTTGAAACAGCAGGCGGAAAGAAGAATTATCCGTTGATAGTATTAGAAGGTTTGGCGGGTTCAGGTATGTATTATTTTTATCAATTTTAATCGCTCAAAACCGTGACACCATACTTTGAAAACAAGATTTTTCTCTCGCAAAAAACGTTTCTACCATTGGGGCAAACATGTGAATATTTAATATACTTCATTTCATAATTCAGTAAAGTTAAATTGGTTTACTAATATGGTACTTTATTACATGAAAATATTACTTTACTTGATGTTTGTATCAGCCAAAGTGAAGTACGTCTCAGTATTGTGAAAATAAAAATAAGAGTAGCAATGTATATTATTTTATTCTGCGTTGTAACACCAACGTAGTGCCAAGACTCTGTTTCTACCCTATTACTACCAACACTACGTCAATTCGACGTATACCAACAGCAAGTAGCGAAGCGCCCCAGGGTGGAGTAGGGGAAAGGGGAGGATTGGTGGCCAGTGGGGTAATAATAGCCATCAAATATAACAGTTAATGGCCTATTATTATTTCACTTTTAATACCTATTACGCCATCTATATCTGTATCATTCAAACTGTACTTTAGCAACCAAGAAGTTTAGCCGGTAAAGCAGACATTAGAGAGATATTGCTTGGTAAAAAATGCTTTGCGGTAATTACGCTTGCGGTATTTTGACGTTTATTGAATGCGCGATCCACTTCTTTACGTCTCTAACGCTAATAACGTTAGCGCTTCGTGTAATTTACGGTTACGTACCGTAGAGCGTTATTGTAAATACCGCATAAAATTGTCCTGCGCAGTTCTCATAACAAAACGTATCGGTTTTCTAATGTTAGATTTGTGTTTATCATCGCGTTTAGATGATGTTTACTATGTGTTATGCAACTCTTTTTAAAAGTATGCAAATTCCAGTAACTCTTAAAAGTACCAATAAAATATGTAAAGGAGATAAAGCAATGTGCATACTTACTTTTATATCTTATAATACTAACACTAAACTATAACAGAACTACGAGTGAAAGTATAAATTGTTTCAGCGATTCCAAGAGCCTCAGTCAACTTAGAAATATCTTCCCTTTTAAACATAAAATTGTTTTTTACATTATCCTCTTGCATAGTATCAAAATCAAATACAATCATAGGGCCTTGGGTATATTCTATTTGGTTTTGCTCTACTCCTTGTATATTATGCAGAATCACATATTCAATAGCATTTTCACTAGCTCCAGCTAAGAATTTCATCCATTCTCAAATATATTTCATTTTATCAAGTATCCAAATAGTAAGTTTATATGGTTTTAACTTTAAAAAAAATTGTAAGTTCACAAAAAAGATAGGTTATGTTACTTCTTTCCTAACGCAGAACGCAGCGCTACGTTATTAAATAACAGTGATGGCAATAGCTCTTATTTCCTAATCTATTTTAGGTAGAGCGTTATTAAAATAGCGCAACATAAATACCGCACCGTATGCGGTATTGCAATTGGCAATATCTCTCTATTTTTGGCAATGTCAGTTTTAGTTGATATTCATGCTTCATTGTCCGATTTTTAAAGGTATGTGAAAGCACTCAATTCAACTTATTTGACTACATAATTGGTACCGAAATGTTGCAATTTTAATGTAGTTTAAGCCTGCATAACAAATTTTTGTTTTAATTCAAGAGAATAACTACTGTGAGTTTAAGAACATAAATATGTATTTTGGGGTTATAATGGCCTCGTGTGGCCGGCCACTATTACCCCATTACCTCAAAAGCGACAAAGCAGGATGGACTGCTCAACAACTTACTGCAGCAATAAATGCAATAAATAATGGCAAAAGCGTCCGTGAAGTCGCAAGAAGTTTTGCTATTCCTAGATCTACACTTCAAATAAGAATAAAGCAAAATGACAGATCAGAGGCTTTTTTAGGTCGAAATTCGGTATTTTCAAAACAAGAAGAAAAGTTTTAGCAGAGCAAGTAATAAATTTGGCAAAACTCCCACAGAGATTAAAAAATGTGCCTATAATTACGCCGAAGAAAAACAATTACCTCATCCATTTTCCAAAGAAAAAGAGGAAGAGATTGGCTGACCGGCTTTTTAAAAAGGAATCCAACTATTCGATTAATAAAACCGGAAGCGACAAGCATTAACCGCATATCTGCGTTTAACAAAACTGAAGTAGACTTATTTTTCTCTAATTTAGAGTCTCTTCTGGATAAGTATAAATTTTCAGCATCCAAAATATAAAATGCAGACGAGACGGGCATTACAACTGTCCAAAACCCTGGAAGAATACTTGCTGAAAAAGGACAAAAGAGAATCGGCTTCATAACAAGCGCAGAAAGAGGCCAAACAACGACAATTATGTGCTGCATAAATGCTTCAGGAACATATATTCCACCCTTATTTATTTTTGCGCGCAAAACGATGAAATCTGAATAAAAGAAAAAGGGGCCACCAAGTGCAATTTACTGCTGCTCTGACAATGGTTGGATAAGTGAAATCATATTTCTAGAATGGCTCCACCATTTTTACGATGTAGTAAAACCATCAAAGGAAGATCCAGTTTTGCTAATTGTCGATAACCACAGTCGCCACTGTACATTGGAGGGGTACAATTTCTGTGAAGAAAGAGGAATTGTAGTGTTAACAATACCACCGCACACGTCACATCGACTCCATCCGCTGGATGTGGCATTTTACTCATCCTTGAAATCAGCATATAACATTAAATGTACAAATTATCTAAGAAGTCATCCTCATGAACGTATCACAACGTCCGAAATAGCTGAAATATTTCAAAATGCATATGGTCGCGAAGCCACTCCAATTAAAGTCATTAAAGGATTTGAGAATACAAGAATATTTCCATGCAAACCAGAAAATTTTACCGATGAAGACTGTGCTCCAGGTGAATTATTTATACAAGAACTGTATAGAAAAAAACAAAATCAAGAGAATGAGGTAATCGAACTAGATGAGGAAAAGGATAATGAGGAAGTTACGGAGAATCCAGAAAATACGACACCTGATAAAAAGCATGACTTATCGTTTGTTGACGTAATTCCAATACCAGGATGCTCGAAGGACAACTCAGTTGGAAATAAAATATCCAACCATAATAGCAGTAGGAAGCAGCATTCAAAAATAATGACGTCAACTCCAATGAAGTCAATCTTAGAAGAAAAGCAGCGGAAAAACGAGAAACAAATTAGACTTAAAGTTGATAAAGGAACAAAACGAAAAATAGGTGTCGAAAAATCAACTCCTTTAAAACCCAGTCCTACTCCTCGAATAATATCCAAAGGAAAATGCTTAAAAACCCAGATGATCACAGAAAATACTTCATCTGAAGAAGAAGATGATCGCGACATCGACGTTAACGAGGATATTTGTGCAATTTGTGGCGAATTCGCTAAGAATAAAGAACTGTGGATCAAGTGTAGTGTTTGTAGTCTTTGGGCACATAAAGACTATACCAGTTTTGAGGGAAAAATATATATCTGCGATTTTTGTCAGTAAAATGGGGGTAATAATGGCATTGGCCACTATTACCTCTTAACCGTGGGTAATTATAGCCACCCGCAGCATTCTGAAAAAACGTTCGTGTTTTTTTAAAAATTTTGTTTGATTATTTTCAGTAAATACACTTTGAAGTAGTAAGGTTTGAAGTTTTATTTACTGTAATATTTTAAAAATCTGAGCAGATAAAACGGCAGAAGCAAAAAAATGCTTAGGCGGCCGCCATTCCCCCCTTTCCCCTATACGTAGACATCTAAATATTTATGTTTAATGAATGACCCTGTATAGAGAACTGAAGATTTTTTCTCCATTGGAGAGGTTATAAATCACAATCACTCTGTCTGAAGCTCATTCCGGATAACCAAGATATCGTCTTCAAACCAAAATCTGCTTTAGTCCTAGGATGATTCATTACTAATTAGAAATAATTAACAGTAGAATCCTGACTTCAAATTATGAAGATTTAACCTAAAATACCTAAATAGAATGTAGTTGCTTACTGAGTACAGAGTGTTTTGATTAAAAATTTAAAAACGATTTGCGATCAGTATTATAATTCTATTTTACGTATCCATTTCATATTTGACAGGAAGTGTATAACACTGTACACCATACTAAATTATGTTAAACATAACGTTTCTATCTACTACCAGAGGCGTACGACAGGGGCAAGTGACTGGTTAATCGTACCCAAATTCTACGCCACTGGTGGAAATTTTAGCAAATTTTTTTGATTCTCTAATATATTTTACGCAAATGACGTACTCATTCCAAATAACGATAAAGTCAATATTTCTCGAGATAAGTTAAACATGAAGCCATTTTTTTTAAATTTTGATGTGTAATAACATTTAATTCAGATCAGAGCCAACTACACAAAACAAATGATATTGAAAAATTATTAATCAAATGCCACTTATCTCATTGCTAAAAATTGAGTTCAGTTTATTTGTTTTAAAATCTTTTGTCCCGCGAGTTTTCCCCGGCTGGCACTCTGCTGAGGTTGTGGAATTCGGCCTTAGTTACACTATTTTTTATTATCTCAATTGGGATAAGGTGGATCAATAACAAAAATTTCGGGATAATGGATTTATTTAACACAAAAATAAATTCATATAAACCATGTATTCACAATACAATACGAATAAAAATCAGTATAACAATAAAAATGTCCAACTTAAGATTTTTTAACTATCGAAAATAAGTTTAGGACTTATCTTGGAGAGACTCGGGATATACAGCTCTCAACGATATCAGCAGTTAAGATTTTTTAACTATCGAAAATAAGTTTAGGACTTATCTTGGAGATTATATTTGCTTCTAATGTGATGATCCCAAAAAGACATTATCCAAAAATACATTGTTAGATTTGTGTAAATAATAATTTAAAATATTGATAGCGGCCAGTGAACTAATAAGGACAAGTGAAATAGATAACAAACACGTGCGTTTTGTAAATATCGTATTAGCACGACCTACAAGGTCAAGAATACGGGGCACTGACTGTGTTAGCTTTAATATTTCCTATAAATAGATAAGTTCAATACTTTGAGGAATGATTCACTATTATTGTTTTTAATAGTACAACCGTATGTAGTGTGTGTCAATAATCTATATTTGTAGTTTATAAATATATGTTATCCCAGTGAGTTTTAAAACAATGTTATTTATTTAACCCTAAAGAATGGTTTACGAGGTAAGTGTTTCCCGGAGATAAATGGTTCTATGGTTAAAGAAGTATATACGAGGGGCACTTGCTAAGTAACCACCACAGCATTCACCGATTAAATATGAACTTGCGAATTTAAAAACGGTCCTTCGAGTAGTTTTTATAATATCGAAGTAAATAGTTTTGAATTAGAGGTGGGAGTAACTGAATAATAAGTAACGCTACGAAATAACTCATTAAAAATTCATAAGATGTCGATAGACGTGTTACAATTTTTAAATAATTTAGATATTATTTTAAAGTTAGAAGATCTATTTTATTTTTGTCAATATATTTATTGTTAAGACGGACTAAAGTTTCAATTGCATATTAAATGCAATCCACTGGCCCAAAACATCGACATAGTTATTAAGGTCAGTTAAGTTGACATCCCCCCCCCCCGAATAGTTATTTTCAATAAAAACATATTTGGTCGTTATGCACTCCTAATGTACCAATATGCTCCATGAATGATTTTCTTTGCACTACATTCCCCGGCAGCATATTATATACAGTCTCCTTATATTCTACATCTACATCATTATAGAGAATTTGTCTAAAAACATCATATCTACTTATCTACATAACTAAACATTTCATTCGAAAATCGATTGTCTCGGCTGCATAAAACCAATGGATGTATCGCATTCGAATAATATCTCGCGTTCCCTTATGAAATGACGTTGGTCGAAATCCAGCCAATGGCAGCGCCGCATTTAGCTACTGGTTTCGAAAGAATGTGCAGTTTTAAAATATGCTCCCCGGTTGTGTCTTTGTGGGGGGTGGGGAGAAGCAGCGGTGCAAATGAATGCTACCCCCCCCCCCCAATCGGAATTTACAAATTGTGTACTTTGCACCATCAAGCGCTTGTAATGCACCATAATGCTCCATCAAGAAAATCCTTTGTACCCCTCCCCTCAGTTAGTATGACAAATTCCGAAAAAAATATGTGGCAGTGGCATTCACTTCTTATGCACTATTATTCACCGCCTACAAAAACAAAATCTTCCCTTCCCCCGAATATAAAAAGTATATTCCTTCCCCTAAGCCAAAAAAATGGGAAAACTGCTAAAATGATGGCAAATGTTAGTGAAAAAGAGCCCTGAAAGTGATCGAGAGGTCAGAAACTGTCTGTTCATCGCTCGTTTAAAAAAAACAGTTTTTTGTTGAGTAAATAGTTTTCATATGCTAGCAGGAAAAATGCTGTAATCCTAATAATCGCGTAACGTGACCTTTCGCACTGCTTTGTTTAAATGTCAGAAGTTAGAATTACTACCAGTAAACACCACCTCAGTGTATCTTGCAACCCTTGCTGGTTTTTAGGGGTTTCATCTAGCTTGAACTATCTACAAAATATTCTAAAAATTTTAACATCCTATGCTGGGAAGGATCTCATGTTGTGCACTGTTATCGCAGTTCTCAATGACGCCGTACCTCTAGTTGCCAATGGAGGAATAAACATACAACTTGGTATATAAAAGAAGTAGTTATAACCTTTTTATTGAAATAAATTATCCAAATATAAGTAATAAAAACAAAATATCCCTTCGCCTAGTCAGTTAAAGCTCATTATTTAAAGTAAAGTTGGCCCCCCAATGACAATTTCAGAAAAAAATACATGAATAAAAATCAGGTTTAAAATTGGAAAAATATTGCATTTTAGAAGAGAAAAAGGACAAGCTACTTAGAACCAGTAGCAGAGTTTTTATCGACGGACTATTCGAACAAAAAAGTGCTAGCGGGTTGGACTAATGCGAAATGGCAACCTAGAAGGCTCCAAACCTATAAAAACCAAAAGATGCTATGTTACACGATCCAAGACCTGTGGATTTGATTCGGTAGTTCAAATACTCGCCAGCGATTTCTGCGATAGACAATCTTTTCAAGATTTGTATATCAGTGTTATGACATTCTCTTACTTCCTCTAAAATATAACGGACGTCACTATGGCACCCGCGGCTTTGATACCTACCAGATTTTCTCGGGCGCCAGATTTTTGGGATCGTTTACTCCATCGAACTCTCGAAAATGGTAGCGTCAAGAGTTACGAGAGTAGCAACAGATGGAGGTTAAGTAATTCCAGGGGTCTCTTGTTCTTGACCCCTATGCCGTGCGTAGTGGGAAACAGGCGCTTTAATTGTTTACCACTATCTACCACTATCGGAAACTGAAACTACCGGTGCTTGATAAAATTATAAACTTTATTTAGACTTCTAAATAATTTGGGAAAAGGAAAATAAAACGATCCAATGAGCTATATATTTAAAATAACTAAATGTTGATTAAAACCTCTCAGTATTATTTACGATATCTAATTAGATTATTAGGTACTCAGACCAAAGCACTTTACCACACAATAAATATTTTACAATCACAAATCTAACGTGCAAAGCTTTAATAGTTTCGGCGATTGCCGGTGAAAATCAGTGGAAATTTACTAGCAGTACGGTGAAAATTAGACAGAGAAAGCGTTATTAGGCACTAGCGGTGTTTTACGGGAGCGTTTCTTAGTATTTGTGTACGGCTTAGAATAGGACGGCGGTAACTAATAAATTGCACTTGGTTTTTGTACGGATATTACCCCGGCCGTTGGTGCTAAATCAATCGCTTAATGAACAGTTAGCCGGCAGAATCCGAAAACCTCTCCCTGGCGAACCTGCTATGGCAGCGAACGCTCGCGAGATTATTTCATTTCACGTTTTGGAAAATTCTCGAAGCATGCACCTGCTATGGCAGCGAACACAGACGAGGCTCCTCCAAGTTGCCTATTATCAAATAGTTAAAGTCACGCTACCAAGGCCTATGGTACTAGATTCAACGATTCCCGAAATACTTTGAAAATCCTCCAAGTATCTACCTGATATGGCAGCGAGGATGCTTGGAAGTTTCCCAACGGAATTTCCCTTCCCTAATGTTGTGTAACGGAATCGGAATTCCCGAAATAGTTTCAAAATCCCCCAAGAATCTACCTGATATGGCAACGAGGATGCTTGGAAGTTTCCCAACTGTATTTCTATTTCCAAATTTTCTACACCGGAATCGTGATTCCCGGAATACTTTGAAAATACTCCAAGAATGTACCTGCTATTGCAGCGAGGATGCTTGGAAGTTTCCCAACTATATTTCTTTTCCCTTAAATAAAACCAACAGATCAAGTTTTTACTTCGGGATTGTACACAAATACACGAAAAATCACTGAAATCAAACAAGCAGCAAGCAAAATAAAATCTATTAATATAACTACAAAGGACACTAAGAGCAAAATGAATTTAACACAGAAAGAATTATTTATAAGATAATTTTTAAATTCGCTTACCTCGTTGGTGAAAATCAGATATAGTTTCGGAGATGGTGGAAAACGGCGGAAAGCATAGAAAACAAGTGTCAAAGCACATAGCAAAGACCAAAGAGAGCTATTCCGTCCTGTTTTCCGGTTTTATTCATTCTTCTCTCAAACCCACTCAGGAGGTCCCCTACTTAACAATCTTAAAAACGGCGCAGACTGATTTGCGCGAACGGTACAGTAAGCAATACATATTCAATATACCGGATGTATCAAAAGTAATACACATATTTTAAAATTATTAATAGTAAATAAATTTACAGCTTGTCATGAAACTTAATAATAACAGAACTTAATAATAATACTAATAAAATGAGAAACTAAAATATATACAATGGGATGTCGGGAACTAAAAATAGTAACATCGTTACAGTGTAAGTCAGAGAGCAGCTACATTTTATTTAAGTGTTTTGGATAAAATTTTCATCATTCGAAGCCAGGATTCTACTATTATTTCCAATTAATAATGAATATAATGAATTTTAGGCGTCAATACACTTCTTTTGGGAAACAATTCCAGCGAGTAAAATTACACATTCAAATTCCATTCTAGTTAATAGTGGAGTGTACTATAAGGAATTGGTCCTTTGTCTCTGGACAGCTACTTTTGTTACATACGATAATAATTGGAACAAAAATATTTTAGAATTCAATATATTTAGAAAAAACATCACTAGATGCACATATCGGTTCATTATTTTCATTGTGTCCAATATAAAATGGGTAGTTTCTATTTTTTAGTACTTACACCGGTTAATTAATTTTCCACTCAATATTGAAAGATAGATCAAGGAGAATGATTTGATTGAGAATATAGCTGTTATTAATGTATATAATAAGAAAATTAAGAAATCTCTTAAGGAGACTACTTTTCCAAAATCGTAGTGAAAAGCATGAAAAATTTTGTTTCATTACCTTTTGATATTGCTGTTAGCGTTCGGTTTAAGAAGGAACATTTAGCTCACTAAAATTATGAACCTACAGATAAATCGAGTATTGATAAGCGTGCTGTTCATCATAATCATACAATAAGTTTAGGTAATGTGAAATTATTGAAAACTGTATCCAAAAATAGATGGTTGGATGCATTCGAAAGTATTGAAACAGTTACACGTAACATTAGTTGAAATAGAAACAAAGAACTGATTCTTTATAGCCAGTCCAATTTACAGATTATCTCCTGGATAAAAATTAAATGAGAATTTTTTCACGCTGAAGTATTTTTACCCGAAGTAATTCTTTCCTCTGAGAAGAGTTGCATTGACTCCTAAAATTTAATACACAGTTAGCGCGCAAAGGCTGGAACAAATTCGTTAAAAGCTTGAATTGGTCATTAGACACGTCGATTTCATTTTTCAGTTGCGCATTTGATGACGTCATCACTGTACGAGTTATGCTTTTGAAATGGAAATACTCAATTTTGATAGTACCACCAAAAAGAACGCATTTTTCTGGGTACGGATGTATATATTATAACCAACGATGTTCACAAGTGTCCTGTTCCACTTTGTTACTCTGTGACAACGCCGAGTTAAAATATTCCAATTCAATTGACATTGAAATTTTTTAATCCGGTATATTTTTTGTAGGTAAATCAACTCTGGTGAGAGGTCTGGCAAAAAAACTCAATGGGGTACAAAGTCATTCTCCTTCGTCTTCAGTTCAAAAATTTAGGAGATTATTTTTGAATGACACTGTAATAGATAATTTATACCATTATTTTGCCCATTACGTGACAGGTCTAGAAATCAGCTTATTGTTAAAAGATTCGCCAGTGATACTTGACAGGTAAATGTTAAAATTTTGATAAAGTCAACTAACTTACACTTATTCGATGTAGCACTATTTTATTGCTAATAATTTTTTAGTGGTATCTACCTTAACAGTAGGGCAGAAATGTGGGTCTGCAGCATACCTCCACCCCACCACATCCTCAACCCTATACCCTTCACTCAAAAAAAGAGAGAGAGAAATTCGTTATGAATTTTTTGGTGGTTTTTTTGGATTTTTGGGTGGAATTGTTATTTTCTTGAATTGTGCCCTGGTGTAGGATTTGTTTCCTCTTCAGGGCTGGGTTGGGGGTGTATTGGGTGGTTTCGTGCGTGCTGACTGAGAAATTGAATTGTATGTAGAAAAGGTGTCTAGTAAGATTTTTTTAAAAAAAGTGACTAGGAAAAATTTGTTAAAATGTGTATAGAAATGAGAGTGATTGGATGGGCTTTTTGCTAGAAAGTAACTGGAGAGTTGTTTTGTGTTGGGGTTTTTCGGGGGTTGACGTTTGGAAGCAGCGAAGCTCAAAAGTGTGCGGAGATGGAGTGACAAAAAGTGTCTAGAATGGAAGTGTTAGTGTAGAAGACGAACCATGTATCGTTGCCGATACATAGATATATGCGTTGAGCTCGCTAGGTGTCAGAAATTATTTGAGAGAATTGGGTGTTGTTTACTGAATTTGAAGTGTCTCCGGTATTTTAAGAGGTAATAGTATGAAATATTAAGGATTTGGGAATTTTTACTGGTTTTGGAATTTTCGAGAAAAAGGTGTATAGGAGACATTTTTCAAAAGTGTATGGAATATGATGAGTTGTTGAAATTTGATGAAAAGTTGCGGTGACGTGCCTTCGGTGGTTCGGGACTATTCACGGTGGTCGGCGGTGAAAAAATAATAATAATCTAAAAATGCGGGTGCGTCGATCGTCGGTCCATTTGGCTAGTGAATAAATTCACAGAGTATACAGGAAAACCGCAAAAAACCTGCAACACCGACGTGGGTGGTGTGGGGGCGGCTGAAAGTATAGTGTTTGTCCAAAATGTTGAACGATTAATAGTTGAGATTGAAAGATTTTAGATTGTTAGAGATCGTTAAAATATGAATGATTTTGGACTTTGTTGCGGAAAGTGAGTAGAGATGTATTAACCTAGAATAAGTATGAGAATTATTGTGAGATTTTTATGGTTATCGGATGGAAATTGGGGAGCTGTCCAGGTAGTCAATGTATTCGTCGGGGAGGTCGTCGTAGGCCGTGGCTAGTAAGCGTAACGGAGGAAATGGGAGCTTCCTCTTGGGAATTCTACCGAGGGGTCGTCTGTTGGCGATCCACAGTGTAAGCAGGGTGTTTTTGGAGATTTCGCTGCCCGACTCGATAGTACGATTAACGTATCGGGCCTGTAAATTATTTAGATGAGATGGGATGGGTTCGATGCCGATATTGACATAAACTGTGTTAGTGGGCGAGTATGGAGTCTTGTATTGGCAGTATCTCAGGATTGACTGCTCACAAGTTCGTAATCTTTTGACAAGATGGTTGGGGAGGGTGCAATAGACGTTTGCTCTATAGTCGATTATTGGACGGATATATGTTTTATACGTATGAAGTAAGGTGGTAGGGTGTGTGCGTCCGAAGGTGCCGCCGAGCGCCTTGAGAAGATTAACTCTCCGTCGGACTTTGTTTAAAGTGTCCATTAGGTCGGGCATCCAGTTGAGAGTGTAAGTGAATTTCACTCCCAAATAGACGACTTCCCTACGGATTTCGAGTTGATCACCCCAGAGCACGAGGCGGAAGTTTGTAGGTAGAAGTCGTTCGCTCATGGTATCAGGGTGTTGGAAAACGATGGCTTGGGTTTTTTGAGGGTTGAGAGTCACCCGCCATCTCCTGCACCAATTCAAAAATTGAGTCAGTAGATTTTGGGATCGAATGTTGAGAGAGCCAATGTCGGTGGCAGAAATGATTAGTGCGGTGTTGTCCGCGTATAGTTGGATGTTCTCCCGGGGATGTCTTGGGATTGGTGTATCATACGTATAAATGATATATAATAGAGGAGCGAGTATCGAGTCCTACGGAACGCCAGTTTGGGGTGTAAAAGGGTCGGATATGCTATAACCAACTTTGACGCTGATCGATCGGTCGGTGAGGTAAGAATATAATAATTTGACGATTTGGTTTGACAATCGGATGCTCAGTAGTTTTCTCACTAGTCCGGCGTGCCAAACTTGATCGAAAGCTTTCTGAACGTCCATGAGGATGGCGGCAGAGCAGCGTCGTTGATTTAAAGCTCGGGTGACGATGGTTTGAAGGTTGGTGGTGGCGTTATGACAAGAGTGGCCCGGCCTGAATCCGAATTGAAATGCCGGAATTATATTATTTTCTGTACAGAAGTCCCAGATTCGTTCTGCACTTATACCTCATATACTTGCACACATACCCTACTCCCATATCGCGCACCACACCCTCTATTGGGAGAGAAAAATTACATATATGGAATGGAAGTTTCTACCTCAGCTCGTTGTGATACGTCTCAAAGTCATTCCGTAACTCTATTCCCGTATTCACATGTTCTGGCATGTTCGATTTTCTCCCATACACTAACTCAAATGGTGTGTAACCGTGGTATGTGTTCGGTGTTGTATTGTAACAATAAACAAAAATCCTAGCATATGCGCACCAATCATCTCTCGTTTCATTTATAAAATTCCTGACATACTTGTTAAATGTTCTGTTTTTCACAGCTTCCTATAGATTCGTGATGATACGCGGTAGAAAAGTTATGTTTAATATTTAATAGCTCTGATAATTTGTTCATTATCTCATTAGTAGTAGTAAATACAGTACTGATGGTGAGACGTGTTTAAATTATATAAAATAAAGTCCTTTATGTTTTGATAAAATGTAAACATTATTCTGTGTATCGACACTGCCAAGGTCTGAGTTCATATCAGTTCGTAAGAATAATTTCTGATCCTCGGTGTTAATAACTATCACAATATATGGATGACCTAATCTCATTACCAAAAAAAGCATGGGAAAGGAGTAGATGTTAAATGACTCAAACGAGAAGAAACCTGAAATGAAGAAATTTTGTACGACCAAAATATGGAAATGAGAAGTTTGAAGAAGTATTACAAATCAAGTACATATGAGTGATAAAAAACAACAAAATTCAAAGAAGATAAAAAATTGGAGAAGAACCGTTAGCAACAAACCGATCGTTCGAAACAAATAAAAACTATTGAGAAACAAAATTTCTTGCGAATAAACGATAATTAATAAATAAAAAACCAAAACGCTGCATAATGCTTAAGCGATAATTGTGACAAAAAAGGGAAGAGAAGAAGAATGAATCAAGAGTCGTTACTGTAAATGAGAACGGTTATTGTGTGATAGCATGTGAAATATCGCTTACCTCAGCGTTCAGTTATCTCATATTACAAAACCTAACGTTACTGTACTCTTCTCCTCCTCAATTAAAATTGTGATTTATTAATCGCAAAGTAAGATACCCATCTAATAATCACTGTGATAGTAAATTATATCTCCAAGACTGATTCCAGATTTTGGCATTCATCCTCTACTTATTCCATCGCACGAGCAGCTTATACTACTCAAGGAGCATATACTTTACCCCCAAAAGATGATAAAATCTACAACTGGCCAGATGATCTTCTCAAACCTGACGCGGTGCTCTATCTCGACGTGGATGAAAATATTAGAATGCAAAGACTCTATCATAGGCTCCAAGACAATCCCGAAAAAGGAGCTAGTTCAAGTGACAAAGAACAAGTAACATTGGGAAAAAATGAATTGTTGTTGCAGATATGTCCAGCCTATAAAAATAAGTGAGTAATTATGAGATTCCTAATTATGTACAAGGTTCAGA
Source organism: Galeruca laticollis (assembly GCA_963921935.1). Lineage (NCBI taxonomy): Eukaryota > Metazoa > Arthropoda > Insecta > Coleoptera > Chrysomelidae > Galeruca > Galeruca laticollis. The sequence continues at coordinate 119,800,721 of OY998178.1, read as the reverse complement.
AATTACTGTATTGAATAATCCCATTGATGCAATGAATTGGGAGCAGTATTCTCCGGTATAATTTGTAAACCCCAATATAAACGTTATTTGGTTGCCATACATTTTTTGATGGAATTTATTTCTGTAAATCTTTTCTCTATGTCAATTCTGTACAGTGTGCAGTAGCTCTTACCCTCTATAAATCCTACATGTATCCCTTCTGTCTTTTTTGTATATTGGTACCATTATTTCCATTTACTGTTCTTCTGTAATTATCTCTTACTCCCATATATTTGTTATTGATTGGCAGATACTCGTTTTCAGTGCGTATGTATATTGGCTGTAGCTCTATTTCGTCTTTTCCAGAGGCCTTGTCCTTCACTGTCTCTGAATGATCTCTCCTGTTCTTTCCTTCGACGATGGTGGTATTTCTTCGTAATATTCTTATTTCTGATTCCTCCATTTGACCGTTCTCATTTTTTATATTTATATTGCTTTTATTTATTATTTAATCCTCCTGTTTATTTCTTGTGCCACTCTCCATTTGTTCTGCTTTCCTTCTTGATAGGAATCTTTCATGCTTTCATTTGTGAACTTCTTTCCAATACGTTTTATTCTGTATTCCATACCTTGTCATTTTCTTGTTCTACATTGTTATTGTTTCACGTTTTGTATAATTTTATGTATGACATGACTTTTTTTATTTATTTCTACATTCTTCATTATTTTTTTGTTATCACTAGTATTATTGTTATCCCACCTTTATGATTTCTTTCAAATGTTTATGTTTATGTTCGGACACTGTATTCTACTATCGTTATCTCAGTTCTCCTGAATGTTCTCTTTATTTTTTTTGCTGCCTTGCTATTTTTTCAGCTCTGTTTACTCCTTTAAATATTATTTTGTTTCATTCCCACCACTACTGAAATGTGGTCAATATCCGCATCTGCTCCTGTATAGGTACCCACGTTTCCAACTATTTCCATTCATGGCTGTTGTAATAGGAAATAATCTGGTTGGCTATTTTCTGATTGGAACTAACCAGGTCCTCTTGTAAATTTCTTTATCTGACGGTAATAAAAAGTCCCCATTCCGCTGCAATATTGAATTTTCTTTCATTTGTGCTTGTATCTCTGTGTTTACTGTTTTCTCCAATTATTGGAATATACAAATAATTATCAATTTTAGCATTTGCATCCTCAATCACTATTAAGATGTGTTCCTCTGCGATTACAATAAATAATTCTCTCATATCTTCTTGATACTCTTATTTGATTTTAGATTCTCCATCTTCGCTTCGTGCAAGTATATTAAGTTGAGTGAATGTAAATGACGTGTACTCAGTGTGTATATGTTTATTAATATGCAACTAAGCACCTTCGGCCATTATCAAAGCTGTCGTCATAAAAAGATCCAAAAACAGGTGTCAAAAAACATCCAGCTGATAAAAACGAAACAACGTATGAAGTTACGTCATTGTTACAGTGATATCATTAAAAAAACATTAAAATTACCATTCTGAATGGTAATTTCTATCATGTAAATATAATTGTACACCCTCTTAAAGGGTTATTTTAATGTTTTTGTTAATGATATCACTGTAACAATGACGTAACTTCATACATTGTTTCGTTTTTATCAGCTGGATGTTTTTTGATACCTGTTTTGGGATCTTTTTTATGACGACAGCTTTGATAATGGCCTAAAGGCCGAAAGGGCTTAGCTGCATATTAATAAACATATACATACTGAGTACTCGTCATTTTCATTCACTCAATTTACATCTAGTGTGTACACCATACCCACAGACAGTATATTAAGTATACTCGTATTTTCTTAGTATATCCTAATTTTCAAGTAACATATCAACTCGTATATCGCTATATTTTTTCAACAATAGCTGCATTGTTCTTATAGTTCTTGTTACTTCTCCGCTATTGACGAATATGTAGTTTTCTACTTAAGTTGCGAATTTTCTTTCTCGTTTGTTTTCTTGAATCGCTGCCAAACTATTTACATATTATATAAGTTATTATGAGAAGAAATGCATCAAAAATAAAAATCCTCAATCTCCACAATTATATGGAACCGTTAAATTACATAATGAAATATCGAAACCAATTAGACCTGTAGTAGTTTCTTATGTCAATACTCCTAACAATAAATTAGCTAAAAAACTCAACAATATACTTAATAATTACAGATATACAATATGTCCCCATAAGTAAACTTTTTTATTATTAATTCAAGGAAAAAAAGTAATTCTTCATAAAAAGTTCTGCATTATATAAACCCTAAAATACGGTCACCAAATATAAACTTTTTATTGAAATTAACTGTCTCAACCCTTACTTCGTGGAATCTGCTCATACTAGCGTTTTAAATGAAACTCACGGTTTCTAGTTAATTCCACAATATAATAAAAGTTATTGAAAATTCTAAAAAATTGACAATTGTTTCGATAAATTAATATGATATTGATTTATCGAAATAATTTTTTCGATAAATCAATATGATATGCCGGGTCAACGTTTCGCAATTCGTGCGCGCGCGAATTGCGAAACGTCGACCCGGCGCGCTTTTTTTGCAAACTAATTTCATGTAATTCCGAAATAACCATAGATAAAAAATATCGATGTAACTGCATACAAACGAAATCGAGACTTATATTTTTCGTAATTTCATAACTTCATAAATTTGGTAACGCCGCTAATATCAGTGATTAGCAAATGTCAGTTGAGATTGTTGTCAAAGCATAACAAAATCATTTTGAAAAAAACTAGTGTTTATCGTAATGATTCAGTCTACAATTATCACATATCTATTAAGAACAAATTAAATATTATACTTCGAGAATATATATGTATATATACAACAAGAAAATATGAAACATATCCATTCGAAAAGGGACAAATTCGAAAATGAAAATCCTTCTTCTGCGCTTGTTAAGTGTTTCCGCAGCAAAATTTGTGGTGCTATGTGTTTGTTAGTAAGTGCCTTACATAACTAAAAAAGAATTTTCGAAATCGGTGTCAGGTAGGTTTTCTCAAATTTTACCCAAACCAGCAATCGTACACACATTAAAAGAAAGGGATTATGATAGGCGCTTTGATTTTTGCTCTCTCATCCAAGGAGAGTTAGAGAAGGACCCTTTTTCACGAGGCATATAATTTTTTCCGATGAGGCGACATTTTTGTCAAATAGAACTGTCTCGTCGCAACATTGTCGCTGGTGGTCTGAGGAAAATCCCAATTTTTTATTAAAGTCTCATGACCAATATTCGTTTAAAACGAATGTGTGGTGTGGCATTTATAATAACAAATTAATAGAACCTTTTTTTCGCGAATCTATGAATGCCGATCGTTATTTACAGTTTTTACCAACTCATATCAAGAATTCATGGATGAACTACCCTTAATAGAACGTCAATGTATTAGGTACCAACAAGACTGTGCCGCATGCCACAGCACAATAAATGTTAGGAACTATCTTGAAAATTTGTTTCATGGAAAAGTTATTCACTGATATTCTGATCTCTTTTGGCCTGCTAGATCCTCTGACCTAACCCCCCTTGATTACTTTTTAGGGAGTTTCAAGACATTGACCACTTGGAGCGGATAATTTTAGAAACATGTCAAGAAATTTCTTTACAAATGCTGAAGGAATGTATTACGTGAATTTTCCAATAAAACGATTAAGTGTATTGAACGAGAGGGTGGATATGTCGAAGCATTAGTATGAGTGAAAATTAAATTTGTTTGTTTCTAATATTAATACGATGTTAGTTTTATAACTTAGTATTTGAATGTATTTTAATATTTGCAATATAAATGAATATGCACTTATTACTCGTTTTAATTGCAAAATTATTAGAAGACATCGAAAAACTAAAAGGTTTTCATGTGTTTCGTAATCACAAGAGATAAATGTTCAAAATAGAAATATTAGTAAAAATAAAATAATCTGAAGTTTCAATTTAAATGGATGTACTTGCATATTTAAACGTAGTTTTTAATTCTGATCAACTTTTTTTAGTAACATTTACGATATTGTGAAATTTAAAGGTACTTCACTCTTGAGTAAAACTGATATTTTTTGACAAACCTCGTATACGACTAAGCAATTTGATATTTGTTGACTGTATTTTAGGTTTTAGATAATGCAGAACTTTTTATGAAGAATAACTTTTTTCCTAAAATTAATAAAAAAGTTTTCCATATGATTCCAACTTAGAGGGACATATTGTATATCTAAATACTCAATTAAAAATTCATTAGAACGAATAAAACAATTAAAAACATTCAACTTACTAGACAACTCTAAACTCATTTCATGTGATGTTAACGATATGTTCACTGAAATTCCTCCAAACGAATGTCTAATACTTGTAAGAAAATAACCAGAAGATAAAGATTTTATCCAGAAATGATATCAGATATACTTAATTTATTTGATGTATGTATTAATCAGAGGTATTTCACTTTTGACAATAAGGTATATATTCAAAATGAAAGTTTACCAATGGGAAGCCCTATATCACCAACTTTGGACAGCTTAGAAAGAGAAATCTTTGAATGTAACATTTCAAAAAATATTTTATTTTGGTATAGATATGTAGATGACATATTCGGTTCTTTTATAGGGAGTGAACGACAATTAGATGTATTTTTCAACCGTATTAATAATTTACAGCCAAAAATTAAATTTACATTAGAAGTGGAAGAAAATAACTCAATCAATTTTCTTGACTCAAAAATTCAACGAGTTAATAGTGTACTTGATTATTCAATTTACAGAAAACCAACACATACAGATGTGACTATTCCATATAATTCGAATCATCTCATGTCACATAAATTAGCAGCATATAATTCAATGATACATAAATCATGTTTAGTTCCTATGAACAAATATAATTACAAAACCATCACATAATAATCTTTCAAAGATAATATCTTTAGCAACAAATACAACAATTTTCTTCAAAACAGAAAGTAATATTGGTACAATATTGTTAAATGTAAAAACAAAAATATCCCCATTAAGGAAATCTGGAATATATAATATTGTAATGCTGTCTATTTGGGTCAAACCTCTAGACATTTTGAAATTAGATACGGTGAACACTTCTAAGCATACAGATTAAAACAATCAGAGAAATACGCAAAATATCTACTTGATATCAAACATTCATTGATACCTAACAGAGAACTAGAAGTAGGGGAAACCGGAGGAATGGTAGCTACTTAAGCATTTTCTAGTATTTTATATTATTTTTTGATATTTTTTTTTGAAAATCAGGCAATAAATTGAGCAATACTTATTAAACGTGATACATTATTTTAAATTGATGAATAAAAAATGGTTTATCATAGAGGAAAGAAAAAAACACTTAATGGCTATAATTACCCCAAGCACTTAGGGTAATAAGATACGACCATAGTTACCCCGATGAACACTTTTTTTAGCAGCAACAGTCACACACGTATGCACGTTTCTCATTGTCTGCACATACTTTCTGAGCCCAATTTCCACATATAATACATCTTAACCAGAGTTATCTATTTTTGCCGAACTCCCCACACACTAAACATATGTCATTCTCACCTCCTCTTGCATCTTTATAATTCTCTTCATCGTCATTATCTTCGTCATTAGAACTGATCTCAGTATAAGTCTGAGAGCTATTTTTTTCATAGATAGCTTCTCTCTCTTTTTAACTAGTTCCTGATTTTCTTTTTCATCTACATCGTCTTCAGAAACATTTTTTCTTTTATAACTTGCTTTAGTAAATACCTGTTGTTTTGCTACCTTTTTATTTTTATTTGCTCTCTCTTATTTTTTGTTGGTTTTCTCTTATTTTTTATTAGCTTTTTCTTCTAAAACTGTTTTGTATGGGTGAGACGTTATAATTTGGGAATGCTGTTTTACCGTCGACCTATTACTGATATTTGATTTTTTTGGTCCTGGTTGAGGTAACATTTCCTAGTATGATTTTTTAATAGTTCAATATTATCTTTCTGCCATCTCTATTGTTTCAATATTTTCTTCAGAAGCTGCAGGTTGCGAGACTAAAACTGTTTGTCTCACGCGTTTCATGACTTTAATGGACGACAATTTGATTAATAAGATCTTCATTTTCACGATTTAAGTTACTGTAAAGACGACCCGGCTCAAAATCTTCGTTGGTGAACACCTCAGGATTGTACGGTCAAATTCCTGTTGCTTCAAATCCTTTAACTGATTTTTCTGGTGTAGCACCTTCATAAACGCTTTATTGAAGAGCCCTGTTATTTCAAAAGGAGGCATTTTTTCATGCGAACTAACATCTAGTGGTTGGAGCCGATGTGAAGTGTGTGGGGTGATCGACAACAGTGTAATGCCACTGCCTTTGCAAAATTCTTAAGTGCAATAGGAATGATTGTCCATCACTATGAGAACTGGATCTTCAGAGTTATAAAACATCAAATTTGAAATAATAAAACAATTCAACACCCTGTATCTCGTTAATGACAAGACTTATCACATATGCTTATAATAACGTTTCGTCTTAAAATGGAGTGACGAATCGCCCACTACAATATTTTAGATTACTTAGGAAACACCCTGTATAGTTTCCGTTAATTATTGACACATAAGATCATGATTTCTATTATCAAACACCCACTTAAAATCCACAAAAATGGCAAAAATTGTAATAGTAGTAATATTTAAGATGTTCAGGTAGAGTTTAGCACATTTTAAGCTAAGGTATATTCGCGCAAACATTAGTAGTGCCCAAAGTATATTTTTCTTGAATCTCGAGTATTTGAGGTGATACTCCTAATGCTTCGATCTTGGAAGATTGGAAGAAGTTATCATGTACTGCTTGGCAAACGTAGGAATACCCCTGAGATTTTAATGTGCCGTAGACAAGCCAGCCCCACTACCTAGTAAATGCAGAAAGCTCATTTTTAAATTGTATTCGTGCAATTCGTATCGTTGGTATAGTTTCGGATATCAAAAGTTGAAAATATTTTGGTTTGTATTTTATTCAAAAGAGATTATGCCAAACAAAATACCGTTTAAAGGTAAGGTGAAAAGTAAAGTTTTAACAGGTCAAAGTCGTGGAATTATAAACAATGTATAAAAGTTTTTTAAGCAAGAAGCTGGAACTCCCATAATAAATATCTCTAAGGTCTGTTCAATTTTTTAAAATAGTTCTAAACCTTTTATTAATCTCAAGGTTTCACTTCTTGTTAATATTCTAAACAATTGAAGTCTTTGGTGCAAAAAAGGTAGTAACTGAAAATTTCTAGTGAAAAATGTATTTAACTTTTAACTATTGGATTCGGTTAGGTTAGGTTGTTTAACTTATTTCCAACACAATATTTTTTATAATGAATTTCCATCTGTAACAACTTCAAAATAACACCATTTCATTATTCTTCATGGAATACAAAATTTAAATGTTTTTACGATTCAAGATCGGGTTGCTGCAAACTTAAAACGATTAAACGAATTAAAATGAAATGTAATAAGGATGATAGTGGTGAAATACCGATGTTTTCAACACCCAATAAAAAAAGGAACACGAGAAAATTGCCACTAGCGCTTGATGAACATGATCATCGTGCTCTTTTACGCAGAACGATCGTATTTTCATGCATAAAAGTGCGTACAAACTTTAAAGTCAATCCATCAAAAATATTGCGACGAAATGGACTATCAGGGAAGTAAAGAGACATTAACGAAATATATTTATAAGACAGGGTTTCGAGACAGTTAATTTCAAGAAAAATAATCTGCAATCCATTCGACATTTAAGAATACAATTTATAAAACTAATGACTAATGCTGTTATATAGAGAAGAAAAGCGTCCTATTGTTTACATGGATGAAACTTACATTCATTCTTCTCATACACATTTCAAAGGATGGAATGATTCTACGAATGATGGCCAAAAAAATCTAATTCCAAGGACGCTCGTCTTATAATTGTTAATGCTGGAGGTGAAACAGGTTTCATACCCAATTCATATGTTAGGTGGAAGTTAAGCTGTAGCACTGGAGATTATCACAATGGTATTGATTTTGCTAATTACAAACATTGGGTGACCAAAAAATTTATACTTAATTTACACATTCCATTTGACGAAAAAATGTACAAACCAGAATTATACGCCCTCATAAAAGTACATACACCTAGGTACAAGACATATGAAATTGATGATCTTTTTAACTCTAAGGGCCACAGCGTATCAAGATTGCCCCCTTACCACCCCGATTTGAATCCAATTGAATTGGTATAGGCAGCAATAAAAGAATATGTTGCTAAGAAAAATGCTTCGTTTTATTTTCAAAATGTCATAACTGACTGTGATGAATTTTTGAAGCAATTGACTGTTAAAGAGGGGAAAAAGCGGTGTGATCGCGCGAAACGTTTTGAGCAAAAAATTATGGAAAGCGAACCAATGATTGACAGTATTGTTGAAGAGTTGATTATAAATTTAAATAGTGATTCTGATACAAATTCAGACACCAATATCAGCGAAAATGATGAATATTCTGATTTATCAGGTATTGATAATTTTTCGACGAAAATGAACCATCCACAAGCAAAGGAAGAACTTATACAAACTTGACTAGGGGCCGGTTCTACGACCTAGAGTCAACCACTGGTCAGGTGTTTACCTTGAGGTTAGGAAAAAATGTCTTCTATCATCATGTGTCAGCTACTTATGGCTAGTGGTTACTTAACATCGATAGTTTTCGTAAATGTACTATCCATTATAAAGATATTCTACATTTGACTTTTCGGACATTGTTTTGGACAGATTAGATTGTTTTTATTCAAAATGGAAGACAAAGTAAATGTGGAAAAACAAAAAATGAAAGAAAAGAAAAAAGTAGGGGGAAAACTTTTTTAAAAACAGAAATTGATGCTCTGTTGGTATTAACCAAAAAGTATTATAAAACAATTGAAAATAAGAGCTCAGATTTTGTTAACCTGGAAGGCAAAGCAGCAATATTGGGAAAAAATTACCGATGAGCTAAACAGTTCCGGCATTTATGGCAGAAGGTCAGCCACACAACTCCATAATAAATGGAATTTGCTTAAGAAAACGGCACGAAGAGAATATGCCCAAGAAATGCTGAACATTATGGGCACTGGAGGAGGTGAATACAAAGCACCAGGGATATCAGAAATATCCATTAAAATTCATGAACTGAGAGCCGAAACTATCACAGGAGGAACAAATGAATGTGATTGTGATGCAATGGAAGGTATTATTGTTATTTGCGTATCGTAAACATTTTTAATTTCTTTAATTTTAGATGCACCTGTAGCTGGATGCAGTTATCGACAGCGCTCTTATTCACTACAACCTAATGAAGATAGTGACATGCAGGAGTTACGAGGCATGGTAAGCTTGAGTATTTGTTTGTTGTTTGGTTTATAAATAGTGAAATTGTATTGAAAGCTGAAAGCTTTGTGAAAGTGTAGATACTTTCTGATACACATGAGACATTATTCTAAATACTTTTAAGGAAAATATTATCATTGAGTACGAGCCAGAAGGAGACAAAAAAGCAGAATTAATTCAAGAAAATAACTGGGCAACATACAGTCCTGCATCATTGAAACAAACAACAATTAAAGCATCCAGCTTTAAATATTAATAGGACTCCTGGTAATTTTACATTTACATTTTAGCAGGAATGCATTTTTTTAATTTTTTTATCACTTGCAAGAAACAGATTAAAATATTACAAAAGTTTATTCATGTAAAAAGAATTTATCATATTTTGAAGATACTATTAATTGAAAGATTTTTTGAATTTCTCATGTTATAGTCATGTATTTTTTTATCTTAAATATGTTTTAGCAAAGAGATATAGGTACATACACAAAAAATGTGGTAAAAACGCATGCCGACATGGTAGAGGCAAAGAAGGAGGTTGCTGCAATGCAAAAAAATATTTCTTAAAACTTGTGGAAATTCAAGTTCAGGAAGAAAAAAATAAAAAAGAACAGCATGAGTGGGCCAGGGAGGAACACAATTTAAAAACGGGAATATTGAAGGAGGAACTAAATCAATTACTAAACAAAAATGTGTAATATATATTTATTTAGTATAAAAAATAAAAGTTTTGGTGTAGTTAGAACTTTTATTCCTTTTAATCATTCTCAAATTAAATTTATAATAAGGCTGCAAACCATTAATTAATTAAAGCACTACAAACTGCTTTTCGTGCATTGCCAACAACATTAAGAGGTACATTATCTTCCTCAAATTCTTCATCTGGTGGCACTGGTACTTCAGGATCTGCAAGAGGAACTTCTTCTGGATGTTTACAGGGTATATTGTGTAAAACAGCACATGCAACAATAGTTGCATCTGCTTTTTGAATATTGCCCGTACTTATCCTAATACCTGTAGAAAAAATAGGAAACCTTCGTTTCCATGCCCCGAACAGTCTATCAACTATGGAACGAGTTCGTATCAATGACTCATTATATAGTTGTTATTCAGGTGAAACTGGACGAGGTAGAGGAGCCATTAAATAGGGGAGAGCTCATACCCCGAGTCACCAATCAAAACGTGGTTTCTTATTATACCTCTTTCAAATTTTTGTTTAATTCTTGATGCATTAAATATTGTTTGATCATGAGCTGAACCATGCCATCTGGTAACAATATCAAAAATTTGCAGATCTGGTCCAGCAACCACTTGAAATTTTTTTGAGAAATAGTTCTTTCTATTTCTGTATAGTTCAGCAAATTCACCACCTAGAATTAAAAAAAAAATAATAATAGTCTTTTTTGCTGGTGACTGAAGTCTAATATGGGTACAATCTATAGCACCAAGTATTTTTGGAAATCTGGCCTTATTATAAAACTGTAAACGGACAGTTGCAAGTTCTTCTGGAGTTTGTGGCATATTTACAAATTGAGGCCACTTCTTGAATTACAGTGAAGGTTGTCGTTTTACGAACATGACAGAAATCACCACATACGATATAAAAGCTTGCAGTTGCATAAAATCGTAATGTCATCAACAACCGGTTCATGGCAGAAATTGGAGAATTTCTTAAAGAAGAGAATAGCTTAAGTACCTTAAATGTAATTACTGTAATCAATATAGTTTTAATTTACCAAAACCAATATGTAGCAAAGCTACAGGATAGTCCTTGAAATTCTTACCTCTCAGTTCTACATTGAATATCTCCTCGAATCGTTTCTAACAAAATTTGCATAGTTTCTTTCTTTAGACGAAATCTCATAAAAACTGATCCTCACTAAGAATTTCACAATAATTTACCCTTTCTCGGATTAATTTTGGTCTTCAAGGTTGAGGCATGGGAAAGAATAGTTCATCCTCATCTGAGCCATCAAATCCGGGATCAATCATTATTTTTATTATGATACTTTATAGGATCTATATTAAGCGCTAACGTCTTTTATTTACAAATAATCAATTATAAATAAATGGAGATGTGGTAAGATTGTTAAGTCAAATGTCACCAAAATTAAGTTAACCAGTGGTTACAGTCTCGACCAGAACTCAAAGTACCTGTTACTTTATCGTTTGGTCAAAGAACTTTAGCCTATGGTAATAAAGAAGTAAGCGGTCATAGAACAGCAAACCTCTTGTCAGATCTTGTTAACCATAACTAGAAGTCTTAACCAGAGGTGGTAGAACCGGCCCTAACCCTTAAATGCCTAACCGGGGTTTCCCTAGGACCCCAACTTTCGATTTCTTTTAATAAACGTTTTGTTTGGCAACATTGCTTCCGGCTATTTGTAGGCAAATATATGCTCTACAGCATCTTAGTATGCTGCGGCTGCGATTATATTCAGTAAAAAGCGCAACAGGTAAGTGGAGTACCACTGGAACTCCGAATCGGCATCAAGCAGTACAAAATAAATACCTTATAAATAAAATTTATTTTTATTGTTTTCAGCGAAAATGAACCATCGGGAAGAAACCAGGCCACTTTCAAAAACAGAACTGGAGGAAATAGTTAACAATATTGACTTGGAGGCTGACATGGTCTACGAGAGCGAAGAAGTTTTTGGGAATCAGGGGGATCAAGAATTGATGTGTCGGAAATCGAGGATGCTCTAAAAATACAGAGTGAAGAAGAGTCAGTGAAGAGCCCACGAAGAGAAAGTCAAGGAATTCAGTGGTCTAATATATACAGCCAAATCAGGTTTTCAGTGGAACAGTGTGCCTTTAATGAAAACTAAAATGTCTCAGAAGAATATTATCAATGCAGCTATAAACACAAAGTGCAACCTTTGTGGAAAGTTCGTATGTGAACTTCACACGAAAAAACGGCAAACTGTTAGGTGCACCACCTGTTTTTCAGAATAAAATATAAGCACATATACTTATGAATGCATAGTTTATAATAATATTGCCTGCGGTAAATATTTTTTGCGAGTCAGTAACATTTTATATTTTAGTTATTAGGTTTCTTGGTGAACACCATTTTATTTGTTATTTTGGGCATTTTATTATTAAATAAAGTGGCTTAACATAATTGATGGAACATTATTTCTAAAAAATACTTGACATATTTACAGAAAATCCCAAATTTGACTGGGGTCTCCGATGGACCCCATACCGGCATGTAGATTGATTTCAAGAGCATCGGCATTCAAGTGCTAAAATGAGGTTTCATTGAATTTGTAAAGTTTGGTTTTATCACCTGTGGGTTCATTTAGTACATGGAATTTTTTAATATTTTAAAATTTAGCTAGCAATTGATAATTATTGTAAACAATTTTATTTTATTTTCAATTCCATTCAATTACCCTTTTTTGTCTAATCATACTTCTCGATTTTTGAAAAAATTTCCATTCCATCCCTCCCCATTTTCCCTCAAATTTTTCGTCATTTCCTCCACTTTAAATAATATAATTTGAGAAGAAATGGCTTATTTGGATTTCGATATTTTTTAATTGAATTACTTTCTTTTATTTGTAGGAAACTACACTTTATTTAAATCGTATAAAAAAAATATTCATATTTTTGTTTTTGCTAAGTGTAAAACCTTATATTTCGTCAAGAATGTTCAATAAAAAGCCTTTTTATTCAAAAAACGACTAATTTGGTTAATAGAAATGAAAATTACTCCACTTTTTATAAAATACTCAAAAGAGAATTAAAATTAAATATCAGATAAAAAGAGAATATTGAAATTAGTTATTATTATCACGATTGTTTTAGTTTTGGTTCTGTGCCCTACTGATACTTTTTTGTCGATTTTATATTACAAAACAATAGTTCACGTTACCATTTTATGTACAAAAAAATCATAAACGTATTTTAAAAATAATGAAATTGATTTTAAAATTTAGAATAGCAACGAAATCTGCCTGATTACCTAAGCAATAGTTCCTAACTTGTTTCTTTTTTTAATAGTAGTTATATGATCAGTGCTTGTGTCGCCGACTGTACTTTCCCAAAATAGTGACTGATTGTTATCTTTTACACAGCTGAGTTCTTTGTTCATCCTCTGCGCATTTCAGGGGTCTTCCTTCGTTTGCCAAGCTGTCGGTGCAACGTTTCTCCCAATAAATTAAAAATGGTTTTGTAGCTTATGTTCTGTAGTTGAATAAACTTCTATGGAATGTTTTAAGGGAATGATGTTTCTTGCACTCAAAACTGTTTGATAACTAAATTATTCTACGAGAACATTGTCTTCGCTTTCATTATAAACCTATACAAATTGCATTTCACTGGAATTATATCAGCGTTTATTTCATGTCCAATTTTGATATAAACTTCGGTGTTTGAGCTTTGGTTCAATTTTTGAAAATTCATTTGACAATACTTTTCAAAAGCTTGAATGCCACGAACGACTTTGATTCAGATTGATTCTAGATGTCTAGAATCACAGCCGGACTACAATTGTTGTCGGTTTAATGCAGTATTTCAGAGAATTTAGTGCATACTATACTAAATGTTGGTGTTTGATTTTGACTGCGCCGAGCATACTTAATGTCATTTAATAATTGCAAAATTTGGATTAATTAGTACATACAAATACTACATTCAGTACTCTCCTTCTTTTTTTTTATTGGATGATGTGTACACTTATAATTTTCAATATTTCAGTGTTATTTTGGCTTACAAAAATATGGATAGACCAGCAGTTACTTTCCTAAACGCCAATTTATCAGTAGAAGATGTTCTAAACGAAGCTTATTCAAAAGTGGAACCGTTACTAAGACCACAATTATAAAACAATTCATTCAATTTAGAATTATCTTTCCGTATATATAATTAAAGAGTATAAAAGTAAATTAATCTTTTTTTTTCCTAATCCAAATACTAATAACTAACAGATCATTTAATACTACTCAATGACATTTCCTATTTGAAATGAGTCAGCTGAGTGTACCAGAGAGAAATACTGACAGAAAAGAAACCAATTTTGTATTTTGATACAGGTGTTTAATGTGAACTCGTATTAACACATTAACTGCCAAGGGGACTTTGACAGATTTTGCGTAAAGGGTCGAACAAAAAATAAAAGATTCCTACTGTTATTTTTGAAAATGATTTTTAGCCCTTTCAATATGTTTTTTCTAGGTCTGATAAACCGAGTCGGTGCACAACAACTTATATATTCAGCAAATCCGACTCTGTTTCTTGACCCGGTAAATAATGTGATTTGAGGTTATGTTTTCGGTAGTTTCTATTTGGTAGTTTTGCGCATTGGTTGCTGTTGTCTTAAAATGTCGTATTTTAGAGGAACAAAATGTGGATTGAATAAAAAAGAAATTGCTGAAAATATAGATTTATTTGCCAATGAAGCCATCGGGTTGGATTATGATTCAGGTAAATTGTAATATATTTGTGTAGGTTTTTAATTTGTAAAATTATGAATACCTTTTCAGATGATTTGTAAAAGATCGAGACTATGTTTGTGATGCATCTAAGCGATTTTTCCCTGTCGGTAGTGCATGCAACTACGACCGAAGAAAATTTTGAATTTTGGGGAAGAAGTAGGCATATATTTTCCATCAACCAGTCGGCAAGTGAAGTCTCATGTATCTGATGCAGCATCAGTGTCAGAGGCAGAACCTGAATTAGAAATTGAAATGCGAAGAGTTATTACAATCTCTAAAAATGTAGGGGTGAGTCCTGAATTTGGGACTATGATGTAGGGGGGTAATCCCGAGGATTATTATTTGTCATTAGTAGATGATGATATTTTACCTACGTAGCAGACCAAATGAAATTATACACTACGCAGCAACTGGATAAGAAAGAAGGTAAGTCTAAACATTCCAGACTACATGAATGGGTTCCAACTGATAAGTATGAAATAAGAAGATTTTTTGGCCTTATATCTTATATGGCCATCAGGGTCCACATCAGTAGGCACGTACGTAGTTCGCCGCTGTTCGTCTTGATATTTATTGATGTGGAGGGGGTGAAACACCAACCCGGCGCGTCTCCAGGTGACGGATACGAGAAAGGCCTCTAAGATGATTTTATATGAAGAGGAGGTCTGCGGGGAAATACGTTGGGGCTCGTTGTGTCTAAAAACTCAACTGGCAGCCCTTGAATACCCTGTCGCGGACCAACTTTACCTGTCCCAGCTGTAGTAACGTGGCTATGGGATTGCACTTAGGGTTACGATGCCGGTTGAAATTTCGAGCTTACCTCAAAATCACCTGTTATACCAATGTCTCCTGGCTGTCTGTGGTCAAGTCTCGCCGGCCAGTGGGATGGGGGGGTCTTGGCTACACTGTCCGGACCAAGAGGGGACAACCTCATTAAAAACCTAAAGTCAAGGTGGGAAACCAGGCCGAAGAATGCGTGGCTATATAGAAGAATAGTCCTTACTGGTTTCGACCTTGAAGCACCGGGGAGAACTCCAATGTATTGAACCCCTTTACCTCTGCATGCGGGGCTCTGCAGCGGAGGACCGTAATGATCCTAGCTTATCGTGGGACCATTCATGGAAATATAAAGAAAAAGTAAGACTTTCACCGGAAAAGTAGTGGAGAAAACCTCCACCTCTTCATCCGGGCACCTCACAGAGGGAAAAAAGGCCAAACGGCACAAAGGTCGTATGCCGTTCGATCTCCCATGACTGGGAGAACCGGGCGGCATAGATGACCCACTGAGAAAAGGTCTCAGTGGAGCAGGGGTGCGGAAATACCTGCGACTCCTCAATCAGGGAATATCCCATGAAGAGACCAGGAAGCAGGTTATTCAGCGCCCAACCCCCCCGAAGAAACACCAACGGGAAAGATAAAGCTTAAAAGAGGCTCGGAGCATATTACTCCTCCGCAGCGACCTCTTAGCAAAAAAACAAAAACAGCTGCAACGGTAACCGGGCAATCCACTGGTTACGCAGCAGCTGTCAAAACAGAGAAGGCTTTTAGGGTGGGAGTAATGCCCAAGGATTATCCTGGGGTCATCCTGAAAGCAGAGCAGCTCTCCTCCCAGGAAGACACTCTGGCGAAAGAGCTGTGCCAGAGCAATGAGAAGGGAATCCACTTCTCAGGTATTGATTTCCGCTGTGGAATGATCCTGGTAAACTGTGAGTCCCAATTATCAGCAGACAGGCTCATTGGGTCAGCACCGAAATTAAACTCTTGGGAAGGACCCGAATTGGTGGCTCGAAGTGGAGACAACATCCTAAAGCCGGTTACCATAACGGTGTTCTTCCCAATAAGCCACGACATGAAATTCGGGAAGATCCTCCAATTTGTCGAGGTTCAGAACTCTAACCTCACTACTGTGGCTTGGAAGATCTTGAACTGTGAAAAAGAGAGACAGGGAACTATCCTCAAGAATGGGATCGATCACCAATCTGGGGAGGCTGTGAAGGCCAGGGGTTACGCGCTAAAATTCCGTTTTGGGCGTATCCCTGTCTCGGGGCTGGGAAAAAAGAACCCCGCGGAGGATCCAAAGGACGTGGAGATACCCTCCACATCCGGAACCTCTGGAAAAGGGGAAAAAGGCGAAAGCTTGACCTTGGGTCAGCACGAGATCTCCTCGAACTCTGCTGGGATGACTGGGGATGCGGAGTTCGCCTCTGCATCCCGGGAAACTGGGCGGAGCAGCCTGGGGGTCGAGAGGCTGACTCGAGATCAAGAAACCTACTCGAACTCAGAGGATGATATTGCCATGGTGGTCGAGGAGGGTTAAGGAGAGATAAAGGAGGGGGTTGAATAGAGGCTGAGTAACTCCACAATATCGCTGAAAAATTCTTCTTAGAACCCACTTTCCAGGTAGTGAACCAGCAACAAGCACTGAAATAGCAATGGGACATTGCTTAGAAAATATTTACCAGACAACGGTTGGAATGGGCAATAAGTACCTTTCAACCATATAAATCACCAGAAGTTGATAGAAAATTTCCAGCACTCCTGCAGCAAGGGATAGAGGAGATTCTTCCTCGCCTGCTGAATATAACTAGAAACAGTCTAGCAATGGGTCTAGTACCTAGAAAATGGAGAAGGGCAAGGGTAACCTTCAAACCAAAAATAGGGAAAAAAGATGGAACTGATCCCCGATCTTTTAGACCCATCTGTCTAACATCGTTTCTACTCAAAGCGATGGAGAAACTAGTGGATAACTACATAAGAACAGAGAATCTGGAGAATATACCACTCCATAAATGTGAGCATGCCTACAGAGCGGGTCGATCAACTGAAACAGCTCTGTATCAGCTGACCGAAGTCATCCAGAGAACTCTGAACAACAAAGAAATCGCAATGTGCGCATTCCGGGATATATCTGGGGCCTTTGACAATACAACTCATGTGTTTGTCAAAGAAGCACTAAAAAGGCGAGGAGTAAATGAAACCATTGTAAGATGGATGTATGAGTAGTTGACGACGAGGATAGCTGAGACACAGGTGGGGAATCAAACCACCTCAGGTAAAGGCACTTGGGGGACACTTCAAGGGGGAGTGATATCTCCCTTCTATGAAGCCTCGTAGAAGATGAGTTACTCTACACGCTAACGGAGCTTGGCTTCGAATGTATGGGCTATGCTAATGCCATAGTTCTAATAGTCAGAGGCAAGTTCAAGAGCACCTTGTGTGTTTTTTTACAAAAGGGCCTCAGAATCATTGAGCAATAGTGCTTGTCAGTGGGGCTAAACATTAACCCAAACAAGACCATAGTAATTCCATTTACCCGGAAAAGAACACTTCCAGCCATGAAACCCATATACTTAAACGGGGAAATCATAGAATGGAAATCAAAAGTTAAATATCTATGGATAACCCTAGACAGTAAGCTTCTGTGGTATAAGCATGTTGAAATTACTGATAGTAAAGCAATAAGAGCTTTGATGGCGTGCAGATATCTAGCTGGTAAGAGGTGGGGCTGTAACCCAAAAATACTGCGATGGATGTACGCCATGATTGCGAGACCAGCAATTACGTATGGGGCAATCGTTTGGCATGCAATAGCAAGTCAGTACAGCACGAGGAAGACCCTCGACAAAGTTCAAAGGCTTGCCTGTGTGTGCATCACTGGACCTATGAGAATGTGTCCAACTAGGGCACTTGAGATCATTACAGATCTCACACCTCTACATCTGGTGATAGAAAGATCTGCTCAAGAGGCAATTCTTAGAATATCTAAGCAAGGTTCAGGCTATGAGAGTATTAAAAATCAGAGAGCCTGGTCCTCTCTAACAAAATACATCTCATCAGCGAATCTTCCCAGTGACGAAATGATTAAGAAAGTAAGTATCGAAAAGAAATTCACTACGATGCTAAATAAAAGGAGAGACTGGGAAAGGGAATACACCACCCAAACTCTCAAAGAAAACACCATTAGATGTTATACGGATGGTTCAAAAACCGCCACTGCAGCAGGCGCTGCAGTATTTGGGCCTGGCACCGGATACTAATTATAGTTAGGCTCCTTCCCGAGCGTCTTTCAGGCAGAAATACTTGCGATCGAAACATACGTGGAAATGAACCTAGAAAGAAACTATCAGAAATGTTACATATCGATCCATTCTGATAGTCAAGCAGCTATCAAAGCATTGGGCTCCCATGTCATTGACTCAAAGTTGGCATGGGAGTGCCGAAGAAAACTTGATGAATTAGGCAAGAATAACAGGGTCTCTTTAGTCTGGGTTCCTGGCTACTCGGAAATCACGGGAAATGTAGAGGCAAATGCACTTGCCAGGAAAGGAGCACAAACGCCCTTTATTGGCCCGGAGCCTTTCTGTGGTGTAGGAAAATGCTCCTATAAGAACGAGTTTCGGAAGAAAGAGGAAACCGAAAGAGAAGCACTCTGGCGGTGCCTTGCCGGGCTGGAACATTCCAAAAAGTTCCTGCGGAACTTTGACACTGCTAGATCCAAAAAGTATTTGGATCTCTGTAAAAATAAGCTACATCTCCTCGCGGGCTTTCTCACAGGACACTGCCGTCTAATGAAAATAGGTCTAGCAGAAATTGACGAGTGTAGATTATGTGGGGAGACGGATGAAACTCCGGATCACCTAGTTCTAGAATGCATCGCCATTTCAAGCAAACGCAAGAAATGCTTCGGACAAGAAACTTGTGAGAGTGAGGATCTAACCTCGTTAAAGCCGTCCCAAATACTAGAGTTCATTAGAACCCTGGAATTGGAAGGGGAGCTGTAGTAGCGAGAACAGCTCTGATATGGAGGGGGGGGGCACAATAAATCTTAGGTTTTGGTGTATTGTAACCCCGTTAAAATCTAATCTAATCTATATGGGCATTGTTAAAGCGCCATTGGTTTCATGTTACTGTAGCAAAGAAAAAATGTACAAAGTTTCAATGCCTCCAGAATGCAGTAATCGCTTCGAACTACTTCTTAGGATGTTTCATTTTGCATATAATGATGCCGATAATGCAGATCGTTTATATAAAATACAGCCAATGTAAAAAATTCATACATACAAAGAGTATATAAGCCATCAGATACAGTTTGCTTCGAGTAATCTTTAATTCAAAAAATTCATACATACAAAGAGTATATAAGCCATCAGAAACAGTTTGCTTCGAGGAATCTTTAATTCCATTTAGGGGACGATTAGTGATGAGACAATTTTTGAAAAACAAGCGCCATCGATATAGCATTAAACTCTTCAAATTATGTTGTGGTGGTTTTACGTATAGTATGCAAATATATGCTGGAAAACTTTAGAACTGGAGAAAACAATACCAACAAAGGTAGCGATGAACCTGTGTGCACCGATTCGAAACTGTGGTCGAACAATAATTACTGACAACTGGTGTACTAATCTATCGCTAGCTTGTACATTGATCGACCAAGAAACGCAATTTCTAGGTACGTCGAGGAAAAATAGTGCTGGAGTGTCTAAAGAAGTTACTAACAAAAAATTTAGGCGTGGGGAACACATTATCGAAAATTCCCAAGATATATCAGTACTGAAATGGCGTGATAACAGAGATGTTCTTCTATTGCGTACCAACCATTGCGATAAGATAGTACCTGTCAAAAATCGGAGGGTAATATAAAACACAAACCTCAAATGGTCGCCGATTATGATGCTGGAAAATCTCCCGTTGATCTCTTAGATCAATTGACCTCATAGCAATCCCCTCTCCGAAAATCGCTCAAGTGGTATCGTGAATAAGCTATTTAGCTAATTTTTAACACCGCACTGGTAAAAGCGTGGATCTTGTATGAAACAATATCTAAAGAGAAAATGTCACTACTAGAGTATATAAAATTAGTTACCAAGAAATTATGTGAATCATTCCCTGAAAAAAACATGACAGAAGAATCTACCCCACTAGCGAAACGGCGTCGACATGAAATTGGAACACTAAACCTTATAAAAAAAGAGGACCATACTCCATACAGGAGTCCTGTCCTGGCAAGCAAAAGGCACAGTGAATGTAATGTGACGGTAGAGACCAAATGAAACTTTGTTGAGAATTAGCGAACAACAAATACGGAAAGTGATAACATACAAAAGATAAAACAACCAGGACTAGAAAGACGTAAGTAAACTTGCATGAATTATAATTTTGAAAACAAAAAACAAGTAAATTGGGAAACAAATTAGCAATACCGAAATTTATCAATTTTAACAAGAAATAAATTATACATACAAAAATTGGTAGCACGGAATACGATAAGAAATTTTATACAGTCAGAAAATCATTAGTACAGGAGCGTAATGAACAGAAATTTTTCCAAATAATAAAAGGAATCGGTCACGGCAAAAAGTCAGCTCGCCTACGGGTTAAGGGTGAACTTAGTAGCTCTGTAACAAAAACTGTTTGCGAGACATTTGAAATCCGGTGCTGAAAAAGAAAGAATGGGGGAGAGGGATGAAATAAGAAGAATGTTTGAATGTCTGACTGATAAAATGACAACAATGGAAAACAAACTAGAAAATAAAATGGAAGCAATAAGAGAGCTGAAAGAGGAAAATAATTGGCTGAAACAAATGATAAAAACACAAGAAAGAAGAATCGAAATGATGGAACGAGAGACAAAAAGAAACAATATAATCATACAGGAAATAGAAGATAGTGAAGAGGAAAAATATGGAGACACAAAAATAAAAGTCGAAGGAATTTTAAAAGAAGCCGGAATAGAAGTTATCTTAAAAAATGAAGTAAACGATCTACGAAGAATAGGAGAATTCAATAGTAGAACTAAGAGACCAATAATTATAAAGCTCAACCAATGGGAAAAGAAGCAGGAAATAATGAAAAAAAAGAAAAACCTAAAAGGTACAAACATTTTGCTAAATGATTATTTGCCAAAAAGAGTACAGGAAGACCGGAAATACATGATGCAGTTTATGAAAAGAGCAAGGGAAAATGGAAGTAGAGCATACCTTAAATACGATAAATTGATAATAGATGGAAATGTTCATGACAAGTATAGTTTCCAGGAGGGCCAAAAAAGATAGAAAATGCAGAGACAAATAAGCCTTAAAGGAAAGTAAACGTAAGATGACCGGAGGCAGGAGAAAGCGAGGAGAAAATAACCAAAATGCTTAGAAGAGAAGAAAAAAACTAGAAGGAGAACAACTGGAAGAGGAATGTGTAGACGAAAGAGGCAATGAAAAGGAACAAAGAGGAACAGAAAAATAATGAACAGAAGGAAGATAGGATTAGTTTTAGAATTAGAAGTAACTTTAAGATTAGTAATAGGAAATTAATGAAAACAAATTGTAGTAAAGGGATAAATGTAGATAATAGGATTAGGATAGATCAAGGAAATAATCAAAAAGAAGATAATATAAGTACAAATGAAAAAGGTAGGGAGATATATAATAATAATTGTAATTATATGTTTAAAAAAATGGTACAAGAAAGAAGTAAGGTAAACACTAATGATAAACCAGGCGATAAAAAAAGTAAATATCGATCAAAAACGGGAAATAAAAAAATGGTACGTAGGACTAAAGAAATTAAAATTAGTACTTGGAACGTGAGGACAATGCTTGAACCAGGAAAGATGGAGGAAATTGCATGGGCATTGGAAAAATATGATATTGATATAGCAATTCTGCAGGAAATAAGATGGAGGGGGAAGGGAAGTATTGAAAAAAAGAAATATCAATTATTATACTCGGGAAGAGAACAGCAAGGACAATATGGAGTAGCATTTATAGTGAGAGAAAAATTAAAAAGGAATATAATGGAGTTAAGATCAATCGATGAGAGAATGGCCTATATAAGAATTGAGGCGAGACCCTTCAATCTGTCAATAATAAATGTTTATGCACCCACAGAGGTGGCAGAAGATAAGGAAAAGGAAGTCTTCTATGAAAAGGTTGAAGAAGAGATATTAAAAATACCAATATAAGACACGATAGGTGACCTGAACGCCCAAATTGGAAAAGAAGAATATTACATACAGATAAGCGGTATACACACATTACATGAAAAAACAACAATGGACATAGAATTTGTAATCTGGCTGTAAAAATGAACATGATTATTTGCAGTACAATGTTCCAACACACCAAATGGCATACAGTTACGTGGAGATCACCTGATTGCAAAACATATACACAATTTGATCACATATTGATAACAAAAACAAAACGGTCAACAATGAAAGATGTCAGAACATATTGAGGGACGTGTGCTGATACGGATCAATATATGGTTGCAGGCACTATGCTACAAAAGATGAAGATTAAAAATAAAAATAAAACATGCAACAGAAAATGGGACATAAGAAAACTAGAAAAGATAGAAACCCAAAACGAGTACAGAGATAGTATAGAAGAACAATTCATTAATGAGGTAGAATAAATTAATGGAATTCAAGCAGGATGGAAAAGGATAGAAAAATTTATAAATACAGCTGCAAACAAAAAAATAGGAACGGTGGTAAACAGAGAACAGAAGGAGTGGCTCGATGAAAAATGCGAAGAAATGATTAAAAAGAAAAAAGAAGCATGGGTAAAATGGATAAGGACGAACAAACATGAAGAAAGAGAAACTTATGAAAAACTAGGAAAAGAAAATAATATAACAAGCTAAGAGAAAAACAATTGAAAACAGAATTAGTGAAATAGAAAGGGCAAGTTATGCAAGGAACACAAAAGCTTTTTATCAAAAAATGAATGCACAGGCCCGAACATATAGAAACAAAACAACAGGAATAAAAAACAAAGAGGGAAGAATAGTAAATGAAGATACGGAATATAAAGAGACATGGATGGAATACTTTAGGTAATTACTAACAGAAACAGAAGTAAGAGAAGATGTTGATTTAGAAGAAAAGAACAAACAAGATGGAATCGAGAGCCCAACGTAGGAGGAAATTAGAGAGATAATTAACAAGAGTAAGAACGGAAAAGCGCCAGGAAGCGACGGAATCAACATGGAACTTATAAAATACGGAGGGACTAAACTGTTAGAAAAATTATACCAATTGATATATAAAATATGGGATGAAGAAGAGATGCCAGAGGAGTGGAAGGTGGGACATATAGTAACAATACACAAGAAGGGCGACATATGCAGCATATAAGATAACAACAACAATTATAAAAAGAAGACTGCATGACGCAGGTTACAGAGGTGGAGAATATCAGTACGGATTTAGAAAGGGAAGGTCAACTACAGATGCGATATATAACATAGACTATATATATATATAAATATATATATATATATATATATATATATATATATATATATATATAACCTTTGGAACGGAGAGTGATTTTGGCATCTAGGAACACCAAAACGAAAAACTGCATTGTAATTTTTCCGATGTCGCGTCATGCTAATCTCTACAATAGCCCTATTTCATTCTGAAATAAGCCTAAAAGTTGAATTATTGGTTCTTTACCCGTGCGTCATAACTAATATTCATATGAAATAAGTCGAAAAATATTACTCAAAACAAAGTCTAAATTATTGAATTTAAAAACGACGTAGCTAATATTCCGATCAAAACGACGTGGATAATATCCCGATCAAAGTATGAATAGTGGAAGATTACTTAGTTTACATTTTCATATATGGAAATATTAAAAGTCTATAAAACAATGATCGTTTCAATGAAATTTGTGTAAATAAAAACTACTAATTTTTTTAACAACTTCCATTATTCGGTCATTAAATATTATGTTTAAAAGTCTATAAAAAATAAAACAAATATAGTTTTACTGAAATTTGTGAAAATAAAACCAACTATTTTGTACCAACTTTCATTATTCGGTCGTTAAGTATTTTGTTAGATTATTTTATGAAACAGTGTGTAATTCTGGTTAGATGACTGTGGTTCCACTTTTCCGCACGCGATTGCAGTAGCGGAGTTCGGCCAAGCAATCAAGTGAGGAAGCACGAGTTAGGAACGATATTTTTTCTACGAGCGTGCGGAACATGTAAAAATAAAGAAACAATATATCGAAATTTTATAAATTTTTATTAAAGCATGAAGAGAAACTACAATCTATTCTACTACTTATGATTAATATTAATAATAAATTGGCAATTTGATGCATTCTGTTAAGTTGATCGCTGATGCTATTAGTTTTTTTGGTTCAATAAGATCGGTTGGTGAATCTATATTGCTGCTTCGATTTCTTGTGTCGAGAGACTGGTTTTGACAAAATTGTTGTTCGAAGAAGTTGTAATGCGTATTGCCCAGGTAAGCCCAAAGGGACAGAGCTCAATTAAATTAACTGATTTATTTCTAAAAAATAATATTTACAACGACATAAATAAATTAAATTTCAATATTCTATATAATTTTCCGGTACGTAAAATATTTTGAAGGTCGCGTTTCGACGATCCGTATCCTTTCGTCGCTTGATAGGTACTGGTGGTCTGATTTGTACTTAGGTAGAACTAAAGTGGTGTGTGTTTTGATTTCGGCGATATACTCGACGGTGTACGAGACTCTATATGTCCTGTGAAATGTTCAGCTAGCCGGGGGTATGAGTAACCGGCGGATCAATACTCTTTCGGTTTTAGTCTCAAGATTTGGGAGTATCGTTTGTAGCTAGTCACTACCCAGCTTAACGAATACTTCTACATGCAGGGACTGTAGTAATTACAGCGCGTCAATACCACACCGAAATTATTCTAACAGTTAAAGCGATCGTTCACGTTTCCGTCAATACCAGAAACCAACGGCCGTTCTAATGAATGATGTATAAAGTAGGATCAATACTCAGACTTAGTACAACACTCGACGGGAGATGGTGTAAAGCGTTTAAGGTTGAAGTCAATACCCTCAACCTACGCTTCACACTGAAGGCGGCTGAACTTGTAGGAGCAGGAGTCCGTAAACCAAGTCGTCTCTTCGTCTATTGGTTCGCATTTTTATATCCATCGTGGTGGTGGTGGTGGTAGTCTCTGTCCCTTCTACCGTCGATTCCTTGTGCGCATCCGGCGTGGGGGCTCTGCTGTTCTGGTGGGGTATATCGTCATCGCGGCTATAACTGGTTTTCTGAATCGAGTTTTATAGTAACGCATTTATGTCGTTACAAAGTAGCTCCATATACATATTCTTCGTCGGTGGATAATATTTTGCTAGACATTTTTCTCCGCATTTCCGTTGATTCTTCTAAATACTCTTCAGCCACGGCTGTCGATTTCCAACGTCCCAATCTTTTTATACTGGTGATACCTTCTCCACTATCTGCTAATATGGTAGCCGAAGACCGCCGAAAACTGTGGCCCGTATATAATTCGGGGCTAGGAAGTTTCAGGAAAGCTGCAATTTCGGACGGATATTTACCGAAGCTATTCACGCCAACCCATTGGACGGTACAGGCTCCTTGTCTGTTGTGAGAAGTAATGCGTTTTCTCAGATTTGCATATTTTCTGTAGAGATCTAAGTATCTGCCGTCGTTTACATTCTTTGAAATGACAAAACTTCTGCTGGTGTGATTCTTCTTTATCACGACGACATGCACCGGCTAACCCAAAAACAGTTGCTACTTTTATCAGAAGATATGTCTTATCTAGTGGTTCCATCAAAAATTTTGAAATTTGTTCTTTGGTAAAATTTTTCGCTTTTTTTGGTTGAAATCCTACATTTTGTTTCTTTAAATAAGACGTGAGCTTACAATATTGACCGATGTCCACGTTGTTTTGAATTTTAATAACATTTTTAAGCATCGAATATCTGGACCATAATGTGTTGGGACGGTAGCTTTTGCTTAGATGTATAAAATATGACAAAAACACTTCCTCCTTGATCTTTTCACCTGCTGACTTTTTCATACCTGTGCTTCGAATTTTCCGGTTGCAACATCTCTTGCTGCTTTCAGTATTGACTCGGGTAACTCATCATCGGATGAGTCCATGATAATATAATAATAATAATGGAAGTATTTTAATACAATAAACGCATCTTGCTTTAGGTTGACGTTTTTAATATATTCGAATTGTTGGCAGTATGTTGGCAGTGCGATAAAGGCAAAATTTGACATATACGCTAATTGTTATAACTGACACTGACGTGGCATGCTAATTGTTATGTTATTATTAATAGCAGTTATTGATATTTATAATACTGGCTGTCCCAAATTTGTAGGTATATTTCTTTCATCTAAAAATTGTTTAATAATTATAATTAGTTTCCCGCTTTGTTATAATGAACATGACGCGTTCCCCTAAATTTGGTATTATCAATATAGAAGTTACTGTGTGACAAATGTGTATACTTTTTTCGATATTTTCACGTTTCCGCACTTTCTAAACTAAATTGAGTGCGGAAAAGTGAACTTTTCCGCACTCAAGTAGAAAAACTATATATGAACCCCTTTTACAGACTCTACACCTAGATGAACATTTTGATAACAATGTATCATCATCAGATAACTT
The DNA here is from genome assembly GCA_963921935.1 of Galeruca laticollis. NCBI lineage: Eukaryota > Metazoa > Arthropoda > Insecta > Coleoptera > Chrysomelidae > Galeruca > Galeruca laticollis. Next base: position 119,773,444 of record OY998178.1, on the reverse strand, counting down.
ATTGAAATGCTCATATAGGTGTAGAGTGTGGTAAGGGATTTAACGATTTAACTCAGTTTTGTCGAAACATAGTAAATCGACTAACATATTTTGTAATATCAATTTATTTAGTAAAACTAGTACAAACTAAAATAACAATCTTATTTATTCATCCCAATAATAGTGTATTGTACATCGAGCACGAAATTGTCATCTAGTGCGTGTTTTACAGTATACTATATTACTTTAAAAAATGAAACGTTACCTTGCATCTGTGCACAATATTTCATTATTCACTCGTTGCTAGGAAACTAGTTAATAATGAAAACGCACTACATCTACTAATTAATGGAGGAACCAAAAGGCCCTGATATGGGGATCAATAAATATAATGCACTTGTGGAATCACTAGCAGCAGCTAAAAATATTTGTGGATTATTTTATGTCTAGGCTACACTAAACACAATCTTGTGGAGTAAATATAAACAATATTTACGAAACACAAATTTACTTATTCAACATGAAAATTACTTAACTATAATAATTTACAAACACAATACACACTAAACTATAAATTTGGGATATTTTTCTGAACACAAAACATATGACAACAACATTTGACCCATAGACAAAGTAATAATATTTTATTTGTCTATAAATTGACCGTCGTCATCTGTTCTATACAGCGCCATGCATCAAGACGATGGAACGGTTGAACTAAAGAAAAAAATTGTTCGTTGCGTGCAACAAATCTCAAAAAATACAATGATTTGAGATTTCATATTTTCAGAATCGAATTCTCTAGGCTTCCTTTTGGGGACCAGGTTTTGGTGTCCAAATTGGTGACCACAAATTGTCAAAACTGTCAAAATCACACCATCACTTAATGGCTTATATCTTTTTCATAACAATATAAAACTTAACCAAGATACCTGATCCCCAAGACAAAGGTCCAAGTTATATTGTGTTAAAATTTCAACACTTAATTTCACTGCGTTCTTGTTGTTTACAAGATGACCTAAAATTTGTTGCAAGTCACGGGTGCCAACTGTTTTCAGGTTCCTAAAACGTGAGGCCTCTCTTACCAACTGAAATATTCGCTGGCTACTATTACTCCACTGGCTACTATATTATCCAACTGACCATCATTCCCCCTCTCTACCCTATCTACTACCATTTAAGTTTATTTTATTGTGTTCACGTGTAGGAAGACATTTTTGTACGGATTAGTAGTTCGTTTATATTTACATGAACTTTGTAGATAATACAAGAGTTTATCAACTCAATAATACATTTTTATCTTATCACACATATAATTCATTGTACAGTAAAAATATAAGTAGTGGGTAATATTTTACTTTAGGGGAGAGCCGACAGGAAGCACTCTTATTACACCTCAACAGCTACTACGAAGTATAGAATTATAACATCCGCATACATCTTATAAAAACATTACAGTATAGACTCAACATTACCTCAAAACTTATTATAAGTTATTTGTTACCATTAAATATGCAAAATCATCATGTGACTATTTTAGTAGCATTTTTATTAGTAGACTATGTTTATGCATATCATTTTACATGTAACAGTCAGAAAAGTTACATTGGATATGATGATAATAAAACAGGTAACTTATAAATGAAATGTGTTAATTATGTATAGTGATAGTTATAATAATTTTCAGATGAAATACCTCCACCAATACTGTATCGTGATGTGGAATCAATTCTAAGAGTTTTGGAGGGACCACAGGTAAGTTTAGATACATAGATAGATAGATTTTTGAAGTTCATCGGATAAATACTGATTACTAGAAATTGGGTTGCGCAGTAAGTCAAATATTATTTACTATTTATTAAGTATTGAACCATTCAAGTCTCAAATTAACTGAACATTTTGAATTCAGATACGTATTGAACATTCAAATAGAATATGAATAAGAGATTTTCCAGTGTTATGGTCGGTTCCACCAAGATCTTCCTTATTACAAATCAACTAATTAGTTTTTGAAATGAAACTCAATGTTTCTAACTAATTCCACAATATAATGAAAAATGTTGAACATTCTAAAAAATTGACAATTGTTTCGATAACTGAATATCATCGTCAGAATGACAGAAGTTACATTTCATTGGATGCCTACCTGATGTTCAGTAGTTATTTTTGGCTAGACCAAGAAGTGACCTACCTTGTCATTGACTTAATAAATGTTAATAGAAAAAAGAAGAAGATGTAATATTACAAATATTGAAGCTTAGATATTATTAGCCCTATGGTGGTATCCTGGATATCATTTTTCCAATTAAGATCAGTATAACTGTGCAATGATATAGAAAACCAGGAAAACTATATCTGCTGATCTTTACAATTATCACTTAAGAAGACAGTTTAATAGTGAGGAACTCCCTAGATTTATCTGTCCATTGACGACTTCATATTGTGGGTCTCTTAAGTGTCTTCTAATTTCCAACTCTTCAAGGAAATCCAGTTCTTGTTTCTTATCACAAATATGTAGTACTTATAGTTCTGTGTTAGGAGTCAATGAATGATTGGTGTCAAGTAGATGTGTTGCGTAATGAGATTTATCTGGTTGTTTTAATCGTAAGTGTTCATTGTATCGGATTTCAAAATGTCTAAGGGTCTGACCCAAATAGACAGCATTACATTCTGGACATTTGAGTTTATATATACCTGATTCCTTTAATGGTGGTATTAACATCTTTGCTTCCAAATTTCACATCCTCATTTAGATATACCGTGCTGAAGAGGCAAATGAGCCAGAAACATGCATGTCCGCGGTTTCAGTAGCCCTTTATTTTGCGTGAATTACCCATGAATCTCTTTGTTGTTATATATATATATATATATATATATATATATATATATATATATATATATATATATTTACTATACAAGCGAATAAGTTGACGTTAGTTGGCTTAATTGAGCTTGGTGGAACCCAGAAAGTAACTTAACAAGACTATAGTCACTAATAACCGATTAAAATATTGAATTGAAGTTGGTGCAACCGGGTATTTTAATATGGTACAGTATGGCCTCAAAATGGAAAACTCCTGAAGTTACTCTATATACCTCATTGGACAATTATTAGGTAAATAAAAATTGGTATTGCGAAAATTGTGATTAAAAAAATGGCATATATATTTATAGTTTTCCAATACCTTCCCACAATTCGTGATAATTAATTTTTTTCTTGGTTAAATCTGTCGGAAAGTTGACGTAGCACAATTTTTGAAACTGACGTTTAATTACAGTTATTATCGATATCAATACCAACCGTAGTAGTAGGAGAGCCCACGACACAAAACCTGTAATGATAGGGCTTCCAAAGGTCATACATATAATTCGTCATTTCGTTCATAGGAGAACACAAAATGGCTCTGCTGCCATGCCTAGGACCGGTCAACGCTATAAAAAATCATTAATGATGTAATGATAAGTCTCCCGTATTGTGATTGTTACTCGAGACACGGAAGGGGTAGAACTATATGAAAAAGAAGTGCTGTCAGCCCCCTGATAAAGCCTTATCAGTTGCTGCCGAGAGATAAGCGACACCTTCGCACCCAGGTTTCTATCATCATCAACTTCCTCAAAAAACGAAATATTTTCTGAAAGGTCATCATTTTTTGTGTAAGAAAAACCACTGCTGCCTTTTCCAAACAGTGGAGAACATGGCGGCAGCAGCGTTTTAAAGTGTCCCCCGCACAACCGAATTTGGTGTTTCAATTCCATTTTATTAGCAATCGCCCGGTTCCTTTCGATTTGTATTATTGAAACACGCCTGCCACTATTACGAACAATGAATTTTACGTGTTGATGATTGTTTAAACAAATGAAATCTCGCATATTTTATGTGATGTATTTCGATTTTTCAACCATTTTCATTGTTTTTTTTATACTTTCTTATGTCAATGATTGTTGAAACAAACGAGTCTGAAAATTTTTCAATGGTTTATTCGTATAAAGAGATATTATACAAGACAAAATGGAATAGTATTGAAATTTGGATGAGATCAATAAAAGAGAGTATTGGGTTTTAAAATAATTTGATAATTCATTAAAAATTTTTTTTCACAATATTGAAAGTTGTATACATGTACCAGTGTACAAGCTGACGTACTTGTACTATATTTTCAATATATTTGTTACGAACTACTTCTCATTCCTTATATCAACTTTCCCAATTTTGCAGCATTTCTTAGCTTTCAAGTCTCAATTAAATGCTACCAAATTTTTGAAATTTTTTCAGACAATAGTATTTAGAAGCTGTCAAACTTGAATACAAAGACCGACTAAAATGCAACGTTTAAATTATCTCTAAATGTTGGCGTTCACATGGGCATGGAATGTACAAATAATGACAAAAAGACTTGTTATCGTGAACAATCTTTTTTTTTCCAGTATAAATATGTTACTGGTATACGAGAACTCTTGCAATATTATGAAGGAGCAAAAAAAAGAAAAGGGCAACTTAGTAAGTCTGGAAATGTGAAAAAACATCCTCTAATTGTTTTGGAAGGTTTGTCTGGATCAGGTATGTAACTTTTTTGGTAGGTAAATAGATATCACTCACCAGAGTTTTTTAACTATAGTCTTATACTGTTCTAGATTACGTTAGCAAAGTAGTTTTTTAAATAAAAATATACCCCAATATCCATCAACCTTGGGAGGCATCTGTTTCTTCGACTTTCGGATAGATTTCTGCCAGCATTTTTTATGAAACTGAGTGGGTATATTTGCAGTGTAAAGTTGGGCAATCTGTATTTGGTTGGAAGCACAATGGACATCCACAATGAAACTTGTGATGCCGTGGGTAGTCAGGGGGTAGAACATAAAGGGCTGTTTGGTTATAACTAGTTTATTGAACAGAATAATTTATTTACTAGTTAAATTAAATTAAACTTCCAAATGAAAATTCTAAATCTACTTATAATATATACATCTATTTGCAAGTCTTCGTCAGAGTTGGTATCTTACGCGTGTTCTTAGGGTCCGGACTGCTTAGCTTTAGTTCCCGGTTCAATACACATCAGAACGTTGGCAAGAGTCGGGATGGTTTAGCCTTAGTTCCTGGATCAATACACACCAGAACGCCGGCCGGTCGGTTAAGCTTATTCCAGATCAATACACACTGGAACTACTTTCACCAGTTGAGCTTTCCTCTCTACCTTTGTTGGTGTGAGGATTGAGCCTTGTTGATTCATCAAAAATGTCTCGGGGCCTTTATTTGGGTGTAATGCCGATATTGCTGCCATCTAGGTACGAGACGTCCACTTGCGTCTACTGTGATAAATTGCTAGGTAGTTCTCTGTATACCATTTGCGTATGTGTTGTCGTTGTTAGTAGCCGAGGGTGTTAATGTCTATTTAGACGACAGTGTTGTTACAAACTAAATAATCTTTCTTTGCTCTGTACAAATTCAGTATCTTTTTCAGTGCAATTGGTAATGCACTGGAGACTATATTAATATTTTTAATGTCTTTTCTGTTTGTTATTGGTTTTTTGCTTTGATTTTCTAAGCATAATTACTAGAGTAGATAATTCGAAATGAGTAAGTAGTATGCATCAATTATATCTCCAACATTGATAATCCCATATTGGTTCTGATAAAAGTGTCTATAATATTTTTGCTGGAAAGGTAGATGCAAATTTGACTATTGAATATTCTGGAAGACAATAGTTATTTGTATGCCAAGGACTGAAAGCGCTACTTTGTTGGACGAGTCCAACAAAGTAGTATTTCAGCCGCGGCGTACACAACATTTTTTAGACGATGCATAAGATCCAAAACAGGTGGCGTGCATTCGAATAACTCTTTATTCGCTGACGTTTTCTTTTTCATCATCATTCATTGATATTAATTAATTTAGACTTCGGATGAAACAAATACTTTCAGAAAATTTAAGGTTATGCAAAATCATCGAAGCGAAACTGTCAACTGTCACCATTGAAGTGGCTAGAGTCACATTTAAGGAAGTTAAAGTTGTCTATTCTAGAGCGTCCCGAAAGTGTTTTGCACTATGGAACTGTCACTTTCACTACATGGAACACTCAAAACGTAACTTCTGGTATGTAAATGAATACAGAACGAGCAACTTTCAGATGGCGTCGTCTAAAAAAGTATTTGTTGGGTTGTCTAATTATCTTACTAATGTTATGTAGGTATCTTATAATTTTACATTATTAATTACCGAAAAAATTATCTTTACTGAGAAACATTACAATTTCTTATTGTTGAGAAAGGGTCTGTTGATTGCGTAACATTGATGAACCTTTGCTCTTCGAAACTTATAACTGCTATTTTAATCAACTTTTATCAAAAATTAACTGTTGAAATTTCATTTCAAATTCAAATGGGGAAATGTGACTATTATTTTTGAGGAATAACTGGTTTTTAAGTGAAGTGCAATACAAAAAAATACTGTCATTGATGTATTAACACAAGATTTCAGTAGAACCGGATAATTCACTGTAAACTACTCACGTAAAAGAATTCACTATTATATACTACTGTACTATGATATTTTTCTTAAATATAATCAATGTTTTGTTCACGGAACTGTTCCCTTTCCGGATAAAATAAAAAAACTACTAAATGGACAGCATAATTTAATTACAACTGATAACTGTGATAGAAATAGAATGTTTATGAAAAATATATTTATATTTAAAAGCATCGTTCTCGGTTCGGTGTTTTAATCTGAATTGCAACTTTATCTTAAAGTTTGTTTACCAAGAAGTCACGCACGGCTTACAAGAAATGTTAAAGTCGAGAGTAGGTCAATTACGCTATTCCTGGTAGCAGCCCAACTGAACTGGACATGCCCTCCCCTTCAAAATATCAAGAAACAGAACAGAAAAAATGCTTACAATTCCTTCGCATATGCCCTGCGCAATGAGAGCCTCCTCTCTTTCTATTGGTAGCATGAAAACCTTGGCGGCTGCGCGTGTCAACAGTCCCGAACTAGTCTTTACGTCCACCACACGAACCATACCGGCTGAGTCGGGTCGCACCTTTATTACTCGTCCGAAACTCCACTTTAAAGGAGGCAGAACCTTGTCTATTAAAACCACGATTTGGCCCTATTGAACATTAGCAGTACGATTGTTCCGCTTGGTCCTCTTTTGGAGTTCGGGAAGATATTCCCGGTCCTAATATTGTTGAAACATTTGAGTTAATTGACGATACCTCCGGATTCTTCCAAAATTAATAAACCTGACGTCTTCATCTGGAATAGCAGCTAGAGATCTCCCAATGAGGAAATGCCCTGGTGTGAGAGCTAAAAGGTCATTACAATCCTCAGATAAAAGAACGAGAGGTCGGGAATTGAGATAAGCCTCGACCTGAGCCAGTACCGTATTCATTTCCGCGTACAATAAAATAACGTTACCCATTACCCTTTTTAAATTATATTTACAGCTTTCAACAACTGCCTTCCAGATCCCACCAAAATGCAGCGAATATGCTGGTATAAAACGCAATCTAATGTTTAATTGAGATAAATGTTCGTAATACACAGATTTAACCGTGGAATTAAGAATATAAGCTCATTCGAATGATTTGAAGTAGGTACCCTTAAAATTAGTTCCATTATCAGAAAATGGTAATCCTCTTCGCGAGATGAATCAATTAATGGCGTTTAAAAAGGCTTCTGTGCTGAGGCTTGAAAAAAGCTCTAGGTGCACAGCTTTACTACACAAACAGATAAAAACACATACGTAAGCCTTAACGGCAGAGGCCCCACGAAATTTATTTATTTTAACAAGGAATGGTTCTGCATAATCGACCCGATAGCGTATAAAGTACTCTCAGGTGTTATTCTAACCGCAGATAAGTTCCCCATGATATGTTTGTAAGCTACTCGTTTTACTCTATTGCACACTATGCATTTACGAATAACCCTCTGGATTATGGTGCGCCCCGTTAATTACCAGTATCTCAGTCGTATTAATGACTGTAACGTCTGAGTGCCAGCATGTAAATTTTTATAATGCCCCCCTAGAATTATTAATTTGGTTACATAATGATCCTTATCCAGAATAATAGGGTGGGCCTGATCATAATCAATTTGAGATTCTTCTAAACGACCTCCCACTCTAATTAACCCTGTTGCGACTTCGAAAAAAGGGTTCAAGATAACAAGTTTGCTAGATTTAGATACCCTCCCCGATTCTTTTAAGGAAAAGAAGTCCCCTGGAAAACTTTGGCGATGGGTCAAAGATATATGCGAGAATTTTAATTCTGAAACCAATAAGTCCATATGACATCTATCATCCTTTGCTGATTTGCAATCATGACAAAACCGATATATCCAAACTATTACTTTTTGCAGAGTTGAAAAACAGGAAAACCAATTTAGAATATCATCCTCCAGCCAAGCCGAAAAAGTGTGTTTGATTTCCTTCCCTTCAGCCACTTCCTCCATCTTCACACAAGACCTTGGTATAGGCCAATCTTCTTTATTGCCCAATAAAAATGTAGGTCCTTGCTACCGAAAATCGCTGTCAACTAGCTTCTCAGACTCAACCCATCTTGACACCATATCCGCTGGGTTTAAATGTGTAGGTATATGTTTCCAAGCATAACCTTCAGTTAACCTCTGAACTTCCGCAACTCGATTAGACACAAAGGTTTTCCATTGAAGCATCTCACATTTTATCCAGAACAACGCTATTATCCAATCCGTCCAAAAAACAATCCTATCAACTGTTTAAAATGAAATTAACGGTTTCTAGATAATTCCACAAACAGTTTCATTTTAAACAGTAATGCGAGTAGATTCCACGAAGTAAGAGTCGAGGCAGTAAAAACCCCTATCAACCATTACAGTTAAGGATTTTAATACGCTACTAGTAAGTTTAGCTCCCAAAAGAGCTGCACGGAGTTCGAACCTGGCAATGGTACTGTTTTCAGAGGCGCCACTCTAGACCGTGAATAAACTAATTGAAAAAAGTGCACATCCTGTTCATTCACTGATCTAACGTATATGACTGTACCGTATATTATAGTATTGATATTATAAATGGCAACAGATCCATTAGATGAGTCTCTCTACAAGATACCTTGCCATTTCCATTGAACCTCAGCTACCCACACCTGCCGGTACATCTCTTCTATGTTCCCCGTGATAATAATTTGATGTTGCCGAAACCTTCATCTAATTGTATATTTGAATTTAGATTTAAATGGCCTATACATATATCATAAGATGGTAAGCTTTCATAATTTGTTTCAATAATTTAAAATATCGATTCTACCTTAAAAATATTATTTTAGTTCTAACCGAGTTTATTATATTAACTGTACCCTGCGGGATTCGTAGTACCGATATGTCAACATTGTTCACGGGTAGCTGAGTTTGCTCCCATAACCGTTTGACCATCAAATTGGACATAGATCCGTTGTCCAATAAGGCCCTGCATTCGATAAACTCTGCGTGTTTGTACATAATAAATATTTTCGCTGTAGATAATAAGACACCATCAAATGTCCTATTCCGTTTATCTTCATCCTTCACCTTAACCACGGCCTTATAGTTTTGCTGTATGTCCGGTCCAGAATCAGACCTGAAATGCCCACGCGCACTTGTTCATCTCTGGAAGTCTGTAACCACTTGTCCGTAAACATTCGAATTCGTTCGTTCCTGTACCCTAACTCCGTATCCACCCGAATCATCCTGTATACCGGAACTGCCTTGCATCTCAGATGTTCCAAAACATTGACCCATTGAATGTGTCTTCTGATTCCAGTTTTTCAAGTTTTACCATTGTGTATCCACTGAATAATTATTCCGCCCTTCACTATCCTCCCCATCAAACCTAGAGGAACCGCTTTCTCCTGTATGAAGAGTAGTATGGTGTCTCCTGCCGCAATGGTTACAGCCTCCCGCCTTACAATTTTCCACTACATGTCCTGATTTCAAAGCAGTTCGAGCGTTACATCAACCATTTTACCTCAATTTATTTTCCCATTACCGACATATTTAGAAATATTCTACATATAAAAATGATGTGGTTTTCTCCATGCAAATTGGGCAACACAGTAAAGAGGCTACAAATGACGCCTTCGTTGCGGCTCTAGACCTTTCATTCATAACATTTCTTCACAATCTTTGATGTGAAGAGAGATTTCGAAGTACCATATTCACCTTCTGTGATATGGAAAGAGATTTATATTGTATCTTCTTGTTGGTGTTACAAATTGATTTTTAGGTGTGGTCGAAATTAAACATGCTTGCACTTATCACTGCATTGTAATCAAGAGCGTTAATATTGAGTTTATATATTTTAATTTATGTTATATTAAGAGAGATTAGCATTTCACTTGCTATTAAAAGGCCGGCACTTTGCCGCTAAATGTTGAGAGAGACTACATACTCGTGCTGTAGTTGGCGTAGGAGGAGAGAGATTTTATGGTTATTACCGTACTTATACGTTAAGCGTATGGCAGGAAGGGGATTTGAGGTCTTAGCACAGATTAGAGAAAGAACAGATACGAATCCCGGTAAAACATCAAACGATTTTCAACTCCGTCTTCAATGACCTCGGACCTTTAACTCGGTATGGCCGCGATGTTGCCAGTTTAAAATATTTTCTGAATTTCTAACCAAATTGCAATGTTGACTCGGGGACAATAACAATTTCCAGTGCCGGATCTAGTTTTTTTTGGAAATTTCCACTAAATCTTTAAAATTGGGCCATGAATTAAAACAATAACCATAACCGAATATATATTCATGTATTTATTTAATACCTATGTGTACATTCTTATGATTTGTTATAAATAGTCATTACTCTTGGGAGATTAATTAATAAATACATTTTTAGATAACACAAATCACTACAAAAATTCATCAAATTCCAAATAATTCTCAATTTATCATTTATCAAAGGAAATACAAACGGGATGAGCCAAATACGGTATTCAATAACATATCAATTATACAGTATAAATTGGTAATTGTAATTATTGAAACTAAATACTACGAAATTAAAACATAATTTTGTTATTAAGATACAGCTTTTTTAGCTTATTACAAAATGTAAAGAATTTGTCATGGAATATATCAATATCAACATGGTTATAGACTGAGTAGAAGGATTTACAACACCTACGCAAGGGAGAATTTTGATAATAATTTGTAGCACTAAAGTTAATATCAAAAAATATTAAATTTAACGAGGCAGGCAATCTCGTTGGAATCAACAAGATTATTAACAATTTTACATAAAAATTGATTTATTGATTATAAATTGAGTAAAATAGTCGGTTTTCTATTTTTCTTTGGCTGGAACTTAAAATCTCTATTGCTAAATTTCAGCAAATAAAAAATCCTTAATCGGATGAACAATTTTTTTAAATATTCGTGAGGGAAGCGTTCACAAGGATGTGTAAATTCTGTAGCTGTTGATATCATATATAAATTATTTCCAACTGAAGGGTTCGCAAATATTTCTCTATGTTTGTGAAAAAAAGGCATTCTAAATTATAAATATATTGACAAAACGAGTCCTCGGGTGTTTTGAGCTTTCCAAATACTAAGTTCTTGTCATATGCTTTATAATGAATAAACATATTGGTGAAGTCCAAAACTTGCGTATTTGTAGGAAATTGTTGACAAACATCACATGAATGAATTTTTAGACACTTACCAATAAGATATCCAACCACATATTTAAATGCGTTTTGTTCTGGCAATGGATTTCGATGATAATCACAATTAGTGACTCTGAAATTTGCGGAAAATTGGTTAATGGCAATAGGAGTTTTAATAATCATAGATGTATTAGTGTTGGTCTGCGCCAAACAACATAATAAATTTTCAAACTGATCTTCACAATTCATGAAAAAGTTGATAAAAAATAATTTTTTAAATGCACGTGAAAACTGAATGGGGGTAGGGTTGGTAGCATTTCCACTTTGTTGTCTAATACTACCAAAAAAGTTTTCAAGACAGTCTTGATTTAGACGTCTTGTTAAAATAAATTTAAAGTTTTTTGATTTTAAATATGCCCATATTTCTTCCGTCTTGATTTAGACGTCTTGTTAAAATAAATTTAAAGTTTTTTGATTTTAAATATGCCCATATTTCTAACAAGGAATTAATTGTAATTTTCCACCCTTTAATAAATTTGCAATGGTTTGTAATATTTCTCCCTGCAATGCTCATAACACTCATGTTATTTAATATTTTAATTGAATCATTTAAAAATCAATTTGGTGTATTTCCCCGGAAAATTTTCTGTTATATAGTTTGACATTGTTCAATGAAGAAGAATTGAAAATATCAAACAATTTGTCAGCATGTGAAATCAGTGTGACTGTATCTGAAGCTTCTTGAGGTAAGCATTTTAACGATACATACGTTTCTAAGCTGGCTGCAACGGTAGCACTCAATACTTGAGTTGCAAATTTTACTCGCATTTTTTCAACATTTGTAGGTTTTATATGCGATTCTGTAAGCTTTGGAGCTAAACGATTTCGAAGCATTTTATCTTTTTCATAAAATTGAACTATATATTTCCAGGATGTTTTTTTATTGTCCCAGCATATTTCATTAGTCAGCATATTATTTCTTATTGCCTTAATAAGATGTGGGGGATCGAAATAATAAAATAATTTTTTTCCACCCAAAGTAAAACTTGGTTTTTGTGGAGTCACACCCAAATGTTCTGAAAGTTCTACAAAGTTTGAACCCATATCAGAAATTAAAACAATAACATCAAGACCAATATTCCCTAATTCTATTAAAAAAATTTCTAGCATTGCTTTTATTTGCAACACAGATGCAGTTGTAGAAGTAAATGCATATCCTAATGGTTGTTTCCAATTATTTTTCAGTCCCCTAGCCATAATAACAAAAGCATTATTTGCTATATTATTGGTTCTATTTGTACCATCATCCTCAAACCCAATAACACAATCACGACCAAAGTTATAAAATAAATTACTTTTCAACGATATTTCATCTATTGTTAAAGCACAAATACGATCTTCAGCCTCCATATGGTCAATTTTTAATTTTAGTAAATCAAATAATTGTTTGTTGAAACCAGCAGTAAAATGTGCGTTCTCCGTGAATTTTTGTAAACTCCTTACAGATGGCAGTGAAAAAGATTTTTGTAAATGTCTGTATGCCTTTGGCCCAAGAAAATATAAAGATAGAGAAAATTTTTTAAACTCGTTTGAAAACCTTTGACCTTTTGCAGTTCTGTTCATATTTCTTATTTGTGCTTTAACAAAATCTCTTAAGTCAGATGGTAGAAACTTATCACACAAAAGATTAAAATCTTCTATATTTAATTCTTTAGGTGCTGTGTTCAGTGCGTCGATCTCTTTCATCAACATCTTATTTTCTGCCTTAAGTTCTTCAATTTTCCTTGCCATGGCAATTTTTCGAGGGCTGCTTGAAGACACTTTGGGGAGTTTGGGTTTCAACAGGTGATGACTCTGGAAGTGGTATTAAAACTGGTAGAGTTGCTGGGTGCACTAGAAAGATGAAATAAACTTATATATAGATGTTATTGCTGCTTACACTAAGTGTATGGAGACTTTCAAGAGTAGATATGAGATTATTTGTTAGTTCATGTCTTGCTTTAATTGGAAAATAAAACATTTATTATTTTAACGAAGTTAACTGTCTCGACCCTTACTTCGTGGAATCTACTCATTTTACTGATTTCTAACTCTTCCACCACATTAATAATTTACACCCAACAATTAAATTTACATTAGAAGTTGAAGAAAACAATCAATTTTCTTGATTTAAAAATTCAACGAGTTAATAATGTACTTGATTATTCAATTTACAGAAAACCAACACACACTGATGTAACTATTCCATACAGTTCCAACCACCCCGTCTCACATAAGTTGGCAGCATATAATTCAATGATACATAGAGCATTTTCAGTTCCTATGAATAAATGTAATTTTGATAAAAAAATTAATACGATTAAACAAATAGCAACATCCAACGGTTATCCATTGCATATGATAAATAAGTTAATTAATAAAAAAGAGGAAAAAGTGGCATTAAAACTAATATTTCCAGAACAAACTAATGAAATAAAAAATTATAAAACCATCACATATGCAGGTAATATTTCTAATAATATTTCAAAAATAATATCTTCAGCTACAAATACAACAATTTCTTTTAAAACAGAGAGTAATGTGAGTAAAAAATTGTTAAATGTAAAAACAAAAATATCCCCATTAAAGAAGTCTGGTATATATAGACTTAAATGTCCAGAATGTAATGTTGTCTATTTGGGTCAAACCCTTAGAAATTTTCAGATACAGCGAGCATTTACGAGCATATAGATTAAAACAACCAGATAAATCACACTACGCAAAACATCTACTTGACACCAAACATTCATTGACACCTAACACAGAATTAGAAGTGCTGCATATTTGTGATAAGAAGCAAGAACTGGATTTCCTTGAAGAGTTAGAAATCAAAAGACACTTAAGAAACCCACAATATCAAGTTGTCAATGAACAGATAAATCTAGGGAGTTCTCCACTTTTAAATGGTCTATTTAAGTGATAACTGTAAAGATCAGCAGATATAGTTTTCCTGGTTTCCTATATCATTGCACAGTTATACTGATCTTAACTGGAAAAAGATATCCAGGATATCTCCATAGGGCTAGTAACATCTAAGCTTCAATATTTGTAATATCATACCTTCTTCTTTTTTCTATTAACATATATTAAGTCAATCACTAGGTAGGTCACTTCTTGGTCTAGCCAAAATAATTATTAAACATCAAGTAGGCATCAAATGAAATGAAACTTCTGTCATTCTGACGATGATATGTTATATCGAAACAATTGTCAATTTTCTTAGAGTTTTTAAAAGTTTTCAATATACTGTGGAATTAGCTAGAAACAGTAAGTTTCATTTAAAACAGTATAATTTATTATTTTTATTGCTTTAATGGAAGAAACATATATTATCATTTTTATAGTGAAATATTTGTGTATTATGACATATCGTAACCAAGGCAGTAGTATTCAATATTGTCTAAATCAGAAAAAAATCAAAAATCAAATAATAATGAATTAAAAATAGGAAAATTAGTTAATAATAGTCAAATTAAAACATTACCTGTAATATCTTCAAGAATTTTAATTTTCTTTGAAGTGCATGGCAACTCGTCTTCATTTTTTCTTTTTGTTGGTGTAGGGATAGCTGAAGAAAAATAACGAAATATGTAACGTTCAAAAGTATTTAATATAAAAATCCCACAATACTCAAAACTTACCGGACTCATGCTTGTTTTCTAAATCGTTAGGGACAGCTAATCCTAGTAAGGATAACCTCTGTGAGTTCACGAACATTTCTTTTGCAAAGTGGTCACTACAAATACGACGTGTTTTATTCAGATATCCACTGTCAACACCGACTAAATCCGTTCTGCCACAAGCTTGAATCCATAATTTGCATCTGAAAATGTTACTTGTAATTAGATCAAATTAAGCTAATAGATCTTTCGTTATAAATACTTTGTTTAATTAAAGGACCCGTACATTTATACTCTAGTACTTTTACAAGGTGTATCAATCAATGACAAATTCAAATTAATACTTACATACTCTCATCCTTTGGAAATCGGAAGAACTTTATTTTTCTTTCCGAATAAAATTTATTTGGACAGTCTCTGTATGAACAATACACTCCACCGTGATGTTTATTCATTTTATAAGAATAATAGTCTATACCACTATATTTTTATAGTTAATATTACCACAACGCACAATCGATTAGTCAAATAACACAATTAATATCGCCGATTGAACACCTTCAAACAATGAAGCAAACAAAAATGTCGTTATGTATTTTGAGCCAAGCCGTCGCGTGTTGTCATCGTTATTGTGCATGGTTGCCAAATATATGGTTTGTGAAAAAAAGTATATATTTATGGTATGATTTTTATACATTATAATCTTTTTAATTGTATAATTCTTTTAATGTTAATAAAGTTGATTTAAACAAGTAATTGTCGAATATTTGTATCTGTATCACTATCACACTTAAAAATAATGCTTATAAAATATTTTACCTATGAAATATTATGCAAATTGACAACCCTGTTGAAAAATTTCATGAAGCAGCCCGAACGGAGTCGACATATGACGATGGACATTTAAATGGGTATGTCTACCCATCTCTCTCTCTTTTTACTGTTCTCTGTCAAGCTTTCGTATCTGTTCTTTCTCTAATCTGTGGTCTTAGAATAGTTTCGGAGTGGACTACGTGACTTTTTACACGTGCCAATTTAATCTTTATGTTCGTTCGAAGTGGCATACGTGATGTTTTACATGTGCAAATTTAGTGTTTATGTTCGAATAGAAGGTTGTTTGATTAGAAAGTTAGACGTATGGAAGGTGGCATCATTTGTAGGGAGGTGTTGATGAGTGTAATTACCTAATTAAATTTCTCAGGAAGGACTTTTTAAATTCGAACAAAATTTACTCCGTTACTATCAGTGCATCTCATAAAATATTCTAAAAACTGACACCGACCTTCCAAAAATGCTAAAAAGCCCTTTACGCAAAATTATTTTTTGGGCAATACTTTTGACACTCCCGTTTCGTGGCTGTTTCCAATTTATTTTCCAAAATGTAAATTAATAAAAACATCCCAATTCTTAACAACATGACCGAGTGTTTCCAGTGCCCGTAAATCCTTTCTTATAGTATCTATTAATTTCCGAAGCTGACCGGCCGATTCCTTCTGTATTGCCGGAATATTGATGTTCATAGAATCCAAGTGGCTTACCGCTATTAATTTATTGTTTTCGTACCTTTCCTTGACCAAATCCCAAGTTACACTATAATTTTGTTCAGACACCTCCAATATATTAATTATCTTTCAACGATTCCCTCTCAACTAAAAATTTACCTGGTGATCGTTTAGATGCTACTATGAATGATAATTAATGTCAACTTGCTGTATCTCAGTGAAAAGTTTGTCAGCTGGTACCTTGAAAGGTGTAACGCAACAGCATCTATCACCTACTGAATCTTATCAGCTGACGACTTTTCCCTTGACTTACAGCTAGCCGATTTTTTTCATTATTTACTAGAGTATTTTAACAATCCTCTTATAAATATTCATCCGGGAGGAAATAACGTTTCTTAAGTTATTCTTCCTTTCTATATTGCAGCTAGATTGTAGATTAAAATTGCCTTCTCGAGATGCTATACTATAACAAAAGATACACTTGGAGAGGGTAAGTTTTGCCCATGACTGCGTACCCTCTGTTATGTATAGCACATGTAGAAGATTTGCGGTAGAAAAAAAATAGGTGGGGAGTATAATGCGACTCGAAGAGAAAGTGAAACGTGTTTAGTTGAAAAGAGTGTTAGTATCGTATACTAATTCTATTCTCAATGTTATGTCATTATATACGATGGATATTTCATGTTACATCAAATGAAAGACGTGCCTCTCAGCTTTGGAAATATTTCAAAAAAACTTTTACAGATGATTTGTGCAAATACAGCTAAGATTATCAACATTGCTTGTGATCGGTACATATTTCTATCGATCAAAGATACCGAACACAAACTACGAGGTATGGACCAAGCTAACTTTCGTATCGATGGTCCTGATCAAGTAGTAAAAAATACTTTTCAGTCGAGCTAAAAAATATTTATTTCAAGGAAGCACTTATTCAGTTCTTTATTGAAAATTGAGAACAAGATTATATGGCACCATACATGGGAAACAAAACTATTTTTGTGAAAACGGATACTAGTTATAGATATGTGGTCATTGATGGAAAAGCGGTAAGAACTGTAGAGAACGCATTTTCGTGTCCAGCCCACGAAGAAGCGGATACAACAAATGATTTTTCACGCTTGTCAAATCGATTTTAACTTTAACTTAACGATTCGTTGTTCTGACACCGATGTATTGGTTATAATTCTAGCTAATATGGCTCATGTTTCATAACATAACGTTTCATAACGTTTTTATGGAAGTCTGTGTTGGAAAACATATAAGGTTCATCAATGTCACTCAACCTTATGAAACTTTGGGATCGAATTTAAGCGCATGCATTTATAGGATGTGGTTACAAACCTGCATTTTTTAGAAAAGGCAAGAAGCGTCCATTTTCGATAATGTCAAAATCTGAAGCTTTTACGGAGTGTTTCGTACAAATGTCAGAGCTATCGATGAACAGGGAAGATTTATTTCGCAAAATTCAAGAGTTTACTTGTCAGATGTATGGCCTTCATCGGTTAAAACAAATTAACGACGCTAGGGTTGTATTGTTTCAAAAAACTTACAAATTTTAGGGCAGTAATGATGAATTTAAGTTGCCTAAAAAAGGTATTGACGGTTCTTCTCTACCACCATGCGAATCAGAACTGAACAAGCAATATTTAAGGGTGTGTTACATTGCGCAAATTTGGTCTCACGATAACCTTAAAGTTCCAACAACTGAAGAACCTACAGACTATGGTTGGGAAGAAATAGACAACCGATTCGAATTTGTTTGGTTTTCTGGGACTCAGTTACCAACGTCGATTGAGGAGATAACCATTCAGACTGGAAAAGGTATCAATTATTTTTTTATATTTTTATTTTTTCATATGATCATGTCACTCTGACAGTGAATCAGAGAGAGATGAAAGCGATTCAAGCCGAAGCAAGAATGAAAATGATTAATTTTTATTGTTATTTTTAATCAATTAATTGAAATGAAAGTTTATTAATTAA
Organism: Galeruca laticollis; assembly: GCA_963921935.1. Classification (NCBI taxonomy): domain Eukaryota; kingdom Metazoa; phylum Arthropoda; class Insecta; order Coleoptera; family Chrysomelidae; genus Galeruca; species Galeruca laticollis. Next base: position 119,754,698 of record OY998178.1, on the reverse strand, counting down.
AAAAGTGAGCTACAATGAATTATTCATTAATTGATTTACTCATACCAACATTTCCTCCATTGCTTAAATAAACATTTCGACGAGTTGCAACTCTATCTATCTGAAGTTATGAACTCATTTAGCCTCATAGCTCTTACAGAAACTTGGGAAGTAAAAGATGCAGACTCACTAACCTTAAGCGGATATAGAATGATATGCAACAGAAATCGATTTAATCAAAATGATGGTGTTGTGATATACGTCCGTGATGATTATTATGAATTTCATGAATTCATCAAAATTGGTGAAGTAAATGGAGTTATGGTCAATATGAAGTGTGAGAATGTTAAAATAAACGCTATTGTTTTGTACAGACCTCCTTGCACTAATATTGAGGACTTCAACTTGAACTTGAGTACTTTTTTTGAGGAGAAAAAAATTCCTGTCAACGATTACACTTTTTTTCTGGGAGATTTAAATATAAATATTTTAGAGCAGGATAATGGAGATGTGGAAGATTACCTAAATGTCTTGTCAGCTGAAGGATTCAGATACCTGATAAATAACCCTACTCGAATAACTACTGTCTCGAGAGCCTGTCTGGACCACATATTTTTAAAATATAATTCTGACATTATTGAAAATATCTACCCAGCAGTAATTTTGACAAATATCACCGATCACTTCTCCATAGCTGTAAAAATGGTTAACTTGAAAAGTGAACATGGGGGTAATGATAGCAATGACCCAAAATTATCTGAACGAAAGAAAATTGTTAGATATAATCAGCACTGAAAGATGGTTAACTGTTTATGGAGAAAGGGAAGTTAATTTTGCTACTGATAACTTCACTAAAACCCTGAATGAAATCATAAAAAAATCTACTTATTCCAAAAAAAATAAAACTTTCAAAAAGAAGAAGCCATGGATCACCAACGGCCTTATAACTTCTATTGATAAAAGAGACAAATTACACCAACTCTCCATAAGAGATCCCTTCAATTTGGGGAAGAAAGCTGCTTATGATAATTACAAAAATAAACTTACTGCATTATTAAAAAAAACCAAACATGAATACCTCAAAAGAAAGATTGATGAAAACAAATCATCTACATCAAATCTGTGGAAAGTCATTAGGGAGTTCTGCAATAAACCGAATACAAACAAGACAATAAAAAAAATTAAATCTGATGATGGTGTTGATATAACTGACAAACTACAGATTGCAAAATGCTTCAATCAATATTTCTCTAGTATTGGTGAAAAAATGGCTAATGCTATACCTCAAAGTCCAGAAATCAAAATCAAAACGAAACGAATTTGTGCCTCAATATTTCTGAAGCAAACAGACCACACAGAAATAGAAGAACTTATTAGGGAACTGAAGAATAAAAAAGCTAGTGGCCTCGATGGTATATCAAACGAAATCCTTAAAATAACTAGTAATTTTGTGTGTAAACCGATATCGTATATTATTAACTTAGCTTTAGAAAATGGGAAAGTCCCAAATCACTTTAAAAAGGCAGTAATAAAACCAATTCACAAATCAGGTGACAGGCATCTTGTAAGCAACTATAGACCTATATCTTTGATTTCTTCAGTGTCTAAATTGTTTGAAAGAGCAGTAAAAAATCGCTTGGTTAGTTTTATTAACAAGAATAAAATAATCTCTTCTCACCAATTCGGGTTTCAGGAGGGAAAATCTACTCAGGATGCTGTCGCTAGATTAACATCCATCGTTTATTCAGCTATTGATCACAAAAAATCTTGTTTGGGAGTGTTTGTTGATCTGGCGAAAGCTTTTGACACGGTTAATCATGGTATATTGCTTGATAAATTGGAACGTCTTGAAATTCGCGGTGTTGCACTGGACTTTTTCGAAAGTTATCTCAAAGACCGCAAACAAGTTGTAAAAATAGATAATATGTGTAGCCAAGAAGAGTTGGTAACAGTCGGAATTCCCCAAGGAACCGTTCTTGGGCCGATACTATTTATAATTTACTTGAACGATTTGCTACAGTTGGACTCAACTGGAGTAATCTTGTCATTTGCAGATGACACAGCTATTATTTACGAAGGGCAAAACTGGTCAGAAATCCAAAAAAAGGCTTCTGACGATATGCAGAATATCCTCAAGTGGTTTGAGTCGAACAAATTGACTGTTAATGCCACTAAAACTAAAATAATACCATTTACTTCATATAGACCATTTTTGCCGGATTATAATACTATCTCTGTAGGAAATCGTACTCTTGAGCTCGTACACGCGGTCAAATATCTGGGCATACATATTGACTCCTTTTTGAAATGGGACGTTCATGCTCACAACATCACCAATAAGCTCAGAGGCCTAATCTACAGATTCAAACAACTAGTGGAATTTTTATCTCATGAACAACTGAAAACAATATACTCCGCTTTTGTTGAATCCATATTACTATATGGTATCATTGGCTGGGGAGGAATTAGGAATAATTATCTAAACTCGATCAATACCGTTCAGAAACTCATTCTGAAAATTATTCTAAAAAAACCTCGCAGATTCTCCTCCAATCAAGTATATATTGATTCAAAGGTATTGGACATTCGGCAACTTTTTTGCTTCAAAACCCTTTGTTTCTTGTACTCTAACAGGCTTTATACATATAATGTACCACATACATACGGAACGAGACAGAATACACAATCCGCTATATATGCCCCTGTTACATATAAAGCACTTGGCCAGAGAAGCTTCTGCTTTATTGGATCAAAATTATGGAACAATTTACCCCACACCTTGAAGAAATATAATTCAGTTTGTCTTTTCAAAAACAAATTAAAGGAATGGATATTCTTAAAGGGCAGAAAGTATTTCGCTAATGTAATTGATCCGATTTTAGTTATTTAAATGTTGTTTGTTGTTTTTGCACCATGTGTTTGTATGTGTGTGTATGAGTGTATATTCTTAGTTTATAAAAATGTTAATTGTCCTGAATAGATGTCTTGCACCTGTAAAGTTGTTAGTTATTAGTGTTATAATTATAATATATGATACATGTAAATGCTGGTTAGTACTGTTACGTTATTTTTTTTTCTAAGTTTCAACATTTGTTAGACTCATTTAAGATATATGTTCTGTAAAGAATTAATACCCGAAGACAAGTTCTTTGATGAACTTAGTCGGGTACCCCACTACTCTTGTTTATTTAATGTACATCGCATCTGTTCGTGAACACTATACCTCAGATTATTTATTTTTTTTATAGTTATTATGTTATGTTTAGATTATTATTCGATGATATGTATTTTTATTTTTTTGTAGGTAAACATGTATATGTATATGTATTTATAAATAAACAAACATTCATTCACATTCATTCATTCATTGTTAAACTTCTATTATTTATAAGAGGATTGTTAAAATACTCTAGTAAATCATCGAAAAAATTAGCTAGCTGTAAGTCAAGGAAAAAGTCGTCAGCTGATAAGATTCAGTAGGCAGTAGGTGATAGATGCTGTTGCGTTACACCTTTCAAGGTACCAGCTGACAAACATTCCACTGAGATACAGCAAGCTGACATTACTTTTCATCCATAGTAGCATATAAACAATCACCAGGTAAATTTTTAGTTGAGAGGAAATCATTGAAAAAACAAATTTTCTTTTCATTTTCATGTATTTCTTTCAAAATACTAGATAAACTATAATATGACAAATTTTCAAATGAGAGGAAATGACTGAAAAAACTTTTTTTTCCTCCATGCGCGGGAGGCCGCCTCTGCCCGCCCCACCCACGGAGTCGCAGCTGACGGTCGCAAGTATTCATAGTATGAATCTCTAATGCATTTCACGAATTTTCGATTGGGAGGGAGTTGGTCATGAAAATCTGTCACTGGCTTCTGGACTATATGTCCAAGCCTCGTAAAACACCAAAAGCTCCGCACCTCCTTGAAACTGTTGCCGAAGTTGAATTCAGCCTATGCTGGTGATGTTCACTAATCCACGTTGAAATGCGTCCGGTAGTCGATACAGTATTATAACAAATTTTCCACTGAATTTATCCGATCGAATGGACCAATGTTTTGTTCACGGAACTGTTCCTTTTCCGGATAAAATAAAAAAAAAACGACTTAAATGGACTGTATACTTTAATAACAACTGATAACCGTGATAGAAATAGAATTTTTCGAAGAATATATTTATACATACTTAACAGCATTGTTCTCGGGTCGGTGTAAAGATGAACTGCGTCTTTATCTTAAAGTTTGTTTACCAAGAAGTCACGCATGACTTACAAAAAATGATATAGTAGAGAGTAGGTCAATTGCACTATTACGAGTAGCGACCCAACTGAACTGGACAATCACTATTAAACTATAATAAAAAAGGTACAATTTTCAAGAGCAAGATTGATCAAATTCATTAGCTAGATTCAACACTATATTCCGGAAAACTTTTATAAATGCCTAAAATCCTTGAAGGCATACCTCGCGACATTTTCATTATTTATTCATTTATTTTAGGTAAAACAACTCTTGCAATGGGTTTGTTGAATAAAATCAACTCTACTTACTACCACTCGCCACCTGCATATATGGATAATTTAAAGAAACTATTTTCCCATAACTTTATCTTGAATTCAGCTTATGCGTTTCTAGGACAATATGTTGCTTCATATGATGTTGAAACACTACTAGCACATTCAACAGTAATAATGGATAGGTGAGACAAATTAGTATAAAATAGCTATTTGTATAACAAGGGAGGAAAGTGCTACATTTCTTCCCGAGAATGAAGTTTACACACTTCCTTGCTAACATTCAAAGTGCCATTGTTAAATTTTACGTCTTGGAAAATTAAAAGTATTAAAATTTGTTCGAAAGAAATCTATAGAGTCAGTACTCATAGATTTCTACCCGGGATTATCACCCCCCAATTACGAGTACCCCGTACCTTACAGAATACACGCGTCGATTACGCGACAAAATACAAAAATTGAACTTTCAAAAGCCCGAAATATTCACTTCGGAAAGCTTAAAAAGTAATAAAAACATTGGTGTAAAATCTAAACATAAATATCCGGTTAAAGTGAAAACGTCCCCCAAAAAGACGATCAAAAAAGGTACATTTAAATCAAAATATATAAATAAACTCAAAAAACAGTCTAACACATTAAGCTCAGTACAAAAAAAGTGAACGGAAATTTCCGCAAACATTAATATCATCAAATGTTTACGACGAACCACGCTCAATAGCAGACCGTATCGAAACACACAACAAAATCTCTGAAGAGAATAAGAGGCAAAACTCTAGAACTAAAATTAAAAAACTCAAATTATTTTAAGGTAGTATACAGTGTTGGGAACATTACGAGGGAACATACGTTTTACCGTCAATGTGTTAGAAAGAGACAAAATACATATAAATTCAGTGTATTACTCTTATTCGCTAACAGGTTATCATAAAGTGAGAGACAAAATAACTGTAAGTGTAATGGGATGTCTGGCAGGCACCGCCTTCGAGAAGCGTGCAGTAGCTCTTATGTCTGGCTTTTACTTACAGTTTTATATAAACAAATTAGAAATGCATTCAGGCTATTACTAGTCACTTTACCACAGGAAAATGTTGTATAAACAACTCATTATGTTAAAGATCGCAATGAAAGAAGTTAATGCTAGAAATACATATGTGTGATGTGAACAGTTTAGTTTATTCATTGAGAAATAATAAGATTGTACTATACTGATAGCTTAATGCAATGAACAATAAAAAAATCAACATTACTTTCGTTTATCCCTTCATGATTAATTTACAAAGAAATAATTCAGTAGTAATAAACTAATTCACTATATCAGTTCGGGTAGTACACGCTAATATGATTTGAACAATAAATTAAAACCTACCTAATAGGTATTTGAAATAAGTACCACTAAAAAATCACTAGAAGATAGCTAAAAAAATTACATTCGTCGATATTGACGGTACAATTAATGAATATAAGCATAATAATTTTCATAGCGACAATATGTTGTAATAAAACAAGTATATTCAGTACTTTTTTGGAAACCAAAAATTGGCGAAAAGAAAAAAGTGAAGCGGAAGCTTCTTCTGAGAAATGGAAAGAATTTAATAATAGAAAACAAGCGAAGAAAGAAAAAGATGAAGAAGAAAAAAGAAAACGGAAAAAACAAAGATTGGAAAAAAATAAACAGAGAGAAGAATTAAAAGTTAAAAAAACAGTTTGAAAAAAGAATAATGGAAAAACTAAAGTCATTGCAATCGCAAATAACAGAGAAAAAAACATTTTTTTTTCTTCCGATACTGATTCGAAAATGTTTTAACAAAACCTGATAATTTGGAGTTCGATATCGGTGACTACGTGATTGTCATGTACGATGATTCCCGTTTTCCTGGCCTGATTATTAGTGTAATTAAAGAAAACGAGGAGGAATTTGTTGTTAAAACGATGACCAAAAGCGGCCCTAACTGGAGATGACCAAATAAGTACGATATCCTTTATTATCGAAGGGATGAAATAGTTACTAGAATTTCAAAACCAAAAGTCCTCAATAAAAGAGGTGTGTATGAAATTTCAGAAATGAAAAATTAAAATATTCGTTACTACTATTGAGTGCCAGAGTTTTCATAGATTGTGTTTCATTATTAAAGAATTTATTGAAAAGCGTCTTTTATTTTCGATGTCATGAAAAAAGCGGACGATAGTTGGGACGTAAGTATGCCGGTGACTAGGACATCATGTTTTAGTAGTGATCGATAATAGGGACAAATGTGTTTTTTCATATTAATTTTTAAATATTTCAGGTTTTTTCAATTATAAAATTGATTTCTTATAACGTACCTTTCAATAATTAGTTGATTAATTTCACAAATATCATCATGTGAGAAAAGACCAAGAAACAACATTTGCACAGCTTTTTGAAGTTGACGAATATTCTTAAGCGGCCGATAATTGGGACACTTACCTTATTTGGGTGACAGAACATCTTCATATTTGTTATTGTACTAATATAGTTCTAATTTATAAGAAATTATATTTGTTGGACAATATTGTTGATATAAATTATTTTATTTATTATATTTTATAGGTACTGGCATTCAAGTGCTGCATTTGCCATAGCTAGTGCAATTAACAATTTTCCTGAAAAATATATGATGCCCTCTAAGGGAAGTCAAATTTACAACTGGCCAAGGGATTTATTGAAACCCGATATTGTCTTTTTCCTTGAAGTCGACGAAGCTACAAGAGAAGACAGATTAAACAGAAGGAATAATTTAACAAGAGAAGCAACTACAAATATTCCTGATGATCTTATATCCAGCTGTTCCCAGTTTTTGAAAAAGTAAGATATTTAACATATGTTCCGCCTTTGTCAACTAAGTACAGTATCCGCAGAGTGAACAATACCGAAATTAAAGTTTCTTCTGTAATCCAAATCTTTTTTTTACTAAACATAGGTTGAGCAAATTATTGTATTGTTTTATAAACAAAGTATTCAGTTCATCATACCCCAAATGTATGCGTCAAATGTCATCTGCATAGCCGTATGGCTTATAGGAAATATTGTTTGTGCACCCTTAGACATTGTAAACCAAAAGCTTTTCATCATTATATTTCTAACAAAAAGTAAAGTCATATTTTCTCTGAACGCTCTTAATAATTGTTAGTACTGATTTATGTTTTCCGCATACCCTTCAAATCAGGTAGATAATGTGGAGACGCGATACTATTATCTTTTTTTTCTATTATATTCAACAACAAACACAACATAATATGCTAAAAACAAGTGTGTTAACAAGGGATTTGGTAGAAGTTTAATTCACCAACATCGCTATAGTCCCTTGTAGGTCAAAGAATTAGATTGGGTTAATTTTCTAATCTAACGCGGTGGTAAATGATCTTCCCAAGTAGTTCTACAGAGGATGGTTGAAGATATACCAGGGGGCATCGGTGATATTAAGTAAAATTTAGGATTGATATCTTTAGGACGCAGCTATGCTTGATTTACTGGCACATCTCTATAGCTCTATAACAAACGTCCAAATTGGTTTCATAATAGTGTGTAGATGGAAATGTTATTTTCAAGGGGCAATCTGGAGATTAACACAAAGTAACCTTTTCTGTTCTCAGTTTTCTTTCATAATATTGTAACACAATGGTGGAAATCCTGATATGGTTTATTCACAAACAAGGAATACAATTTAAAATTCTCTCAAAAACGTTTAGAATTTATCGCCAAATCGTTCAACTTCACTCCCGTCACTTATATAGGACAACTCAAAGGGGAAATAATACCTAACCTAAAACTACTTAACATGGAAAAAAGAATACTTAACCTAAAAGTAATTAATAGGGAAAGAAGAATATCTAGCTGTCATTACAATGTCACTGTCATTAACGGGTTCATTACACTGCACCCTCCTTAAAATAATTCGTCCTAGAATGACTCTGGCATGAGCTGGATTCCCCATTTCAAAATCTAAGTTGTTGAACTCACTCTTCTTCAGAATGGGTTTCCTTGAATGACGACAGATGATCTTGATGGATGACAATAGGCTCTCCCCTGGGAACTGTAACAATCCGATATATGACGTCGTGTATTTTTCTTTTGATATTGTTCCATTATAGTTTGGAACACAGGCCACGTCGTCGTCGAGGATTGTAGAGCCATACCTAATCTCCTTCTTGATAATTGGTCTGTTTTACTCGGGTGTCGTGATACCACTTCATCCAGTCACTGTTTAGTTGCAGCTTGCAGCGCTATTCTTGACCGTTCGCAAATTTCAAGGTTGTTCGCATGTTTAACACTTGCGAACGGTTGTGTGAATTTGGTATTCTCGACCAGTCGCAAGAGCTGCGTATACTCACAAAAACAGCGAGTGGTCATCACCATTCGTATCTCCGACAAATCGTGCGCACACATCACTTTCATCTGTGTCTTAGGTATATCTGTCATTTTCGGTTTTACATTTTTCAATTTCTTATTTGAAGTATTTGATGTGAGTATTGTTTTTTATTAGTTTCGTCCAGTTTCATAGTCGTAGTGGTGGATTACGAATAAAATTATGTAAGGGTCGCAGTTTAATAAGATATTATTGCAATGGATGATTTGCAATATATTACAAATATCGAACTTTTTGAAATAGCAGACGAACCAGTGCAAGCTCGTAATGTTTTTAAAAATGTAAATCCTTTTGAGGTGCTAAGTGAACAGCAATTTATAAAAACATTTAGGGTTTCCAAGGAACTTGGCAGATATATTGTCGATTTACTAACACCATTGATGAGACCTCAGAAAAGAGCTACAGATTTATCTGTTGAAATTAGAGTAAGTGTACTGCCAAATATAGTGTATTTAAGCTATAACTGTAATTTAACAATTTTAAGGTTTTGGCAGCATTAAGATTTTTTGGAAGTGGAGGATATCAAATGGATATTGGGCTAAATATTTTTTTATCGGTATCACAGTCATCTGCATCAAGATGCATAGAAGAAGTGTCTGCTGCTCTAAATACTCCTGGTATTTTTAATTCTTGGGTACGATTTCCCAGAAATTTTAACGAAATGAATGCAGTAAGACTTAAGTATGTATGAAATAATTTTTTCCATTCATTGATGCCTATACTTGAACTCAATATATTAAAAATTTATTTATTAATAATTATTTCTTTTAGATTTTATGAAGATCATAACTTCCCAGGAGTGATAGGGTGTATAGATTGCACGCATGTATCAATACACACTCCAAAAATCAATGATGAAGAATATCCCGAACATTTATATGTTAATCGAAAAGGTTATCATTCGATAAATGTTCAATTGGTAAGATATTATGTTTTGTGTAATACTATAGGGACATGCCTTTTTATTAAATAAATTTATATTTTCTTTCACAACTGTGCATACAATATGTAGTTGTATTTTTTTATTTTAGATTTGTGACAGTCAAATGAAGAAAACAAATGTTATTGCACGTTACCCAGGCAGTACTCACGATTCATTTATTTGGGCTAATTCTAATGTATTGCAGTTATTAAGAAACCTACATGTAGAAGGACATTTGGGGTATTACTTATTAGGTAAGTAAAATGTTAGAAATTTACATGTATAATATGGACAGACATACATAAATAAAAATTAAAGTGAACAAATATTTTTTTAAGTAGAGTGCTTTTGTATTTTATTTTACCGCATTAAAAAGTGCAAACACGCAGACAAATCGGCTCAATATAAAAGCACTTTAATAAATTAGTAAAAGCTCTAAATTTTTGTTTCAATATTCTAGGTGACTCTGGGTATCCACAAAGGACTTGGTTGATGAAACCGCTGGAATACGAACCACTTATAGGAACTCCGGAGTCTAATTACAATAGATCTCACAGATCTACTAGAATTAAAATAGAAACATGTAACAGTGTACTGAAGATGAAATTTCGATGTCTCCACAAAGATAGAGTTTTGCATTACAAACCTGATGTTGCATGTCGCATAATTAACGCATGCGTGGTTCTACACAATATGTGTATACAATACAATGTACCTCTGCAACGAGATAATGATAGAAATATTGACTCAGAGATGTTTAACAATGGATATGATAATGAAAATCAGCTGGAAGACCAATTAAGGAGAATAAACCCGGAGCTAATAGCAGGAAGACAAGCCAGAGTGCATTTAATACGGAATTTATTTGCAGTATAATGTTTACTTTCTTAATATGAAAATACATTTCCACATTAAATTGTTTTTTTTATCAAAACAAAGTTACTCAGAATAAACTTTAATTTGAGTCACAAAATAAGAACTCAAACAACTAGAAATAAACAATCATATAAACAAAAAACCGAAAATGCACTCAAACGAATAACTAAAAATAAAGTATATTCACAAATTATTACAAAGATAATATTTAAATACAACAATAAACAAAACAACATATTTTTATGAGAGCAATTCTTGCAAAGATTCTAGTGTTTCTGCACTTTCGTGTTACGTTCTAATAATACCAATTTTTTGTCATAATAGTCAGATTTTATTTTATTCTTTTTTGCTAAGGACACTATAGCTTTCAGATGCTTCCGAAGCATGTATGAGTTTCTTTCTAGATGCCCTTGGGAACTTCCTTTTTTCTTATATGTTGCACCAGATTTTTCTTTTTCTTCTCCCACAGAAATATTTTTTATTCCTGAAGTAGATGCATTACTAATGAAATCATCTTCTGTGAATTTATTACTACTGAACTGTCAACCAATTTCAGGAACGAGCTCATCATCATGCACTTCTTTTACATCAAAAGCACAACTGGATTCGTTTACATTTTGACGCCCTCTTAAGGACACCTCTTTAATAGTATTAAGAACCTCTTTTTCAATATCAGACTGTGGTGTTTCAACAAACGGACCACCACCTGTACCACATAGATATTTTTTTTGCGATGTGTTTTTTACTTTCGTACGACTTCTTATATCCTGCCAAGTCTACAACATAAAAAAATTTATATGAGTGAAATCTCACATCACATTTATGGATATCTGTTACCTTTCTCCATGCTTTCCATTCTCTATTAGCTCCGTTGCAGCTATTTAAAATAGACGAAAGTTCCATCCATAATGCTTGAGCCTTCTTTTGGGTAAATTCTTGTGAGAATTTTTCACAAGAAAGTTTCGGATGCCTTTTTATAAACTTTAGTAAGAGATTTTTCTGTTCATTGGTAACTATAGTTTTCTTTTGTTCACTGATAGAGTTCTGACACATTAAATCATAATCATAACATAACCCTTAAAAATAATCTTTTATTTGACACTTCTCAAAAGTTACTACGTTGCCAAATGTTATTTTAGCAGGGAATGCAAACATTCGAATGTCACTACGATGGGTAGTCAAGAATACTGGTCCTTGCAACGTAGTAATTTTTGAGAAGTGTCAAATAGAAGACGATTTTTTAGGGTTATTTTATGTTATGCTTAGGTTATGAAAGAGAGGGGACGCGTATTTCAAGCCGATAATTCAATATTTGCAATATATAGCGAATCATCATTCATTGCAATAATACCTTATTAAACTGCGACACTTAAATACTCTTATTCGTAATCCACCACTACGGCTATAAGATAAAACTGGATGAAACTAATTAAGAACAATAAACACAACAAGTACTTTAAACAAGAAATAAAAAATATGAAACCGAAAATGATAGTTATAAGCCACAGATGAAAGTGATTTAAGTGATGTGTGCGTACGATTTGTCGGAGATACGAATGGTGATCACCACTCGCTGTTTTTGTGAGTATACGCAGCTCATGCGACTGGTCGAGAATACCAAATTCACACAACCGTTCGCAAGTGTTAAACATGGGAACAACCTTGAAACTTGCGAACGGTCAAGAATAACACTGCAGAATATTCATTAAAAGCTGATCGAATGGCCGTTAGGAAGAATGAAAGGTGTTGATCCCAATATGACACAACTTTCGATATATAGTTGGCTATGGTGCAGTTGATTCGTCCCAGCACTCCATCAGACTGGAGATGCTAACTCAAGAGGCACCCCAAATCGGCTGATGAATATATTCACCATGACATTGGCTAATGTGGCAGCTTCTTGATTGGGAGCAGCATAGGCTTCAATCCATTTCGAAAAATAGTCCATAACGACGAAGGTGTATTTGTTTCCAGCATCAGTTCGAGGCAACGCGTACACAACAATTCTTTCAAAGGGCTTCCAACCAAGTATTGCTGCATTTCAGCTCTTCGCCTTCGAGTAGGCCCATTGGTTGCTGCACTTACGGTACATCTTCGGCACCAGTCTTTGACGCCCTCTTTGAATTTCGCCCAGTCGAACCTCCCTTTGGACCTTCTGCAACGTCTTTGTCACACCGAGAAGACATCCTGAGCTACCATCATGAAGGTGTTGAAGAATTTATGGGACATTATTTCTTGGAACTACGGTCAACGACTTCCACTGTGCTAAATACGTTTTTAAAATGGGAGGATACGCAGACATTTGGCGCCACGTTGGGAGCTGGCCCGCTCGCTTCCATTCGCAGATCTTCTTTAGGACAAGATCCCTTTCTTGCCGATCTTTAATTTCTTGGTTCCAGCTGTCAGGGGTTACTTTAATCGGTGCAATTATCCCCTAGGTCTGTTCTAGGCGCCTACAATGGCCGCAGTAGTCTCGGTGAAAGGGCATCAGCATTGCGGTGTTTTGTACCAGGTCTCCATTCGAAGGTGGCGGGGGCATTACAGAGTCCAAATGGGAGGACCGTAAACTGCCATAAATCTGACCCGCTAGTAAATGTGGTCTTCTCCTTTTGTAGAGATCTATTTCTACTTGCCAGTATCCGCTTTTGAAGTCCAAAGTAGAGAACAATGTAGAACCCGTTAGAGCAGTTGATACTTGGCAAATGATAACTGTCCTCTTTAGTAACGACGTTAAGTTTACGGTAATCAATGCGATGCAATCGTATTGTTCCATCCTTCTATTTCACTAGTGGCCCAAGGACTATAGGATCGTTCAGTTACCCTGTTTTGAATCATCTGCCAGTTATTTTTTTACTTGGGGCATCCGCCGAAGAACTTGACGAATGGGTAGTGCATCGCTGGTGTCGATCTTGTGTTTCACTACATCCGTTCTTCCGAGCTTTCTTCCAGCACCAAAGACATCTTCGTATCGATTGACTAAATCCCTTATTTGATTTCTTCCTGAACCCGACAGGGATGGATCTAAGTTGGCCATCAGCTGCTCTATTTCGCCGGTAATGTCTTTTTCCGTGGCCGTTGCCTGGTGACCCACGGCAGTAACTGGTTCTAGAGTGCCCAATTGCGTATCATTCAGAAGAGAGACTGAGTGATCGCTCAAGTTTATTAAGCGCACTGGTACTTCTTGGGTTGATACAAGAGCTTTTCCGATCAGTATTCCTTTCCCCGGAATTAGGTCGTCAATCTTAGACTCTATCATTGCTGGCGTACTGTTTTGTTCTAGACCATCCAGTTGACCAGGTACAACGCTTTCACAATTCGCTGGGAGTTCGACATCGTCAGCCAGCGATATAGGAACAATGGCATCGTCTTTTCGATGCAAGAAAAATTCTTCAGTCACAATATGGAGGGTTCGTCGTCGAAGGTTCAATAAGCCATCAATACCGAATGTGTTAGAGTAGTGGTACCAAACTGCAATATCGTTTTTATTTCCCCATAGACTTTGGCTGTTTCTCCAGTAGCCGTTCGTAATTACCAACTGGAATGCGACATCCATCTGTGGTTGGCTACGGTTGGTCGTACGATAGCTTCCTTGGCCCCAGTAGCTATTAACATGGCATAATTATTTTCATAGATTTGTCCGTCAATATATAAACTGTCCGTTTGTGGTTTTATCGTAGCTAAATTTACAATGGGAGGGTGTTTTCTATGAGCTAGGGCCTATGACGTCCTCCATGAGTCGACTTGTTTAATTTTTACTGCTGTTTAGAATTCTCAGCAGGGCTCTTTTTGTTAGGTGGGCAGGTAGGGGAGACCTGGGCTAAAAGTCACAAAATTAGGTTGTTAATTTTTTGTGAAACAATTTTTAATCCTAGCAAAAATATTTCTGGTGAACTTTGTCACTCTGTTATTTGACTATACAAAGTGACTAAAAATGTATTTATAAATAACGCGAATTTATTAATATTTTTGCAAAACGTAAACTGTTACAAGTGTGACATCTTGCCCCCATTATGGGGCACGTTGTCTCACGGAAAGGGGTGCAAAGTCACGTAGATATCAGGTTAGATTTTATTTAAAAAAGCTCAAAAATACAGATAAAAAGAAACAAATAATACATTATATTATGCTCTATTCCAATTTTGTTATTCAGTGTCGTCATCTTCACAGTTCTGACAGACGTACCACGGTGTACCGGGAGTGCACAGTTCATGGGCCCATAGCTTACAGACTGTACATTAAACCCAAACTTCTTTTGGTGAACTATTGGAAAATGGTTCCAAGCAGACAAGACAAAAACTTTCTTCATCCTCGTCCTCTGATTCTTCAGGGGACTTCTCTTTAGCACTTTTATGGTTTTTTCCCTTTTTATTTTTATTATTTGACACTCTTATATTTCCTGTTAAATTTTTCTTTACACATTTTCTCTTAGCAAACTCCGCCTCAAGAGCCTCTTTCTCTGGCGAATCAGTTAGTACAGCCGACTTCCTTTTCTTTCTATTTGACCCTTTGTTTCTTGCAGCTGAAATTTAAGGTGACTGTTATTTAAAATGTGTCCTCACCTGACTTTGGTAAAAGCCTTACCTGCTTTGGGCAAGGGCCTTATATCTGAGATACTAAATATACTTTCATTAGGCCCAGAATGCTGAGTATGGTTTGGGATTTTTTCTAAGGATGAGCCACTAGGACCAGGCTGCGGAGTGTCGTGAAGTTCTGTGTTTGCAAGTTCTGACACAGTTGTTTTTTTGTTGCCTATTTCAAGAAAAACAAATTATTGCAGAATAATTTTAAGATACTCAGGTAACTAACTTACTTGTTAACATTTCGTCAACTGTTGGTTCATCAGTTTGGAATGAAATTCCACTGATTCCGGGCTTTGGATTTTCGAGATCTGGTTCCTGATTTTCTTGGTGCAAGTCTCTGTCTGTTACTTTACATGGGCTAAATTCTGTTTTATCAAATACATTTTGGTTGAAGGGAAATATCCCTGATACACGAAATCCGGATTGTATATTTTTTGGTGTTGCGGCTAGGGGATAGCTTTGAGCAACTAAAACTGGAGTATCATATATCGTCATCGTTTGACCGGGATGATTCATCATCCACGCATCGCAAGCATTATTGTACTATTTCTTAAACGGACCATAAACTGACCTATCAAGAGGCTGCAACTTGTGCGAGCAGTGGGGAGGAAAAGATAACATAACTATACCACTTTCCTTAGCCAACTCAAGTCCCTCGATAGAAAGATGCGACTGATGATTATCAAGAAGTAACAGACAGGGGTGCTTTTTGGAACATTTTGAAAATTTAATGAAATGTCTCAAAAATAGCACAAAATTTTCTTCTATCATCCAGCCACTTCGATTAGCTGTTCCCGCACATCCTGCTGGTCCAGATGTTAGCCAGAATTCTCTAAAATGCACTCTTGGAAATATAAAGAATGGCGGGATGCTATTTCCCAAAGCAGATACGGCACAGGCCACTGTGACGAGGGTTCCACGTTCCCCAGAAGTTATGGATCCGACTTGTTTAATTTTTTTTCTGGCCACTACTTTACAAGGCTTCTGAACAGTGGTCACCCCCGTCTCGTCCATATTCCAGATTGAGGATGGATCAAAGTTATATTTTTTCATAACCTTTTCCAGATTTGTAAAAAAGCTGTTCACATTTGCTTGGTTAAAATTTGTTCCGCGTGCGAAACTTGTTGGTTCTGGAGTGCGAAGAGATAAATCATTGTTTCTCTTTAAAAATGATGTAAACCATTCAGGTCCAGCCATTTGATCCCTTTTCCAAGGCTCGGGAACAGCTATTTTATTGGCAATGGCAAACTGGAATGCAAGCTTTCTAATTTTCTTAGGACAAAGTCCGAAATAAATATTTGCTGATTCGAGTAGGTATGTTTTTAAAGCCATTTCCATTTCTCGGCTTAATACCATGCGAGGTTTGCCATATCCCACGTCAATATTTAACTGATCTTGATTAAGGTCCTCTGCTGAAAGCTTTTGCAATAGCGCCCCACTGTTTTATAATTTAAATCAAAATTTTTTGCTGCTTGCCTAATAGAAATATTTTCATTTTTTACTTGTAACACCGCTTTCCTTATTGTTTCCTTATCAAAACTCCCTCGATCTGTTCTATTTCTGTATTCGCGCACCATCTAAAAATTAAATCTGATTCAGAGCTTTACTTCTTTTAATATCGGGGTAAAAAGTCACACATGACAACTTGCCCCACAACGTGTGAGACACGTTACCCCAAACGGTCCTGCCATTTTCTTTCTAAAATAACTACCTAACCTAATTTTATAAATTGATAAATTTATAGTGACTTTTTGGAGAACACCTGGTATCATAAATATAACACGGCATTTTTAAATTCTGGCACTGAGATAAAATATACGGTTTGTATTATTAATCCAAAAAATTACTTACATTGGCCTTTTCCGTAAATTCACTTATAAACATATACACATGCGACTTATACGAATGGCGAATATGGCGGAACTAACTAGCATCGAAATAGTTCCTGGCGTATTAATATGACGACGTTGCCATATTTACTTTGCGCAGGAAAGGGTTTGTGACTTTAAACCCGTGAGAATTTAAGCCCCGGTCTCCCATATTTCTTATGTGGCGAATTTCACCGCAACCTCAGCATTTCACGGACCGTCTCTTCTTTGAAGGTACCTCCCTCAAGACTTCCTCCACCAGTTCTTTAAGTTCACTATGGTTACCAGTCGCAGGTGACACTCGGGGCTGGTTATTCACCGTGCACGAGCAGGGTCTACTATAGCTTCCGTTAACGCTTTAAATTCCAATGCAATTGACAATGCATCTACCAGTGTTTTCGGACGCGCCAGCAGCACTGCTCGTTGAATCTCTGTATTTCGAAGACCATCGAGGAAAGCTTGGACTGTCAGATTTTCTAATATGTCTTCTGTTGCAGATAGATGGACACATCTTACTAACCTAGCGATATTTATATCGACTCTCCGATTTTCTGCTTCCGGGTCTCTAGTTGGAATTTGTAGACCGGTTCCAGATGGGTATGACTATAATGCATCTCAAGTCGTCTCACTAAGGCTTTTCAAAGTCTTCTGCATCGCCCTCCTGAAGCGACTACAATATATAAAAAGCCTCTCCTTGCAGTGTCATGGCTTTTTCTCGAGAAGTCCATCCGTTGACCCCAGCCGCATCATTGAAATGCTTCAAATAATTTGGACAAAAGAGGTTCTTCCATCACAATTTGGTGGCTTGATGGTAGGCCTGAGGTCTGCTGAATTTCTGACGTCCCCTTAGCCATGATGAGTTCTTGGTCCTTCTTGCCTTCTTAATTCAGCATTTAACCCATTCATTTGATGGGTTACGTCAGTGATCCGCCGAGTCAATTCTTCTCTTATTCGGTTAGCAGCCTCGTCTCGCTGGGCGGTCATCTGACGAGTGAGTTCTTCCATTCGATTCGAAACCTCTTCTCGAGATAAATGTTGATCATCAAAATCAGATCTTATGTAATTTGAGAGCTCATAAATCAAGGAATATTTTAAGATCAATTTTTATTTTCAATCTCAATTTTTTAGGGTACTTTGCTCTTGTCCGTTTTGCCCTTAAGGGTGAATTTTTCGCGATAAACGTTGAGCACCAAAATCAGACCTTATGTATTTTGAGAGCATCTAAATCAAGGAATATTTAAGACCAATTTTGATTTTTATCTAATTTTTTTAGGGTACTTTACTCCTGTCGGTTCTGCTCATGCATCAATTAAGGGTTGTTTAGGGATTAAGAAAGCAAGCTCAAAAATTAAAATTATATTAATTTGAAAGCTAATAATTACCTTCTAGTTCTACCGTAGAAACTTATTCAATTTTATTATTTTTAAGTGGGGGGAAGGGCTAAGTCAAGGTCGATTATGCCCCCCCCCCCCACAGAGAATATTGAATTCCTGCGGTGTATGACTAGCTCAAACATTTTTATTTGCGGAATATGAAAGCTCATAAATATGCGCTATTTGTTTTCTATTTCTACAAAGGTGGAGTGAGGCGCAGCTCAACAGGGCTGATAGCTAGTTTCGATTTATTTCGTGCTTTAGAGGAGAAATTTCGGATTGTTAGCACGATACAGCCTCAGGAGTGTATACAAGTGGCCAATATTATAATTGGATATTCTTCAGTGTGTGTCAAAGATGAACCTTATTGATTTTCAACTCACTAGAACGAGTACAACGAGTCGTATAATTCCAGATATACTACATTGTTGGTTATTTTTTGAGAAATTTCGGTTTGCTACCACGATACAGTCTCCAAAGTGTATACAAGTAAGAATTTTATGATAGGATATTGTTGAGCGTGTCTCACAAATGCGGAAAAGTTAGTTTTGATCTTTAAAACCGTTTATTTTTGTATGCATTCACCTCGTAGTCGCTTAGATCCTCATACCTTCAGATTTATTGTACTAGTGAATACAATAAATGTTGATTTGTGAGGGCTAATTTTGTACTTTCTACTCACCAGTTCGTTTAGTGAGGATGCATGACTTTCGATTTATAATAATTTTTAAACATAATTCGATATTTCTCATTTATTTAGGAATATCTAGAAACCGAAAAAAACAGAAAAAAAATTAAATTTGTTTGCATTGTCTTCATATTTTCTTTGGTTTCAGCGGTGGTTTATATGATGACGTCATTATAGATATATTTATTTTTCTATTCAGTGGTTTTGTGCTCATCTATCCAGATCTTAATTTCCGATGTAGTTGCTCAGTGCAAATCCCGCCAAAACACGTTAAAATTGACGGGGCCAGTAATAAGAACAAATATAAAAACTAAACTCAACACAACTCTAGTTAATTCGGTAGTATTTTACCTAGAATATAGAACCCATAATAACTTTATTATATTTTTATAGTTTAGTTGGTGCCTACGAAAATATGAATAATCCGGAAGTTGTAGTAATAAATGCAAGTGTTTCGGCTGCCGAAGTTTTGGAAGATACTTATTCAAAAATAAAACCACTGTTAACATATTAATTAGGACTTCAAACGAACTTGTGATTATATTAATATCAATAATAAATATTTTGTATTATCAAGTTTTTTTATTATATAATGTAATAAAATACATCTAAACATACAAGAACCAATAAGGTAAAATAAACAAATATGAACTACATAACAAAAAACACAAAAAAATGACTTAAAAATTGAATATAAAACAAATTTACAGAATGTAATTACTATATAATAATTTTTGAACATAACTAAATGAAAGATTTCTTTCCATAGATGTTATTCCAAGTTTTGAGGTAATTTGCCTTTGGAACGTTTTTAAGACATGGAACTTGCATATAAGCAGTGTCGCTTCTGGAAAACATTATTTCAGAACAAATCTTTCTTTTATGTCTTTATCGGTCATTATTGTTTTTATGTTTGACCATTGCTGGTTATTAGATTTGTATGTTTCACACATCCACTTTAGGCTGTTCGAGTCTTCACACATTAACAAAGTAATGCATATAATGTCACTACCTCCATTCGAATCTTCCACTAAGAAAATATACACTGGAGCTCTGATGTCCATTAGTTTATAGGTGGCATCAATACACATAAACTCAGGATAAGCTGCCGCGAGCATTTTCATCTCTTTCGATTGAAATTGCAGTCCTTTAAATGCCCCGCCCTCTTCCAATACAAATGATTCACAATATGAAAAATAATAATAGTATCCATTATGTATATGACTTAAAGATTGTTTTTCAATTTACTTACTATATGTATTCTTCAGCAGCTCGATGCAACTTGAAAGATCGGACGACGCAGCTGCATCAGGTTTAATTCTGGTTTGAATATTGTGAAGATCTTTTAAAGTAATTTTTTTATTACTGGTTGTCATAACATGAGATTGAATCAATTTTTTATTTGCTCTCATTTTAATCATATTTTTGGTTTCCTCTAATACTTACCCTTCTAATTTTCGTACCGGTGCATAGTACTGATACAATTCCTTTTAAATTACGAGTATATTACAATAAAATAAAATATCACAAAGAAATTATACTAACTATGATAACTGACTTGACTATACCTACAACTTACTTTTGAAACTGTGATTGTGTTCGTTATTTAACTGGGTGATTTTTAGCTTTTTCGTCTTACTTTGAAAATTAGTTGTTATATATGCACCGCAGTTAGTAGTGCGATGAGATCTGCTATAAAGTTAGTAATGTTAAAAAATTGAATAATATGTACTATATTTGCTGGTTTACCTAGTATTTGGTCTTTTGCCATTAGAATTGCTCCTAAACAACTTTCCTCCTTGCTTACAAGTGAATTTCAGATATTCGTAAATGCAGTTCTTGTCCTTTCGGTCTCCTTTTAGAATTTTACTATCACGTTTGTAAAATTTCACAAAGATTTCTTTTTCATAAGTACTGAGGGCTTTCATGTAATCACTGTAGCTGTTAAATGTTTTACCAACCTCCATTGTATTGGTTAACTGAACCACCCGCAGGCAGCGCTAAGTAAAAACCAAGGTTAAAACTCAAACAGACATAACCTCAAAAAACGCATTTTCGTAGTATTTCATACTCGGACATATAGCAATTGAAATTGAAAGTCCGATGTGGGACACTTAGTAAGAATAATTAAGTGTCCGAACTCGGACACGCAGCCACTGCTTTATTTATAATACTTGATATAGAAATATATTCACGGGCAGGTGAATAATACAATCACTATATATTATGGATACACAGTCTGAACAAAGAAGGAACTACTCCGAAGACAAACACCATATCACATAGAAATGCACAATCACAATGTACTGGGTGGCCCACTACGAATGGACGCCGGCCATATCCCAGGACCCGATAATCGTACAATTTCTGTAAAAAAAAATTAATAGGTAAATCAGCCAAGAGAATTCGCCGGAAATTATTTTCAAGTTCGAAAGATGGCCGCTAGGGGGCGCAACTGCTATGGCTAATCATAAAAACGGGCGTTTTCTCAAAAAATATGCAAGTATAGGTATTTTTTGAATAATGCCTTCGCAAACACCGGATAATTTGTGACATTTTTTGTTGGAGGTATTTTACTCTAATTTATAAAATGTAGGGGTGGGGGAACGTCTAATATGTTTTCATTTAAATTGCATTATCTCCAGTATGGGTTGACGGATTAAAACAAACTAGGTGTCGTTTAAACCGCATTTTTTACTTAATAATCTGCTATATAAATTGTTTCCGAATATATTTTGGTGTGGTACCTAGAGGGCGCTGTTTGACATTACAACAGTTATTGCGCATTGTCATGAAGATTTTAAATAGTCGGCTATGTCTCTTTTTCAATAGTTACATAGAGAACGAAATTCCTAAAAAGTCAGCGCAAACCGTAACTTCCTATCTTTTTTCTAACCTGAGATATCAATAAAAGAAGCAACATTAGGCCGCTGGCTATGAAGTATCTCCGGAACCTACAGTAAAATACTGAAAAACACCAAAGCCAGTTATGGAACTTGAGAAACAAATTTTCATTAATCACTACATTCTATTAATGGCGTCCTAAATGTTCAAATTGCCGTCTATCGTTGTTATGCACTTATACATTCTTTCCCACGTAGACCAAACTGTAGTGTCTTGTTCAGTAACTGACATAGTTTGCATACAATCCCTTATTCGTCCAATCATATTATCCCGTGTAGTAGGTCGAGTTGCAAAAACTATATCTTTTACTCAACCCCACAAATAAAATCCAGGCATGTTAAATCCGGCGAACTGCCGGCCATGGAAATATGCTGCCTCGTCCTGTCCATCTACTAATATAGTTGGCATCCAAAACTCCCCAGCATTTGCTGCAAAGTGAGCTGGACAGCCATCGTGCTGGAATAACATTCGTTGACGAATTCCAAGGGGCACCTCTAACAAAATCGGCAATTTTCTTAAAAACGCTAGGTACTATTATAGTATCGATGTTTATATTATTATAATTTTTTTTTCATTTATTATTTTATTTTAAATTCGGCTAGATCAGATCTCTTTTATTTGACATTATATTTTTTTTTAAAATCCCAATGGCACAGGACCAATTAGACAGGCTTATTTCAGTAATATGTTTGCATAAAACCCAAAATAAAAAATAGATACAAAAGTAATAGAATGCTTTGGGATGTACAAAAAACCAAAGTAACATCCTGGCATCAAATCAAAAAAAAATTCTGGTAAATTTGTGAATTTTCTTAAATAAATGTTTTAATGTACGATTTAGAGAAAAATGTTCAATACAAAAGTTGTAGAGCGTGTTAAGGTCTATGAAAAAGCTCAGTAACTTTTTTGCGTCAAATGAAAAACAAAGGAGCGCGTGTTTGAAAGACCTTTATCCACTTATACTTCAATATACTATTTTACATTCGAAATGGGCTGAATTCCATGAAAGTAGGTGCTATGGGAACGACATTATTATACAGCCATTTGACAACCATTATGTCATCTTCACCACGATTTTTATTTTTTTTGCAACTAATTTGTTTGGAAGCAGAGGAAAACGTTTTGGTATTGTTTTGCCTAATAGTACCAATAACCTCATACTTTCGTTGTCTCCGACAGTACAAAATGTTGAAACCAGTGAAAAGGTTATCAAAATTAAATCTATACGGTAGTTCTTTTTCTAGAAGCTCGTTTATTATGCTATTCAGAGGAGCTACACATTTCCCAAACTCTTGTTCATCCCTCTGGGATTCTTACCCTGGTACAAATCGAAATTGACCAAATAACCACCGGGTGCATTGAGACACCACATCCTGTAACCAAGGCGAATTGGCTTTCCTTTAATAAATTGCTTACAAGAGTGGCGTCCAAAGTACTTTATCATAGAGTCATCAAAGTCCAAATTCTGTTCTGGTGCCCAATTTTCTTAGAATTTATTTTTCAATTTATCCATCAATGGCCAAAGTTTCCAGGCGGCTTTATCAGTGTTGTTTGGTTTCGTATTGTCACAGCAATGAAAACCTCTTATGATTTGTCTAAATCTATCTTGCCTCATTACATTACTGAACCATATAATTTTTGACGTCGTCTTTAGTTTCCCAGTAGATGTCGCGACCTGGTAACACGTCATAACCTAACAAAAATAAAATAGCCAAACAACATTTCATTTCCTCGCTTGAGATGTTTGGGTCTGGGTAATTCATGAACAAAGCATATTTAGTGGATTCCCGAACTAGGAAATATATATCATCGTCAATAAATTTTTCAAATGTTTGCACTATTCCCAATTTTTCAAATACTTTCTTCAGTTTATGGAATTTTTTATTTGATGAAACATGATCCCCAATAATCCATTTAATTTTTTCATTGCCTAGTCTTGGCTCAATTGATCCATAGTTTTCTAGAGTTTCGTCTACCTCTAAATTTTCCCCGTCGTCAGATTTTTCCTCTGCATCCGTTTCTCTTATTAGGATTTCTGTTTGAGCCATCAGTTGCCCCCGACTGAGATTATCTACCAGACCCCCGTCATCCTCGTCCGCTGAGTCGGTAAGGACATTTCGCTCTGGAGGTTCTATATAAATGGGAGGTGTGTCCAAATTGTCATCATAAACCATGTGAAGAGCCTGTTCTAGAGTAAAACCCCTCCTAAAAATAAACAAAATACACGGTTATTAGATTTCCAAACATTAACAAAGAAAAAAGTGGAACATGCTACCACTTCACCACGAAGCTTCCATAAAACAATAGCCGTATTTCGGTTTACTTTCTACATACCGAAAATCATTTCAGGTTTACACTTTTGGTGTTCCTTTTTGGCTAGCGTTGCCATATGGCAACATCAGAATTTAGTCATTATTTATTCATACTATGAAACTATATGACCTAACCTCAATGATATATCGCTTCATTATGCTTTCATGTATATGTTTCACATTATATTACATATTAGCAAAAAAAATCTTCGTAATTATAATACTTACTCTAATCTGAAATCCATTATTT
Source organism: Galeruca laticollis (assembly GCA_963921935.1). Lineage (NCBI taxonomy): Eukaryota > Metazoa > Arthropoda > Insecta > Coleoptera > Chrysomelidae > Galeruca > Galeruca laticollis. Next base: position 119,730,042 of record OY998178.1, on the reverse strand, counting down.
TCTCGTACAAAGTACACGTTGATTTTCAAACCACTACCACATAAGCACATTTACCGTCTTAGATCAAAATGTCAATATACTTTTTTATAATTCGCGTATAAAAGAGACTTCATTATAACATTGTTTACAGTGTCACAATGAAGCTCTTTGAACACTCTTATAGTGATTTTTAGTGTACAGTTTGTTATTGAATTTAGTTATATTTTTTTTGACATTTGACTTTAACCTTGACACAAATTATTAATAAAATGGTCTAGCGTTGTTCTAGCTAGCAAATTATTATATTAAAGGTAAATTAGAATGATTTATATATTAAAAATATTAATGAATAAAGTACGCTAACGTTTATTTATCAATGATTTGTCAATTGTTTATTATTATATTGTATAGGATCAATATATAGGTATACAAAACGTTCGATTTTTGGGTTAAATTACCAGATATCTATGTGAAGATGTATAACAGAAATAATTCTGTTCATGATATAATATAAATTGATCGCAAGAGCATATACGAAGAAGCTCTATTTTAAACAAAATCATGCTCTTTTTGCTTAAATGAAAGTTTGTTTACAATTTACATAATTATTCGATTATAATATGTCAAAAGTCAGATGTGATGAATAAAACCATCTGTGATCTGACCAATTAGGAATTACAGAATTGCCAACTTAAATTCAAACCACTCCTCCTAGCTTAAAACAGGGATTATATGAAATTCTATTTTATTTAAATAATTAAATAAACGCTAATTATAAAAAATATTATGTAAAACTTGTGCCACAATGACTCGTGATTTGCACAACTCACCGCTTCGCGGTTCGTTGTGCAAACTTCACTCGTACTACAAAACGAGTCATTGTGACACTTGTTTTACAAATAACTATTAGACACATGTTTTGCAGATACGTGCGATAAAAGTCGAGCTTAACGTGATTTATAATAGATATAGTTTATTTACGATAAAAAGACGATGACGTTGCAAAACGAAATATTGTGATGTTGCCAAGCTGTAGTTTTTTCCTTTACTTAACGAAAACTAGAAAAGTCAATCTGATTTTAGATTGACAGTTCTTCTTTTTCATTGTTCCGTACCTCGTAGGGCCTAAGTAAAAAATATTTATTTAAAAATAAGCGGCTTTTGTATGATAGGCTTGATTCACTCAATATAAATATTTATTCATGAAAAACTATGGATAAGATACAAGAAACAGTAATCAATCATTCTATATTCGAATTATAATTTAATTATTTTACATAGAAGAGGGTTAAATGACGAACTGTAGATCCTTATACCATATTCTATACTCTATAGAACCATCTTCAAGAGCACTGCAAGGGTTTACGCGAAAAGGAATCAATACAAGCTGTAATCATCTTCATGCAAATTTAAATATTGTTTCTTTATACAATATCTATTACTCAGATTAACAAATAAAATAGATATGTTTGTTTTGACTTTTTTCTGCCCCAAACATTGAGTCACATTCTAAGCTCACTTGCGGACACTTCCAATGCTTTGCCATATTTACAAATCCTCTTTAGTTGCGGGAAAAAAGAAATTAGAAGTTTAATTGAAAATTGGTTAAAAAGGTATGCAAATAAATAAAAAGTCATACTAATTTATGCATTTGAGTCGCTGCTTTTAAAATTAATTAATAATACTTGAATTTTATTTAATAAAGGCATATTTTTATATACATTTTAAACAAGTATTTGTTGTATCATTAGATACCTTTATGGTTATAACTAGAAGTGGCAACATTGCTCAAAATTTCAGTACCTGTTTAATGTGTCAATTGTAATCTATTTTTCCTACGATCACTACCCAAAGTAGGCTTTTGCACACTCAAATCTAACCGCAAAGTTGATGTTTTCCGTGATCTGTCATAATTTGACATTATTTCCGCTCTAGAGCGTACTTTTCCGCTCACATGTTTTCATTTACAATAAACTAAAGAAAGTTAGTAAATAATAGGTATATTAATAGTACATTATACACCAAGCGACTAAAGTGACCCATTTAATCCCGCGGATGGGACCCATTTAATCCCCGAGGGAATCAATCCATATACATTTTTAATAAAAATAAATACTACTTAGGATGGACTTTTACGAAACTTGGCTGGGCATCGAGGATGTACTTTTATGAAATGAAACTTGGCTGGGCATCGAGGACGGACTTCCATTTTTTTGTAGTAAGTTAAAGTGCGCCAATAAAAAAAATAGCGTAAAGTATTCGTGGATAACTGGTCTTTCGAACACGCGCGAATTTTCGAGCACGACGGCGCAGTGTTATAAGACCTTACATATTATAAATCCATCCAAAACACCAATGTTATAGTTGTAGTTAATATTTAAAAATATTCAAAGTGTATAAATATTTACTCCCAATATTTTTCGAACCTCAATTTGTTTAACCTTCTAAATGTCATCTTAATGTCTTTTATGGCTTTTGTAAGTTTTAAATTGTCATTAGTTGCTTTTACGCTGTTTTTGATAGATTAAGTTATTTTTCTTCTCGAAACCTTGACTCAAAACATCAAATTCCAGGAGGTTATGGATACAGGACACGCGTGAGACACCATTGAAGCTTCTGTAGTTTGTAATTTGTGAATTTTTGTGTTAATAAGTGATATCATGAGCCAGCTTCCGCTGATCGAGTATCTAAAAGGGCACGAGAACTATGGTACGTGGAAATTCGCGGTACAGATTTATTTAGAACACAAAGAGCTTTGGGATGCAGTAAAAGGCTTTTTCATGTTTTTTTTTAATTATTTGTCTAAAAATAAGGTGATCGTAGGAAAAATATTGTATGCAATTCGAGCAAAAAGTGCGTTGCCGCTTTCGGCAGATTGCCCGCGCGGCAAAGTATCACTTTCCGCTCTTAATACACAAATAGCTATAGTAGTTTTGTCCATGTTTAATTACTATATAAAGAGAGATGCAAATATCGTCAGAGTGTGATCCACGATTATTTTAAAGACGCCGTAGTATTTTAGTAACTAATGTCAAACGTGGTTTGTTTATACGAGCGCCATTACGACTAGAGAGTGAACATTGTGCACTCACACTAAGACAGCTTGGTTTTTGGTTCCGTCAAATATAAATAGTATCCGTCACGGTATATGATGTTATAATTGAATGGATTATATAAATAAAACGTTATTGCTGTCTCTGGAACAGGATTTGCATACCTTGAATACATCAATTAATAATATAAATACAAATAGCGATGTCCAGTCTTGGTTATTTCCTACAAAGAATTACAAATTTATAGACAGCTTTCTTAAAGACACTGATAAATGGAAGTTTAATGTTAAATTATTACTAGAATTAATAATAGATAGGTAAGTTCATTTTTAAAACCTTTTTTAATATTTAAATTTAATAATACTGTGTACTTGACGCGAATTCCAAAAGAACTTTATCTTTTTGCATATAATTAAAAATTTGTTTTTGTTGTAACAATATTTTTTAGGTTATATATTGGCTTAAGATTAATTTTAATAAAAATTGAAGAAAATATTAAGTCTGATGGAAATAAAATAAACGATTTGAACCACCAAGTGTGCAAACTTCCTCAAATGACTATTGGCTGTTGTTTCGAAAATTTAAGAAAAATGGTAGATATTGTATCAATTTATATGGTATGAAAAATTATCGAATAGTTATATATAGTATAAAAGAGAAGACTGGAAACGCTTGATTATTATTATTATTTTACTGAAAAATATCCTGATAACCATAGCTTTTCTTATTTCTAGAGTGAAATGAGAGCCGCCATAAATCCAAATATTACAATTAGAGAAAAAGAATTGCTAGTAACAAAAAAGGAAAGAATAAATTGCTGTACTCAAACACACGTTTTTTCTATGACATATTGTGATAGCTGTGCATCAGCGATTATGTCCATGAAATATTTATTAAATCTATTTGATGTTGCAAAAACTGATATCCTTCAAGTCAGGTAATTACGACTCTATTAAACTTACTTCAAACGGCTGGTTCGTTTTTTACTATTGAAATTACAAACTCAAAGATGCGATTTTTTGATTTTTTTGTTATTCCAAACTCTAGCTTTAACTTTTGCTTTTTTGTCTTGATATATAAAGAATAGCGTTTTCACTAAGCAATCTATAACATTTGATCTCGGCCCGTTTCTTCGAACAAACAATACATTTATTTATGTTGAAAGCAATATCTCCATAAAAAAATTATCTGAATACTAATAATTGTTTGAAAAACCTTAGGTTGGTAATGACGAGGAAGAATCAAAATGGAATCTGGTTTTGCCCCTGTTGTGGCTACTCCTATAGTGCACGTAAGTGTCTTAAGTGGTAGCGGTGGTACTTTGCTTCTGAAGAATCATACTTTAACTGATAAGTATTAGGCATGATGACAGTAGCAAGGACTTGTTGTAACTAAAAGGGGAGAGACTCACTATTCTGATGTCAACATTATATACTTCATTACTGTATATCAGATTATATGAAAAAGTAATGACAGCACTAAAAATATCTTATTCCTCTACTTGACATTCGACTAGTATCTATCCATATGACTTACAAATAAAGGCTCGGTTACAGAAACCGACAGTATACAAAAACGGGCTCATCGGCCTTAACTGTCAACTATTATATAGGGTATAACAATCTCCTACACTAATTGAAATAAAAAAAGAAGTCATTGAACAAAATCATCTAAGTTTTTAGGTGGATGACGTGTACGCTGTGGACGATCACGCACTGGTTGATGAGTCGCAGTTTCTGTTCGTGCTACAGGGGGTGGTTCTGGAACTGTAACATTCTCTGGCGGTGGCGGTCTGACTTCTCCAACCGGAGGGACGTTACTACGTTGTTGTACAACGCTGGTTTGCGAAGGAATGACAGTCACGGTCGGATTGCGAGTCGGCGAACATCCTTGATTGAAGGGATTAGCCACTGGTTGCTCTCTAACTAGACGCTACTCGTCTGGTAGATTTGCTAAGGTAACTCGACGTGTGATCTCTGACTGTCGAAGCTGGTCAACATGGTGTTTTAGTATATAGCCATAATCCAACTTTACTCTGTAGTGTAGTCTCCCGAATGTCTCTAAAATAACTCCTAACTTCCATGTCTATTTCCCACTGCTGAACATTTTCACGAGAACTCTGTCTACCACACTAAATGACCTCAAGCATGAGCGTAACGAAAGACATGAAGATTTCTTCGAGTCTGGCGGCTTGATCGGCCTGAGTAGATCCAATCTTGTGCGGATCTGTCGACCTAAATATAGTTCTACAGGTGTCTTATCACAACTTAAAGGGGTAGGGCGATATCGAAATAATATTTCTTGTATTTTCGATTGCATTCACCCATTTTCAGACTTCATGGCATCCAATTTTCGTTTCACAAATTGGACGTAACGTTCAGCTTGACCGTTTGTTTGAGGATGTCCCGGTGCAATTATACGGCGAAAAATCCATTTGTCTCACAGAATTTCACGAATTCGGAACCAGTGAAAATTGTGGCATTGTCGGACAATTATTTCTGGCAGCCATGGACACTGAAGATGTCCCTGAGGAATTCGATTGTAGAAGCTGACGTCGGCGCAGATTTTGACAATCTTATCTCTGGCCACTTTGATTTAGCGTAAATCAGAATGAAAATGTAATAACCATCTTTTGGACCTGCGTAATCGATATGGACACGTTGGAAATTTGATTTTGGCTCTTCCCACGGATGTAAAGGTGCAGCAGGTGGGGCACAAGCCGTTGAAGCGCAAGCATGACAACTCCGCAAGCATGACAACTCTTCAGGAAAGATTCGATGTCACGGTCAATGTTTTTCTAATCTTCGAGACAAGCTATTCATTTTGGAGGTCTTGACGTGGGTAGCATGTAGTTCTGACAATACTGAGGCTTGAAGGATGTCAGGAATCATGACTAGATTTCCTTTGAATATTACGCCTTCCTGTAGTAAGTATTTTTCCTCTTGATTTTCTCCGTTCTTCAGCTGTTTAATAAATTTTAATAGCTTACTATCTTACAACGTAACAGCAGCGATGATTTTGGCTGTTAACACGTCGGTTGATATCTGATTGATACATTGCTGTTGAATGATGTCATCTTCATTTAAAGCAAGTAAGTTTGACTGTAATGGAGCTCGCGAAAAATAATCTACATGGGCGGTTTCTTCTGCTTTTTTGTGTTTGATGACAAATCAAATCCACTGAGAATTGTGGCGTAACGTAGGAGTCTTGAAGCAGAAAGAATTGGCAGTTTAGCTTCCTGGTGAAATATTCGACTGTCTGTGACTAGAGTGAATTTTATCGCAAATAGAAACATGTAAAATTTATTGACTCCGTATATAATCGCTTAAGCTTCGCGGTCCAATTGACTATAATTTATTTCGGCTACTGTTAGTGATCTCGAGGCGAAAGCTACTGGACGTTACTGACCATTTACGACATGTGATAAGACAGCACCTATACCTACAGGGCTAGCATCACAACTGAGTATAACTGGCAAATCGGGGTTGAACGGCATTAAAACACGATCGCTGGCAATTTCTTTCTTCAATCGAAGGAACGATTTTTGACACGATTTTGACCATTTGAACTTTGTATTTTTGCGGAGCAGACACCTTAGAGAAAATGTCAGGGATGAAAAATTTGGAATAAATTTGGCGTAGTAAGTGGTAATTCCCAAAAATGTTCGTACTTCTGCAGTATGACTTGGTGGTGGAGCATCTATAATTGCTTTCTCAGGACATTTCTTGATGCTGTTGTGCTCGATAGCATATCTAAGGTATGTAATTGACGTCTTGAAAAATTTACATTTTTTACGGTTGAGGTGCAGATCATATTGGCGTAGCGTATTAAGACAATTGATTGGATTTGACAAACAATCTGCTTTATTTGACTCGTATATGATGATATCGTCAAAATATGCTGTAGCACCTTCCAATCCGGATAGTATTTGATGTAGAATGCGATGGAATTCAGATGGTGCAGACTTTATTCCGAAACTCAGACGTTTCATGGCGAAGACTCCTCGATGTGTTGACACTGTCTGAATCATTTGACTTTATTTATCGAGTTGAAAGTGAAGGTATGCTTTGTATAGGTCGAGTGTACAAAACACACTGGCATCTCGAAGGTTATTCACAACATCAGAGATTCGTGCAATAGGAAAATGTGCGTTATGTAGCTGTTTGTTTACAGCGACTTTTTAATCAACTGCTAAGCGGATCTTGCCATTTGCTTTTGGAATTGTAATCAACGGCGAACCCCAATCCGAATGATTCACTTGATATATTATATCGTTTGCAAAGAATTCGTCCAATTCTTTATCGACTGCATCGCGAAGTGCGAAAGGAATGTCTCTGGCTTTCAAGAATACTGGCCTGGCATTTTTTCTTCAGTTTTGATGAGCACGTAAAATTTTGAATACACCCCTCTTTTTGTTCGAATATGTCGGCAAATTCTTCCATTATTGACTCAGGGGTCCTTTCCAAGGAATTGACAGATTTGACAGATGCAGTAATAGAGACATAAAGCAATTTTTAAAATACATCACTTATCCTTATCCGTATACGTAACGTAACGGAGATACGTGACTAATCAAAAAAGGTATAAAGCAAATGCGTTCGTAACGTAACCATTTCTTGGGTTTTAACTTTTAGTGTAAAAAATATTCCATCTGCTTGGATCTTCGTAGGAATTGTGCCCCGATATTTCCCTCAGCAAAATAATGTCATTGCCACTGTAAAAAAGTCTTTTCGTTTTAAATCCATTATTCTATATCAAATAAGTAGTTTGTTATGTTCATTAAAAATAAGGTTATGATTTTTGTTGGCCATTGAAAAACGAGAACATAGAACATAAGAATGCAATACGGTACGTTAGGTACGTGTGACGGATTGATACGTTTCACGTAACGTAACGAAACCCACGTATCGCTTCTGCACATGCGCATTGCGAAACGGATACGTATAAGTGGTGATTTTTAAAACTGCTTTTTGTTCCTATTATCTTTTGACATATCTATACGTTTGAGATCAATATTCAATCGACGTATCCATACTCTACCTAAGATCGGACTGAGATGGTCAGGTACCACAAATAATAATTCATCTGACGTGTGGCCCTCATATTTGACAGGAATAACAGCACAACCAAGTGGTTTAAAAATACCATGGGTTTATGAACGAAATCGTACATCAGTCTGTTTAACGCCACCTTTGAAATTCAATTTGGCAAAATTACGAAACGGAAGTAAGGTGAATGCCGATCCTGAATCAACTTCAAACTTTTGATCATGTTCCAAATTCAAGCATACCGATGTGAAAATTTTTGCCGCATCGTTTGTCGAAAGTTCCAGATTAGACGAGAAAATGTCATATATTTTATTCACACCTACAAGATCATCTAAAAAGTTTGATTCGGCTATCTCTTCAGGATCCAATTCGACATTTTTGACTTGAGAATCTACTTGTCTCTTCATTAAATACGACAAACAAACCTTTTTGACGTGACCTGTTTTTGAACAGGCACTACAATGTAATTTTTCACGAGGCACTTGACAATTATTCAACCTATGATTTGTCCTAGCACATCCAAGACAGTTCCGCTCGATTCCAAGTCCTTTAAAGTATATTCGCGATTTTCGACGAGTCTGTGATGGAGAGCTATCACTTGGAAAGAAACGTTGGAAACGGTTCGTCGATTCTCTATTTTCAGAACGTGAACGCGCACGTGAAATCCTATTAACGTCTGTATTGGCAGATGTATTTGACAAACATTGATTTGACATTTCTCGACAATCGATTTTTTATGTTTCATACGCTAGTGCTGATTCGACCACTTTTTCGTATGTTGCCTCCGCTAGTTGTAAAAGCTTTTCCCGGATTCCATTGTCCTTTAGCCCCCGGATGAACTGAGCTCGTAAGAACAGATTAGCAACATTTCTTTCACATTGACACTCAAATTTACATGTTGACGCTAATTGACGTAGTTCTGTTTCTTATTCTTCTTCTTTTTTTCCTTTATTGGGCTTTACTCCGTCCAGTTATCTACCCAGTACTATATCTCACTTTGATTTATTTAGGAAAAAGTTGCAATTTCATGCATCTGCCTCTGGGACACCACTTCTTCCTGGATCTAAAATTAGTTTATATAACTCTATTACAATTTTTGAAACATTTACACAAAAGCAAAGCACTACTAGCTGAAGTTTCTCTAAGCATATCTTCTACACATAAAGCAGTTTCATACTTCATGCAATTTTTAAGCATACTGTTATATAAAATGTCACTGTATTTTTTGTTAATAGGGCACTCCATAAGTATATGTCTGATACTACCCACTTTCCCACATTCAAAATTGGGTGAATTCACTACTCATATCCGATGAAGATGCTGCGGATAAGCACAATGTCCCAACCTAAGTCTATTCAATGTAGTAACCACATGCCTGTTGACCTTTACATCATAAAACCAACGCTTCTCTGGTAATTTCCCAACAATTTTAAAATAATGCGTTCCTTTAAGTTTACACAATTCAATCCATTCCTCTTCCCATTCTTTTCTTATCTTTTCTTTAACATTTACCAAAATATCTCTATAATCCACTTTATTAAAATTCTTTTTCATCTTTTTTAAACTATTTTTAGCCAACAACTCTGCTTCTACATTACCCTTAATACCTGTATGATTGGGAATCCAACCAAACCTAATATTTTGATTATTACACTTCGCATCCCATAAGAGTTCTCTAATCCATAACTCTGGAAATTCACCTTTACCATATAATCCTCTGTAAAGTACTCTTAGAACCAAGGAATTCAAGTTTCCCACTTCGAGAATTCTTGTAACTGCCACATAAATCGCTAATAACTCTGCTGTACATATAGTAGCTTCGTCGGCCACTCTGACACTTATTCTAGAACCCCTATTTTCCATATATATACCAAACCCTCTTAGATTTTCATGTCTATCTTTAGATCCATCTGTATATATTATATGGAAATTCCTCCATTTCTCTTTAATTATGCCATCAAATTCTATTTCATTATCAGAGTTGCTTTTCTGCAGCCCCAAATCCTCCCAGGGAATATCCATAAGCAGTGCATCGTACCCAACTGAAAAGCATGGTATAACATCGTATTTTCTAATTAAATTATGATAAATTAATGCTCTATCCAATCCCTCCATTATAGGAAAATTGATCATGCCAACATTTATATGTTGAAGCCCATACATACTCAATAAATTACTTGTAACTATACTATTATTTAAAGAAAGGTGTTTCAAGATATATTTTTCTGCTAACCATATACGCCTCCAATGTAAAGGGAGTTCCCCCGCCTCTGCCAACAGTGACACAGTAGGAGTGCTTTTCATAGCACCTAATATAACTCTTAATGCTTTAAATTGTACTTTATCTAATTTGCATGAATTGTGTTTTGAAGTATTAAACAAAAGCAATGAACCAAAATCTAAGTGAGATCTAACAATACCCTTGTATATCATAGATAGAATTTTTGAATCAGCCCCCCACCAATAGTTTGCAACAGATTTCATGACATCTATACCCTTCTGTGCTTTGGCCACAATCCCATCAATGTGGGCACTTAACTTCATTTTGTCGTCCAGTCAGACTCCTAAATACCTTACTTTTGTTTCATATGGTATTACTTCATAATTGCATATAACACTAGGGATACTTCCACTACTTTTCCTTTTTTGAAAAATTATCGCTTTTGATTTTTGTACTGATAATTGAAACCCATGCAATCCCAGCCATTCACTAGTATTCTCCAATTATTCATTAATACTCCTACATAACTGTTCCAAATCATTCCCAACTGCAATAATCATCATCAGCCAAGTCTAACATATCCACTCCTTCCACCATTTGTTCATATATATCATTTGTGTATACTGCAAACAGTAACGGACCAAGGACTGATCCTTGTGGGATGCCTTTACTTACACATCCTAATCTGGAAGTAACCCCTGAAGAGATATATTTCACAATGATCTTTCTATTACTATATATTTTCCTTAAGAACTCAATATTAGATTGTGGAATAATAAATTTAGCCAATTTATTCATTAATATATGAATCCTAACATTATCATATGCCGCCTTGATATCCAAAAATACCGCAACTACCTTATTATTATTTTGAAAAGCTTGAACAACTGTTGTCTGTAGATAAACCAAATTATCCATAATTCCCTTCCCCCTTCTAAAACCAGATTGTTTCTTATTAATTAAAAGGTCTGCCTCCAATTTATATTCAATTCTATTTTTGATCAAGTTTTCTAAGATCTTTAATGCACATGATTGCAAACCTATAACTATCCACTGAAAAAAGATCTTTAAAGGGATTCAAGATTGGGCAAATGATTTGGATTTTCCATTCCTGAGAAAGATTATCTCCTGATACAAAGCTATTAAATACTTTAATCAAATTAAATTTAATACAATACGGTAATCCCCTAAACAGTGAGTACACTAAATCATCCTCCCCTGGCATCTTATCTTTTTTCCTTGCACTTAAAACTACATTAAGCTCATTCACACTAAACTCCTCCCCCATTTTGTTCTTTGATATAATCTCTACTCCTTCATTCGGAATTTCAGGGGAAGTAACTAGATCCAAAATTTTTTCCAAATCATTCTTTATAAAATCTGCATTTTTATTATAATTATTACCTCTACCAAAACCCTTAACCACTTTCCATATATATGACATATTGCTATCCCGGTTGAGGGTAGAGCAGAATTCTATAAAACTATTTTTCTTTTTGTTTTTGAACATTTTTTTTGCCTCAGCAACTTTTTTTTCATAAAAATATAATTGATCATACTGCTATCCCTTAAATACCTTTGTATCGCCATTCTTCTCTCTCCCAACATTGTATCACACTCCCTATCCCACCATTTATTAATTGTTCTTTTATTCTTATCATTGTTCCTATTATTTCCACTATAATTTATTTTATTGGGTTTAACCATATTGTAAGCTTTGTCTATTAAACCCACAATATCCCTGTATCTCTTACCTTCTATTTGATTTTCCATTTCTATACATTTTAAATAATACTCATCCCAATTTATATTTCTAGTATTATACTTTTTTACTTGGATTTTAATAGGATAACTGTCTCCCTTGTCTAGTGGATATACTCCCCATCTTCCAACTAACCCTAACCTACCTGTGCAAAACGTAAGGTCTGTAACACTTTTGTTTTGACCCGGTAATCCAATTCTCGTTGCACTACCGTCATTCAGACAAATAAAACCAGATTCCAATAATACCTCTACCAGAATATTACCATTTCTATTATTAGTATTGTTACCAAACTTTGAATTTTTGGAATTAAAATCGCCAGCAAAAATAATATGATCAAATTAATCAATTTCCTGACATATATCACTTAAGAAAGGTCTGTTCATTTTAATATCTATGGGAAAATACGTATTTATAATTAACATTTTATTAACTACAATGGCTTGCATAATTAAACCATAAGGTTTATTTATTAAGTTTAAATCATATGACCGTGATGTACATTTATTACTTACTGAAATTGCAATGCCATTATGTCCTTCCGATCTGTCTGTACGATATATATTCTAGCCTTTTACCCTCCATTTCATTCCATTATTTAAAAAGGTTTCTTGCTACAATATCACATTTGGGTCATCTCTATTAATTAAATATTCAAGATTAATATTGTTAGATCTCACACTTCTCAAGTTCCATTGCAATATCCTGAATTTTATAAAAAGGGGTAAAATATTGAATCAAGAAACTACAATTATATTTGTCTTAATCTTACCACTCATCTTGCTCCATATCTAGTTCAGATATGGATTTCCCATTATCTTCTTTTCCCCCCCTATTTTTTTCCATTTTTAAATTTAAATTGTTACCTGGATTCATATTTTGTGATGGGGAAACTCCCCTTTTTTGCAAATTCCCATAAATTATCTGAGACATGTTTATTAAATTCTCTACAGGTATATTCTGATCCGCCAAATATTCATTAAGATCTAACTCACGTATATCAATAACATTTTCTTCATTAGAATCGCATTTTGAAGGTGAACTCTTTTGTAAATTTTTATTATATGTAGACCTACCTGTGATTGGGGTAGTTGGGTACAACGGACTATCCATGTAACATCCCTGTTGTGCGCCTTTATCATATCCCGGGCTATTAGAACATCTTCTTTTGTTTTTAGTAACCTCATTATAAGATCTATTAGGGGTTCTATTATTACTTTGTATTGTTGCACTTCTCTGACTAATTGAAATTAGCTCATTTTCAGGAGTTTTATCTGGTAAATTAGGAAAATGTCTAATACTTCTATCTGGAATGGTTCCTACGAAAGAACTTTCATTCTTCCTAGGTACTTGTTTCGCTGCATCATAATAGGCTACATTCTGATAGCTCATGATTTCATTGATTTTTTTTTTGTGTTGCGTGCTCTTCACAACTGTCTACATTTTTAATCTGTTCAGTAATTAAATTACTCTCTCTACAATAAAGACATCTTTTACTCTTATACTCTGTACATTTATTTTTATCATGATCCTCTTTTCCGCATAATTCACATCTCTCTTTACTATTCCATTGCTTCGCAGTATGGTTAAATCTGAAGCATTTAAAGCACAAGATAATGGGTCTGATATAAGTATCTACCTCCAATCTATTGTTATATATACTGACATACCTAGGGAAACTTTTGCCAACAAATGTAAAAATATATGAACAAGTTGGAACATAAGCCACCTCATGGGTAACCTTATCTTGGACCCTTCTATTCAACCTACGTACTTCCAATACTTTATACATCTCTCCAGATTCATCATTAGCTCTATCCAAAGCTTCTTCTTCTGAGAGACTACTTCCGATTCCCTTCACCACTCCTTTGCAAGTAAGCAACATTGCCGGTATAAATGTATGATATCCCTTTTTTGCCAATTCCTCATTTTTCTTAAAATTGTTTGCGTCCATTGGTAGGCGAAAAGTTACACATCCTCTATTTCTACCTTTTTTGACTCCTTCTATACCCGAATTGTGTAAAATTTTACCAAACTCCACCGGATGGAGGTTACCTACATTTTGCTCACCATGCTCTTCCATTACATTAAACGGACCCGAATCATACACTGAGTACAACAGATTTTCATAAGTTGAGTTTTTTTTTCATTTCTTGAGTATATTTCCCCTCAATTTTATCCACATTATTAGTTTCCGAGTTTTGGTACATTTCTCCCCCGCCCGAGTCGGGCGGCGGATTGCTCTTGTCCATGTACCCTACTCAAATTTGAGGTTAGTACCACTACTATACTTTATTCACTGCAACTAAAATATTAACTACAATAACTGTTTTAGTTAGCAAACCACGAAATTACTGTGTATTCTTGGGCTAATGATCTAAGATCACCAAAATATTCTTTTCTACACAAATATTTTCTCCAGACCACGTGTTGAGGTTCAGTTTATTGATTTATCGTAGTTCTGTTTAATATTGGCTAGTCGTCTCCCCTTCTTTTTGATTTCTTGATAAGAAGCGATGTTGTTGTACGATTATAATCGGGGCTGGACATAGATGATGTTCCAATAGCTTGACAAGAGTGTCATAGGTCATTGTAGCGGGATCTGCCGGTGTAGTAAGTGAACATATCACGGTATGTAGCTGAGGACCTATATGGAGTAATAATTCTCTCACCCACAATTCTTTATTGTCCTTAATTCCTTTTAAATTGAACGAATTTTCGAGACGTTTACGCTATTGAAGAAATGTTTCCTTATTGTCGTCGAAATATTCGAAATTTGACACCACATTGACGTTGGGTTGAATTGATTGGTTCGACTTCATAGACTGGAGAATTTCTCCGTTTTGGCGTAAAACTTCAGCCATTGTGGACAATATTGCCTTTAGATCATCGGACTGCATGATTCGACGTATCTCGGAGTATATTTACGGTGCTTTTTCTTTTTGTTTTAATAGTTTTTATCCTCGTCGCCACTTTGTTGTAACTAAAAGGGGAGAGACTCACTATTGTGATGTCAACATTATATACTTTATTACTGTATATCAGATTATATGAAGAAATAATAACAGCACTAAAAATAATGTATTATTCCACTACTTGACATTCGACTACTATCTATTCGTATGACTTACAAATGAAGGCTCGGTTACAGAAACCGACAGTAGACAAAAACGGGCTCCGTGGACTTAACTGTCACTTATTATATAAGGTATAACAGGACTCAAAAAGTAAATGGTTTTAGAGAAAAATATGCGATGTAAGGATTCTGAAAATTGACCTTCTTTTAATTTAAACATTTAGATTAATAAGAGCTTCAGGAAAATAGAAGTATAAAATACTGCAATCGGCCATGTTGACCGAAGCAGCGCATGACGTCACGTCTCAGTAAATCAGAGATGGTAACCTCCCTAGCAATAATAAAAAATCCTTACATTTTCCCTGTTCATAAAATTAAATCTTTCCCCTACACTAAAATTTGATAGATGAAAATGCGTTTTTGTTAAAATTTAATTTGAAAAAATGTACTGTTATTATAAATCAAAATTCAAATTAAAGTATAACGTTCGTGTTCTTTTTCACTTTTGCTGAAGTCCACAGGCGCGCCCAGGCACACAAACTTTCTTCTCCTCTTTCCCCTCGATGGTTATACTTCATTGGTGATTTTTGTTACTATAGTACGAAATAGCACACTGGTGTAATCCCTGAATCCAACTCTATCTAAGCCATGCATGAAAGTTTAAATGTTGGCGAATGCGCAGGGATTTCTTCGAACAGTTTACCATAATTTTCTGTGACTACTCTTATCTAGACATTTCCAGTGAGGTCCATTGTTTTTGTTACCAGTCTTACCTAGACAAATCCAGATAGGCGATTGTTTTTGTGTGGGCCACAATCTAGAATTATCCAGAAAAACGGGCACTTAATATATCAGACAGGCTACCTACGGATGGAGTTAGCATACAGTTTGATCTCGTGAGATAAACAGTAAACAAGTAAATATAAATTGAGTCTAAGTATAGCTTATATAAATTAGTGTAAGTGAATATACTGTGTAGTTTAATATAAATTAGTGAATAGTTTAGGGAATAAATAAATTAAGTGAGTAGACCTACCGTGTGTATGAATTTATCCCACCCGTCGTAATGAAAACTATTAAATAAATAAGAAAAAACATTACATTGATGTCAGGTGTGGGGTAATATAAATAAATATCTACGTAAAAATGGCCAAGAGGCTAAGTGACCTGAAACTGACAGAGCTAAAGGCACAATTGGAAAATCGTGAGTTGGAAACGTCGGGTAAGAAAACTGAATTAGTAGAAACACTTAAAGCGGCACTGGTAAGTGATGGCTTCTATCCAGAAACATTCTTATCCACTTTAATCTTGTCAATTTCTGATATGAAGAACGATATTTCTGCTCTGAAGTACGACGTTTCTGCCGATATTTTATCATTGAAAAACGACATTGCTGCTGATGTCGAAAATAAACTTCCGTCTCTAACATCGAATATTGAGGATAAGATGACAACGATGAACGAGAAAATAAAATCAGACGTTGAAAATAAGATGACAATGATAGACGAGAAAATGAAGGAGTTAGAGGGAAATATGGCAGATTCAAGAACACAAGACACGCCAGCTGAAGAAAAGAAGATTGAACATATAAAACCCTGTATGCCAGAAATAAACCCCAGGATAAAAGATATAGACAGTTTCGCCCGAGTCAAGGCGCCAATGTTCGATGGAAAAATGTCGTGGACCAATTATGTGAAACAGTTTGAAGGAGCCGCTAGACTGAATAATGGGTCCGACAGGGAGAAGGCAGTAAATTGAACCATCACGCTTCGAGGAGATGCCTTAGATGTACTTCAGACGATACCTCTAGAACAAGAAGAGGAGAGAGACATTTAGAACATTTGTACCAATCCCAGGTGAAGAATCGAAGGCAGAAGTGTGATGAAACCCTTCAAGGGTACGAAGTGGATATTGCCTGACTAGTTCGATTTGCTTATCCACCAGCACCAGAGAACATGATGGAATGTCTGGGTATCCAGGCCTTTATTGATAGCTTAAGTGACCCCCATATACAGAGGACGCTTCGTTTAGCCCGACCCAAATCATTGGTCGATGCACTGACTGCTGCTCTTGAATACGAAGCAGCCACGATGGTTTCAGGATAAAACAAAGGTAGGACCATGCAGGAAGAAGGTGACGATGACAGAATTTACAAGATCGTCAACTTGTTGAAAGGTATGGTAGACAAGAAGCCGAAGAAGATCAGGTGCTGTAATTGTGGCGAGCTAGAGCATGTACGCAGTTTGTGTAAGCGTCCTGCGACTCCTGCAAACCAAGAACCTCTTGAATTCAAAGCAGCCACGAAGGATTCGCGGTACAACATAGGCAGGACCATGCAGGAAGAAGGTGATTATGACAGCTTGACCAGATCGTCAACTTGTTGAAAAGTATGGGAGACAAGAAGCCGAATAAGATCAGATGCTGGGAGTGTGGCGAGCTAGAGCACGTACGCAGCCCGTCTAAGCGCCCCAGGACTCCTGCAACCCAAGAACTCTAGTCATAGGGGAAACTAGACAGGGGTGAACTTCGAGCCGATGTGAATCACTGAAAAGCCCTCTCTGTCTAGACGGTCATGTCCTGTAAACTATTCACACTGCAACAAGTCGGAATCTAAGGAAGCTGCAGTTTCAAGAACTACTGTAGTCAACGAAGAATGGTCACCCACCAGGATCAGAGAAGATCAGGAGAATGATCCTCGCCTAAAGAAGATTCGGCAATGGAAGGAAGAAAATCGTCGACCTACATGGCAAGAAGTGTCAAGATTTTCACTGACACTCAAGGCATATTGGGCTCAGTCGGACTCCCTTGTCCTGGAAGAAGGGCTGTTGAAAAGAGTCCTTGAAAACGATGATGGTTCCGAGATAAGGAGGCAGCTAGTTATCCCGAGAACGAGAGTAGCTGATGTACTGAAGAACTTACACAGCGGTCTATCGGGAGGTCATTTGGGAGTGAAGAAAACACTTCAGCGAGTTCGTGAAAGGTTTTATTGGATGAACAGCTCCGAAGATGTGATGGACTGGTGTAAGAAATGTCCCACTTGTGCTACGAGTAATGGACCACATCGCAAGCGAAAGGCACCTATGAAACAATATAATGTTGGAAGCCCTTTCAAAAGGATTGCTTTAGTCATCGCTGGACCATTTCCCAGGACAGAAAATGGTGGTAAATATATCCTGGTTGTAATGGATTATTTCACAAAGTGGGTGGAAATTTACGCGATCCCGAATCAAGAGGTGTGGCAGAAGTACTGGTGAAAGAATTTATCAGCCGGTATGGCGTGCTCTTGGAAGTCCACAGCGATCAAGGGAGAAATTTCGAGAGCCAGGTATTCAAGGAAGTTTGTGACAAGCTGGGAATGAAGAAGACCAGGACAACAGCGTTGCATCCACAGTCAGTTGGCATGGTAGAAAGAATGAACAGGATCATTGGAAAATACCTGTCCAAAGTAGTTTCCAGCCACCAGACAGATTCGGATCAGTATATTTCCCTATTTGCGTTGTCTTATCGATCGGCCATAAATGAGTCAACGGGTGAAACACCTGCGAAAATTATATTTGGACGTGAAATGAAGCTTCCTTGTGACCTGGAGTTTGGCTGTCGGCTTCTAGCAGGAGAAGATTATGTGATCCAATTGAGAAGAAGGATGGACGATGTACACGAATTGGTTCGAATGAATCTTCAAGTTGCCAGTGACAGAAGGAAAAAACGGTACGATAGGCAGGCCACAGAAGGCAGTTTCAACGAAGGAGACAAAGTATGGTTACACAACCCGACAAGGACAAAAGGATTTTCTGCAAAATTACAGAAAGAATGCGAAGGTCTATACTTAATCAAGAAGAGGATCAACGACATCATCTATTGTATAAGCAAGAGTCTGAACCAGGCTGTATCTTGCTAACAAACTGAAAATGCTCCAAAAATGACAAAAATTTGGTACTTCAATTACCATAGCCCCCGTTATACTGTCTTAAGTGTGCTGAATATCAATAATATTCATCTTTGAGATGCTCTGAATAATATCCAATCATAAAATTAGTCACATGTATATTCTCCAGAGGCTGTATCGTCCTAATAAACTGAAATTTTGCAAGAAATGACAAAAATGTCGCACTTAAAGTACTATAGCACCTGTTGTACTGGCTCTGGTGAGCTGGAAATCAATAGGGTTTATCCGTGGGACGTCCAGAATAATAATTCATCATAAAATTGGTGGCTTGTTGCACTCTGGAGGCTGTATTGTGCTAACAAACTGAAATTTCTCTAAAAATGACAAAAATGTCGTACTTCAAGTATCATAGCACCCGTTGTACTGGCTCTGGTGAGCTGAAAATCAATAGGATTCTTCTGTGAAATATCCTGAACAATACTCAATCATAAAATTGGTGACTTATTCCACTCCGGAGGCTGTATCGTGCTAACAAGACATGTAACGAAAAGCGGCCGACGACAACGACGACATACACACAGGATTTTTTTTCTGAAAACCGCTTTTTCGTGTTGTTGTTGATGAAAAACGTGAAAATAACCCAAATTCTTTTTCAAAATTATCACTTTTTTGGGGTAAACCAATACTTTTCTCGCATATTAGATAGGCTGGGCGGAAAAGTAATACCATATTTACCTAGATATGTGACTATGCAGAATACCTTACATTGTCACTGGTATTCTGTACTTTTGCCTAAATACAAAGCATATAGTGATTAATTATTGTATGTTCTTCTCATGTAAGTCTTTGCCAGCCTTGAGTTCCAAAGATAATTCACTTCTTCAAATCAATGTTGACAGATACAAATGTTTTAAATTTTTTGTTTCCATGATCTTAACACCAGGATCAAATTCCCTTACACAAATGGCAGGTGACAAAAAATAAATATCAATAACAGCTGATTGTAATGTCTACCTAAATTTAATATTTACCCGACTGAATATCTATTTTTGTTGGTGTATCATTCAATAAAATATTACCCTTGGGTTGTAATCGTGGAAATATGGTAGGCACAGCTAGCTGAAACAAATGCTTGGGACATCCTCATTTGCAAAGCATCTGTAGTCTTTCCAAACAAATCTCCACGGTTACAAGCTTCCAACCATAACTACTGTGCTCTAAAAAGTAAATAAAGTTATATTTTTATATTATCACATGTCTATAAAAGAAATCAAATACTATTTGAATCCTGGCGTCTATCACACCTGCGCTTTCTAAAAATTAATTGTCAAAAAATCGCTTCTTTGTGTTGGTGTATTCTGTGGATTCACAGTTTAGTGTGGTTGAGAGTGAAATGAAATGCGATTGCCGGTTTCCGGAAGAATTTATCTCATATTTCGATTTTGGTGACCGTCATTGATATAACGGATTAAGTATTGAAAAACTAATGACGCTGAGCTTTTAATTTGTCATTATTCGGATAGTTGATGTATGTTTAATTGAAAAGACTTATTATATCTATCTATTTTCGAAAAACTACTAGCCGGATCATATTTATGATAATATGAACGTTTATTCACAGTAAATAGGAAGGTGTATATATTTTTCACTGATATAATTATTCCTATCCATAGTTTGTTACATTTGCCAGCCAGTTAAGTTGATTTTCTAGAAAATAACACAGAAGGAGATATGTGTGTGTTTATTGAGTGCCAAGTTTCCAGTTTTTTTTCATTACAATTTTAGAATATACGAGTAATGTATAAAACGTTTATTTGGTAGTCCTGTGATTTGTAATGGGTAGATGGTAATGCAAGAGAATTGAATTATTGTGATATTGTTCTTAGTACCATTAATTTTTCTCGTTATTTTTTAGGAGAATGAAGAGCAGCATACATGACTTAACTCAGTTCGGTTGTATGCAGCGTACAACAGCAGCCATTGAAAAAAATTTGAAGCAATTATTGGAAAAAATTATTAAATTCAATGACGAAAATAGGGAGTTAATGAATAAAGTTGAAATGTTAAAAAAAGAAATTCAAAATAAAAATGGGTCAATTATCCTTTTGGAACAAGAAAATATTACCCTAAACGATACCTTGAAGAAAAGTGAGTAATATATATATATACATATATATATATATATATATATATATATATATATATGTATACATATAAATTCAAAAATTAAACCAAACATTCCAAAAAATTAGCAAACACACACAGTACACCAGATTCCTTGTGGAGATTGCAATTAAAAATATATTGGTCAAAACAAACAATACCTCCCAAAAAGAATACAAGCTCATAAGTATTCAAAAACTGATATAACAGCTTTATCCAATCACTCTAAGAATACAGGGCATAAATTTGATTTTGACAATGTAAAAATATTAGCTAAAGAAAATAGTGAAAAAGTTTGAACTGTAATAGAAATGATTAACATAATGTAATATATGATGGTCTTTTAAAATAACCAATAAATTATTGAGAGCTTTTGCACCTTACTATAATATACCCCTGTTATATCTTGCAAACGCGCCCAGACTAACACCACATCGCATTAGAAAAAGAAAAACCAAAAACACCTTCAAACTTAATAATACATTTTAAGAATTTACTGACACCTACAAAATGTATATAGAATTCTAATTTTGATTTTTAACCTTCCATGTTTTCATGTTTTTGACAGTGTTATCAAGGTTATTTATTTTTTATTTTATATACAAGATTTTGTAACGTCTTTTTTAACTTATGTGTTATGTATCAATCAAAATGTAACATTTTAGCCGAAACAGAAGATTACTTAACTAGTCGGAACGCGTCTTTTGGCAAATAATGAACAAATTATTAAAAAGTAAAGGACCTTTATTCAAGAAAATTCCTTCCATATAAAAATATTTATATGATCAAGAATACTTTGAGATTTGAAAAAAACACTTAATACAACTAACTGGAATTTTGATAGGAAAAATAGATTTTATTAACAGAACGTGTATAATAAAGATCTACAAAAAGTCTATGAAAAATGTGTGTGAACTGAATTCATAACTTCCTATTTGCTGATAATGCATCTAAGTCGACTATCATTTTCCTGTCCGCTTACGATTACATTTCTCCTCCCTATTTAGTTGCAGGCTTCATTGCGATTACCAACAAAAATACTAAGACATGTATTAATAAAATAATACAAGCAAAATTCAGTTCCGTAAAAACTTGAGGTATATTTCCCAATGGTTCAATTGGTTGGATTTGACCGCGAGTCTCTGCGATTTTCATCTTTTCTAGTTTGATTTTATGGCCTGGTGTGAGCTTCATGGGTACGGCACTTAATATTTTGTGGGGATCTGAAAATAAAAACCACTGTACTCTTTTTAATATGTATTACAAGCTTTCGAAATTAATCGAGAATAAGTGTAAAATTGTAGAATTTGTAATAAATGATTGTATACATTTATAAAAATAAAACTCAAAAAAACAATTGTCAGTCACTAAGGCGAGGAATGCTAATCTCACCCCCTTATAATGTAACAGGAATGTTGAAAAAATATCGGTAGTTATTCAGTTTTCATTTTAAGTTTCTATATTTAGTTAAATCTAAAAAAATATATTAAAAGTTAATTTTACTCACCACCTATTAGATGATATCTAGGAAGGTGCCGAAGAAAATTTGTTATGGGACATATCCATCAAAATTTCATACGAACAGTGTCGTCTTGAATTTTTTCGCATACATTTAGATACATTCTGTATATAATCACAGAATTCAATGACTAAAGTATTCATCATTTTAGTTGGAGTTCGACAGACTATTATGGAGAACAAAATGAAGGAACTTGAAGCACAAAAATCAAAAATTAATAAAGAAACAGAAAACTTGAAAACACTTAATGAAGGCTTAAGCTCTACTCTTAACATGTACCGAGAGATGAACACTCGCTTGAAGGAGGAGAGAAGTATATTGGAAGAAAATTGCGGAAAAGCAACATCGCATATAAAACAATGCATTAAAGATGTTTCTAAATTAGACAAAAAACTAATTGTAATTGATCAGCAACATGATTATTTTCTGAAAGAAGTTGACAATATGAACAATGATTTGGAAAATTTGATCAAAAAATTAAAAAAAATGTCAAAGCTGCACATTGAAATGGAAAACAAAATAAAAATATCATGCGTGGTCATTGATGACAATGCTAGATTAATTACGAAAGGAATTAAAACATTGCAGGTAATCTTGATAAAATACAACAATCTTTAAACATTTAGAGCACTCACAAATCGCATGTATTATGATGAACGTCCAAAAAACTTCTTCTTCCCTTCAAAAAATTAGCGGTACCTACAGATCGTAAAAATGATCACAAATTCTATAACTTTCCTTCCGTTTACTAGACTTATTGAACGCACGTCGATTGTATGTCATTTTCTTATAATATTAAATCAGTTGTTGAAAAAAATAGCATCAACTAATTTCTGGAGTTTTTCAGTGATATCTATTGTTCTTAAGAATACTATATGGATGTTTTTATAGGTAAATATTGAAGAAAAGCTATCCGAAAGGGGATTTAACGCTATTTCCAATCCAAATACTAATACAAAACTACAAATAAAGGGAAATCCTATTGAAGATATTTCCAAACAAATAGAAGAGAACAATGAGAAAATGAAAGCATTGCAAATTGAAAATACAAAATTGGAATCCATCCTACTTAAATTTAAAAGTATTAAGAAGTAATAAATAATTGTTTGATTGAAGTTTCATTCATTTATTCAGGTTTCGACGAAAACTGTGTATATTTTCTTGAAATTTCACTCAAACTTGTCGCAGCCATTGGAAGAAACAATCATTTTATTCCCAGCTCAGTTCAACCAGGGGCGGATCCAGGATTTATGTAAGGGGGGCCAACCTACCGGGGGGTCTGGATACCCCCCATAAAAGGGGGTCCGGGGGCACAACCCCGGAAGTTTTTTGGAAAAATAAAGGCAGAATTATGCGTTTTAGGCATATATTTTTATATGTATTTCTCATGTAATTACCATTATAATCTACATCCGAACAAAACAACTGTTTGTAATAAATCAAACAAAGATTAGAACACATTTTGTTTATTCATTAATATTTACAACACCTTCAAAGAAAATTTTCTTTTGTGTTTTCTTATGTACACGTCCAACACTTCTTCAGCCTTCATAACATTAGAAATATCCTGATGAACGGGAAGTAAGGCAAGACCATTAAATCTATCTTCGGTGATAGTACTGCGCAACTATGTTTTCAGACGACGCAATGTTGAAAAAGATCGCTCTGCCGTTGTGGTTGTCACTGGAAGAGTGCACAAAAGCTGCAATAAAACTTTGATGTTTGGGAGTGAGTCAGCAAACTTGTAAGCTTCAGCCGGATGACTAGGCATCTTTTTATCAGGGTTTGACTTCCACATGTTTTTCCAAACATGTAGTTCACCTTTTAATGCCGAATAACATAGTAGATCGTCTTTGTATTTAACAGCACCTTCAAGAATATCCCTTATACAGTCATCATTTCGTTTTTATGATAACAGATGTTGCAGCTTACCCACACATTCCATTTCTGTTTTAGGAAACCTCGTGTTCAGTTCATTGATAATAAAATCCAGAAATGGGATATGTATACTGTCATCCGATAATAATCATCAGGTGTCTCTGTCTGTATGTTAGAACGGTTTTTTTGTAGATATGTTGTCCTAGGCTTTATAATTACTGTGCCCATTTCTTCCGCCAACTTAGTTGATTGATTATATACCTCTTTGAAGGTCTCGGCGCTGTTGTCCCCTTTTTCTTGAAAAGTTTGTATTGTTGTTTCAACAAGTTCCGCAGCACTCAATACGTTTAACTTGAAATATTTCGAGAAATATTGACTTTATCGTTATAAGGTAAGGATACATTATTTATGTAAAAACTATAGGACGATCGAAGAATTGTGTTAAAATTTATATTCCGTCAGTGGCGTAGAATTTGGGAACGATTAACCAGTCACTTGACCCTGTCGTACGCCTCTGGTAATAGCTAGAAACGTTTGTTTAACGTAATTTAGTAGGGTGTACAATGTCCACATTTCCTGCCAAATATGAAATGGATACGGAAAATAGGTTTAAAGTACTGCACACAAATCGTTTTTACATTTTTGAACAAAACACTCCGTAACTCAGTATGCAGCTACATTTTATTTAAATGATTTGGATTAGTTAAATCCTTATAATAAGTCAGGATTCCACTGTTAAATCATTTCAAATTGATAATGAATGACCCTGTATAGGTATTATAAATATTATTTTTATTACATCCAAATTATTTGTCCCTATAAATTAAATTTCAAAGTCAAAGACGTGCACCTTGTTTTCCATGACCCTGACTAATAAATTGAAAAATATATTCCCTTCATAAACGGATGCTAAACATTCGTAGACATCAGTTACATAAACTATGTATAAAAAACCTGTTTTGCTTGACACTTATTTCTAGGGATTGTCATTAGTTAGAACTATATAGAGATATTCGATAGTCATCCTACAAAAACATTTTGGATCCTTTCTCACACTCAACAACTGATGAATTGATGCACAAGGATGATTCGGCGGATACGTAGATTCCTTGAAATGTCAAATGTTTCTAAGCAGGGTATTTCATCATTTGGCAATGAATATACACCTTCACAATTTATTATTATATACGAATGGGGTATCCCAATACAAAATGAAAAACATTTTTATTTGTTTTAATGTCATCACTAACAAAAATTTTTGCTCGTTGCACTTGTTCCAAATGAAATAAAATCTTGTTTCTCACAACCTACACGTTTAATGAACAATTTCATGTAAAGCCCTAAAAAATTTTGCATTGTTTTTAAATAGATGATTATTTTATGAGAACTATTTTACTGTTTTAAAAAAACTCCCCTTTCGGACAAAACACAATTTAAGAGATTGATTATTTTTTAGATTGGATATATTACGAACATAATGTTTAGAAAAAATAAATTATAGATATATTAAAATTGCAAAATGGTTTAAAATTCTTCGAAGGCCGCGCAAACATCTCCACTGCAGGTTTTATATTCCAAACGTATGTGTAGACAGTGAATATATAAACTGGTGTGAACTTAGCAGATCAAACCCACTAAACAAGAAATATAACAAGTCTTTTTTGTGATGTTCTTTTAAGAGACTTTTTGTGATGTTTATTTATAACGTTAATAAGATATCTCCTAGATGTCTTAATTTTATTACCAACTATATTAACATCCATGTCATGTAAATAAAACATATTTTTGATGTACACAATAATACTTGAATTCGCAGTTACATACACATCCTATGAACCTTTTTTAGCAACTTCCTATAGGGAACATTCATACGATGTTAATTTGTATACTTCTCACTAATATCACATACAGAACGTTACTGTAATATTACAAATTAACATGTTTCTAAGATGATCACATGTTGCAGTTACTATCACATCATTCGAAATAATTTTTAGTACGTTCGTGTGATTACGTCTTTATGATGTTAACTCATAAAACTCTCAGTAATATCACATATTAAACATCACAGTAACATAAAAAAAAGAAGAAAACAGAAGAGGAACTCACGAACGAACATTATCTGTGGAAACAAATGACAAGCATGAAATGGCGGATGGTTTTCAGTCCCTCCCTAATCTATGGTCTTGTGTTATATTTTATTTGCAGGAAGCACAGATTGCCCTAAACCACCATATGAAACAGGTAGTGAAGCTTGTTTCCAAGAAAGGTCATCTAATTTAATACTAATTAATGGCTCTAATGAATGACGAATGGCATTGTCAAAATTGATTAAGATATCATTATGTAACCAGGTCGGACTACATCTTGAGATATATGTTAATTTTGGAAATAATAGGCAATTCTTGAGAAGGTAATAAGCAATATGTGTCGGTAACCAGGATAAACGAGATGACATTTTTATGAAAAAGGTTAGTTTTTCATTGAAAGCTGATAGAAAGGATTCGTTTAATAATGAAGCACCTAATAGAAATAAATTTTGTCTGTTGGTAATTGTTATGCCTGGTGCTACAGAATTAAATGTATCAATGGTTAGATTAATTGGTGATTCTAAGAAAAATAACTCGCATTTGCTGAAATTGAGTTCAAGACCAATATCCTTGGAATTGTTTATTATATAGACAAGAGACTTGAACACGGAATTAGTATTACCACCTAAAGAACCATCATCAAGGTACCAAGCATTGAATTATGTGTCAATGTTGCTAATAAGTTTGTGTATCGATATCCAAAAAAGGAGAGGTGCCAAAGGGTCCCCTTGTAGGACGCCTCTTTCCGAATAAATGATGTTTTCGCCAAATATAAGATATGAAGGGAATCGATAACATTGATTGATGAAAGGATAAACCATTTTTCATTCCCAACTTTAGAGCACTATAGTTCGTTAACGAAGGGCGTAAAGAAAATTTTTTATATGAAATACCATTATTTTTAGTCTTTCTATCACCACCCAAGTTTTTGGTACGAACTCCTGGGACCCCCTGCATATTAGCTTATTTTGTGTCACATTTTAGATTGAACATAAGATTTATTCGCATTTTCAACCACTTTCAATATTTGAAGTGAAAAAATTATTAAAATGAAAAATGCACACTGTCCACAAAATATCAGTACTTAATAACTATTTTTTTTATTGATGCCTCATATTACCTTTTTAAAGCACGCCTCAGCGTGTTTAAATCGAACTTTCAAACACGCGCGTTTTTTAAAGTCCCTATGGTAACAACAACAACAACTCGACAAATGTAAGTATCAATGAAAACTTTTTTAATTAGTTTTTAAATTGTATATTTTCATTGTGAACCAATGTCTTATTTGATTTTTTCTTCAAAATTTATTCATATATACATTGTATCCTTTTAAATATAAATAAAGAAACTTTTTGATTATTGATCTGACAGCAGTATCTCGTAACGTCAAATAAAAATCAATACTATTTAGGATGGACTTTCACGAAACGTGGCTGGGCATCGAGGACGGACTTCCATTTTCTTGTAGTAATGATATAATAATAATATTTTATGATTTCAAAGTGCACCAATAAAAAAAATAGCGTAAAGTACTCGTGGATAACTGGTCTTACAAACACTTACTCTATTTCAAGCACTCCGGCTGCGCCGTCGTGCTCGAAAAATCGCGCGTGTTCAAAAGACCTCTTTATCCACTTATACTTTAATGTACTATTACTTGAATGCTATCAATTTGAATTTTTGACAGGTTTTAGCTTATATATATATATATATATATATATATATATATATATATATATATATGCCTATTCGATGGTACTTCCAAGCCGTCAAAGACTGATGAAAGAAATTTTTTTTTAAAAAATATAAAAAATACACCACTGGATATCATACTATCAATCATAACTCGAAAACTACAAGTACAATCAGAATGAATTCTTGACATATCTTAGTTTACATTTATTCCTATGGGATGGTACTATCTTCAACTACTTGGAAGCCGTCAACTGGTAAAAGCATTAAAATTTTGAAAGGAAAGAGGAAATATGTACCACTGGATAACAAACTATCAGTCATAACTCAAAAGCCACACGTACTATCCACTTGAATTTTTGACAGTTTCTAGCTTACATATATGCATATTTGATGGTACCAATGTTAATTACTTGCAAGCCGTAGAAGACTGGCAAAGAAAATAAAATTTGAAGGTACTATCGTCAACTACTTGCAAACCGTCGAAGACTGGTTAAAACTTAATTAAGAAAAATAGAAAAAATACACCACTGGACACTATCAGTCGAAACTCAAAAACCACATATACCCTCAACTTGAATTTTTCTCAGGCTCTAGCTAGTTACTTGCAAGCTGTCGAAGATTGATTAAAAAATTAAAAAATGCACAAATATGAGTGTTAATAACCATCAACGCTTGTGATTTTTCACTTAGTTTTAGCTGCTGATGAGCCTTTTTTACATTCAATACTGTAAATTATTTATGACCACCTAAGTAAGCATAAATATCCTCGGGTAATGGCAATACGCAATGATCAGCATCTATAACTCTATTTAACGTTTTCTAAAAATCAACACATATACGAATTGCATATCAGATTGTTTTTTTTTGTACAATCACGATTGGATTCGTAGAATTACTGAAACTGACTTTTTTATGATACCAAACTTTTCCATACCTAACAATTCAGAGTCGACTTTTTCATTTAGAGCATAAGGCATATTATATGCACGGTGAATATCCTTCCCTTAATTTTAATTCAATCTTCTTAATTGATACATCATATTGATCATTAAAAACTTCTTTATACTGACATTTAAGCTGTGACACCATTGCAAGTATAACTTTTGAAACACTTTGAAAGTAGTTTAACTTATTTATGGGACCTTCTGATTTAACCTCACTTGAATATTGAGTGTTGACATTTACTGTTTGACTTGAATTATTGAAATTTAATTTCCCTCTCCAACCTGGACTAAGCACACCTAACCGATTTTGACCTACTAATGGTGAAAACTTATGACTACTATCTAATACTACTAATGGCAAACTAACAACGTTGTTATTGTGTTTAACAAAAACAGCAGTGTCACCCATAATTTTAAGTCCTTGACCAGTCAAAATCCTAAGATCGGATTCAACATTATACAAATTAAAATCTGATAAATATTTTTGAAAATCTTTGAAATGAATTACAGAGCGACAAGCCCCACTATATATTTCAAAACATATGTTTTTACCCCCAACTTCAATAAATACCTTTTCTGCTTGTTCTTTACTTGCATTCAGGATTGACAATAATCCAAGTCTCAATGAATTCTTCTCTTCATTTTCTGATAAACTACCATCGCTATTTTCCAGTAGACTAACATCCTCTTTTCTACACACACGACTAGTGTGATACTTTTTTCGACATTTGAAACACTCCCATTCTCTAGCAGGACACTTTGTACTGTCATGCTTTCTCTTGCAACGGAAACGAGGTTTCCAATCCTGGACATCCTTTTTACATTTTCCTTACTAGACCATTTTTTATCCTTTAGTGAGAGTTTATTTACTTTCTCGGTAACAAACAAACACTATTTTCTCCAGTCATTGACTTTACTTGACCTTCTGCCAACTCCATGGATATATCATATGCCCTCTCGAATGTTAGATTATCCTCAGAAAGCAGCTTTTGTTTGACATTCATAGATTTGATACCACATACAATCCTATATCTTAGCATCTCAGACAGAAAGCTACAAAATTACAGTGTTGTGACATATTTTTCAACGTAGCCACAAGGGACTTAACATCCTCATCTGACTCTTGAAGTAGATTGTAAAACTTGTATCGTTCGGCTATTATCAATGTTTTAGGACTGTTCGAATTTGATTTAATTACCAAATTCTCCTGTGATTTTTTTATTTCCAACTTCCCCTGTATAGCACAATTCAAACTTCATTCCATATAAAAAACAGATAACTATATAATAATTTCTTTTCTCCACAAAACTACATGCATCTGCTGAGTTTTCAACAGTCATATGACAGTTTCATTTTTTCATTTAAATCTCTATTTCCCATTAGTTACATTCTCACATAACTTTCCTTGTTATCACCCACTTTAAACGACATATAAAAAGATCCATAACAACACATATTCAATTTTTCATCATCATAAAAAAACCGTTGTTAGTCAAGTAACAAAAAAAGCATAGAAAGACATAACACACATCTTGTCAGGAATTAATCATACAAAAGTAAAAAGATATTGATTGCGTTATATAACAAGCAGTTGTGATATTCTTATTTGTGACGCAATATGAACAAAATGTAAAACTATACAAATATATAGTAAAAGTGCATGTGCATCGATTTTCATTTAATATAACAACTAATTCATATACGTGATAAAGCATTCAATATCGTCACATTACCACGATTGGTCCTTCAGAGCACAATACCATAAAAGTGAATACGTCATTCCGCAATTTTGCTTTTCCAACATAAAAGAGGAAAACGTAGAATATGATCCTTTTGTAGCCGGATCGAACCAGAAAAAAGCTCATAGAATTTGATCCTGAATGAGAACAGTTTTGGCGGTACAAATCCATGAGGAAAATGAAATTCTTTGAAACAGTACGCAAGTTCACAGTGAAAACGAACAAGACAAACAAGGTATATATGACGGATAAAATTTATTACATTTTTTAATTTCAAATTTAGTTTGGACATCTAATGACATTCTTTCATCCCAATTTTGGCAAACAATCATTTAGATCATAAAATATCACTTAAATACCTAACATGACACATTGATTTGAATTTTATGTCAAATAATTGAGATCATTGATAAAATGGATTCATTAAAAACACAACGTGCTAGTTGTAAGGCAGCAATTACTCGTTCTCATAACTGGTTTCATAATAATTTGGACGAGTCAGACAAGTATGCTTTCAAATCCCGAATAGATAACTTAGATAAATACTACTCTAAATATTCTGAGATTAAAGATCAAATAGAAATCATAGCCTTAGATCCTGAATTAGAATTTGATGATAGAAGCCAGATTGATGAAAAATATTATGTATTACACTGCAGATTACAAAATGCTTACGATAAATTAAATTTCACACTTAATTAAATTACTCAATCAACCTTACATTCTCATAATGAATCACATATTAGACATCACTAGAAATACCGATTTTTTCTGGAGACAGCACAAAATATACTGCTTTTATAGAACTGTTCAATGCATTAATAGTAAATAATTCCCAGCTTACATCCAAAATTGAAAAATTTTACTATTTGAAATCATACTACTTGAAAGGTGACCCGTTAAATTTAATTTCTCAATTACCCGTAAATGAAACTAATTTTGATGTAGCTTTAGACTTACTAAATTCCAAATACAATAATATAAGGCAGATTGTTGATGACCAAATTTTTCGACCAGACTTTTTCGACATTTTGGCTACACAACTGCGGGACTCGATAAATACTCGTCGCCAAATTAATTGTTAGGCATGTATTTGCTGACAGAAATAACAAATCAATGTTTGAATATTTAGAGTTTATTCAAGACTAAACATAAAACAGGAAAGACTTTATAAAACACGGAAAACGACATTACGATATCTGACTCTGAATTGCCAGATTGACAGATGCCGTAAGCACCATAGACATACAAACAAATGAGACTACACACTTACACTACAGAACCCTTTTGATTTTGAGCTCGCCAGAGCCAGTACAATGGGTGCTATGGTACTTAAAGTAGCATATTCTTGTCATTTTGGGGAAAAAATTCGGTTTGTTAACACTATGTGTGCTATGGTACGTTACATTTTTGGAGAAATTTCGGTTCGTTAGTACGAAATAGCGTCCGAAGTCTATACAGATAACCAATTTTATGGTAGGATATTGTTCAGGCGGAAAAGTTAGTTTTAATGTTTAAAACCGTTTATTTTTTTTTAATAAAATTTTTGGTTCCAAAGAGAATACTTGAATGAAATCTTTGTGAAAACTTTAATATTTTTTAATTTAGATTTACAGCTGCGTACACAAGAGATAATTATCTCGGAATTCCTTTGAGGGAAACGACTTTTTGTACTGTTGTGCAAGGTTTATTAAAATTTAATTTGCAGAGCGCTTTCGGCCTAATACCATCTTCAGTGCGGTCATTGTCAATTTGGACACTCTAGTCTTGTAAATTGATAATGACTACACTGAAGATGGCATTAAGCCGAAAACGCTCTTCAAATTAAATTTTAATAAACCTTGCACAAGAGTACAAAAACTTGTTTCCTTCAATGGAATTCCGACATATTTAATATTTTTATTCTAAGTTTGGGATTTCCCGTTTCACATTAAACTTATTATGACTCAATTATTTATTTTCATGTAATAAACTATTATTTCGATAGACAAATAAATTCCTCTTGCTTGGTTGGGTTATCCTGTAAATTGGGTATATCTCGTAGAATATCCCGTAAATAAATAAATAAATAGTACTCGCTATTTATTTCCTTTATCTCTCACCTCTAGTATATGATAAGCTTCATACTAATAATTATTATTCTATGATTAATTCAGATCTTGTTTTACTTGTTTTCAATTATTAGAAGAAAGAGCCTGATACTTACAATACTTCAATAGGTAATTGTGTTTAATCTGTTTCAAACATAAAATATTTTCTCATATAATAAAAACATTAAGATTAGAAACTTCGTTTTCAATTTTTTTTTTCACCCCAGATGCAGAAAATGTTCTCGTCCACATTCTATTTGAATATAGCAGATTAAGAAAGAAAACAAAAATATTACAGTGATAACTTTTTTTTGACATTTAAACCTATGAAAACTGTGTATTTTTAGTCACGTGTTCGAAAATAGCCTATCAGAAATCAATTACACTGAAATTTTTTTGCTCTAGTAAAAATCCAATGAAATCAGTTAATTTGAGGTCATTTGATTGAACACAACCAATCAGAATAAAATTATACTGAAAACAGATGCAATGGGCTGTTTTCACTCTGTCACGTTGCTATTGATACAATTTGATTATTTATTTCGATTTTGACCTTTCAAATATTTAATATTTCAAAATGTCACGATTTGGTCATAATACTGACGAGAATATTAATGAAATTATAGAAGCTCTGTACTTCTTTTCTATAATTAGCAAAAAAATTTCTATCCGAATAACCCTTGAACATTGATAAATGCTCAAAAATTTTATAACAACTTTCTGAAGCTTGTTGCTTATAGGCAACAGACCTCCGCCTGCGGCGTCGGTCTGTTTCCAAGCAACAAGCTTTCGAAAGTTGTTATAAATTTTTTTCGAACAATTATCAGTGTCCTTGGGTTATTACTACTGAAAATTTTTTGCTCTAGTAAAAATCCAATGAAATCAGTTAATTTGAGGTCATTTGATTGAACACAACCAATCAGACAACATTATACTGAAAACAGATCCCATGGGCTGTTTTCACTCTATCACGTTGGTATGGATACAATTTGATTATTTATTTCGATTTTGACGTTTCAAATATTTAATATTTCAAAATGTCACGATTTGGTCATAATACTGACGAAAATATTACTGAAATTATAGAAGCTCTGTACTTATTTTCTATAATTAGCAAAAATGTTCTATCCGAATAACCCTCGAACATTGATAAATGCTCAAACATTTTATAACAACTTTCTGAAGCTTGTTGCCTGCGGCGCATGGTGTGAAAAAAAGAATTTTCTTGTTCGTAAACCTAATATCTCACGTTTGAGTGGACCGAATTGTATGTAGTTTTGTTTACGTATAGTTCAAGTCATATGGAATAAGGGAAAATTATTGAAGAGGCCCAAAATAGTTTTCCAAGGACCCAAAATTCAAGGAAAACAGGCCCCATTTGCAATTTTAGCTACAAATTCGATGCCATTTTTATTATTCATGATATATTTTGGAAAAAAACTATGATACTTATACATTTTAGCCTACTGAACTTCAATCCAACGAATAAAGTTATCAGCGAAATTCCTTCTTTCAGGAAAATTCACTTAAACATAGAACATCGTACATTTCTTGGTAAAAAGACGCGTATATAATTACTGACTTTTTTATTTTGATAGAAAGCATTTAAAATTTCATAAATTGTTTGGTATTAAACATTCCTAAGGCAAAAAACAAAAGTAAGTATGTAGCACAGCAAATAACTTGCTTTGTCGCCTGAAAAATATGGTGCATTACTTTTTTCCTTAAATTTTTATGTTTTATATAAAATTATTTCTTATTTGGTACAATCTTAAAAATGAGTTTAGGTATTAATTTGTTCTTCTCACCAAAACAATTATATTCACATTCGTCGAAAAAAGGCTACTTTACACACTTGTTATATAAATAACTATTTTTCAAACCGTGCGGCGTCGGTCTGTTTCCAAGCAACAAGCTTTTGAAATCTGTTATAAAATTTTTTCGAACAATTATCAATGTCCTTGGGTTATTACTACTGATAAGAACCCCATGGGTAATCATTTATGTCGCTTAGCGTTTCCAAGGTAATTTAAAAATATTTTCTGTGAATAAGTAAACTTGTCAATTTGACAATTATAAAAAATGTCGGTTTCAAGATTTGGAAACAAAAATAATAAATTAATCGACCATTTACTTTTAATAATTGTTCATTTTCTAATTGTGTAATTAATAAATAATTATTACTATTCCGCCCAACCTATCTAATATGTTGAAATTTTGAAAAAAAAATTGAGTTATCCTTACGGTTTTCATCAAGGACAACACGAAAAAACGGTTTTTAGAAAAAAAAATTTAAAAATCCGGTGAGTATGTCGTCGTCGTCGTTGGCCACTTTTCGTTACATGTATTGTTAGCACGATACAGCCTCCGGAGTGCAACAAGTCACCAATTTCCAGGACATCTCACAGGTGAACCCTATTGATTTTCAGCTCACCAGAGCCAGTAGAACAGGTGCTATAGTACTTTAAGTACGACATATTTGTCATTTTTGGAGAATTTTCAGATTGTTAGCACGATACAGCCTCCGGAGTATATACTAGTGACCAATTTTATGATTGGGTATTATCAAGGGCGTCTCAAAGATGAACCCTATTGATATTCAGCTCACTAAAGCCAGCACAACCACTACTATGGTACTTGAAGTACCAAATTTTTGTCATTTTTGGAGAATTTTCAGTTTGCTAGCATCCAGAGTGTATACAAGTGACCAATTTTATGATTGAATATTATTCAGGGCGTCTTATAGATGGACCTTATCGATTTTTAGCTCACCAGAGCTACTACAACGGGTGCTATGGTACCTGAAATGCCACATTTTTGGAGAAATTTCGGGTTGTTAGCACGATACAGCCTCCAGAGTGCATACAAGTGACCAATTTTATAATTGGATATTTTTAAAGATGTCTCACAGAAAACAACCTAGCCGTATCCCCTATAAATTTAAATCGATTAAACTGTCGAAATGTTTTTTGCATGATTTTGTTTTTTGCCAAATAGTTTCATGAACAATAAATTGATAATTGTCAATTTATTGTACATTCACCTAGTTTCCAGCCAAAATCATGCTCAAAATATATCGACAGTTCAATCGATTATATTCATTGGCCTCGGGATATAACCTATGATTATATAATTCATGATAAAATTAGCCAATAGAAATTACGAATTGATCATAGTTACTGCGTAGGGGAAGGTCTCATACGTCGAACCTCCTTGCACATCTGGCCATTACGATATTTTCCAATTGGTAAAACTTAAGTTACTGTTGTATGCAACACATTCTACAGTTAGACATAGCACGTGACTCTATCCTCACAGAATATCCGCCAGTTAACCAGTAATTGCGCACGGGGCAGTATTGAAAATTTTATCATCAATGTAAGTATTTTCACTTTTACTTTGGCGTGTTTTTTTTTCAAATTCCAAGCAAATGTCTATCAAGAAATGGCTACCCTGGAGCAGAAGTGATCCAACTAACATTTTCTCCAAAATGGAGTTGGCATTATCTCTGTATTCTTAATGATGATATTTATCATGTGCAAAAGTGATCCAAGTGCAGGGACTGATTTTATAGTGCAACTGTTCCAATATCCCTTCTGCTCTTTGGTAATTTAAAAATGTTTGGCAGCAGAAGTAGTCCATATATCGAAATGATACATAGATCTCTTTGATATTCTCAGGGAGTGAGTGCAGAAATGAATCTATGTATTGTAATGTAGCTTGGAGCAGTTTTATACTTAAAATAGATGTGCATAAATGATCTAATTGAATTTACTGTTAGTTGGATCCATTTCACTCTGGATATTAAAAATAATTTACCTACGACTACCCCTGTAAGTAGTCAAAAACACACAGTCGGCAATCAATGTAAGACGTCTATTACGCACGGTAAAACAAAACGCACGGCTGTAAAGGAAATCGCACGGCTGTAAAGGAAATCGCACGGCTTCCATAGCAACCACTTAGCAACTGTTAATAGACGTAGCCATTTTATTCAAAATTTATTACTTAGATATTGGACGTTGAATTTTATTCTATATATAAATGGTAGTTAACATTTATTAGATATGAGATTGCATTTAATACTAAGAGTTATTTGGAATTATATGATAATTGGTTCCGTTTCATTCAATCCGCATCATTTAGCTGTTTGAATGTATCTCATATTAGTAAACAATAGTATATTATACACCAAGCGACTATAGTGGCCCATTTAATCCCGCGGGTGGTGTTTGATTCATGTGGTAAGTAATCCACCTAAGGGATTAATGTCACTTTAGTCGAGAGGTGTATACGCTATTTTATGCAATTCCGGTAATTCTACATACATTTTAAATAAAAATAAATACTACTTAGGATGGACTTTTACGAAACTTGGCTGGGCATCGAGGGTGAACTTCTAAGATGCTTGGCTGGGCATCGAGGAGCGACTTTTATAAAACTTGGCTGGGCATCGAGGATGTACGTTTTATTTGTACATTAAATCACTTAATAAGATTATTAATACAAGTACAAGTAGGTCGTAGGTAAAGTATAGTAAGTAACTCGTGTTGTAACGCATTTTACGCACTCACTTTTCCGTTCGTGCATAAAATGCTTCGTACAACACACGTTACGTAATATACTATTATTTTTATCATTGTATATACAAATTACTAAGAACTAGGAATTATTATTATTAATCACATTCAGCATAATCTGTACTTATTTCGGAACGTATTCAGTTCAACATTAGAGTAATACTTTTGTGAACGTACTAAAAGCGTAACATGTCAAATTTCTCAAACCAGCAGTGATTGTTTGTGCTGTACGCCGATCGTGATTATTGTGGCGAAAAAATGTCTCGTGGTAAAAAATGTGTACAAGCAGCGTTGTTGATGAATGACGATGAAAATGACGTCGTGGATGATAGGGCGGGTAAGTTTACTTTTACCAACATATTTTTTGAAATAATTATCGTTATTTAAAAAAGTAATTGAGGTTATGTCATTCTTTAAGAAAATTATCCTTAATTTTTATTTACTTTTGGTAATAGATTCCATCAACATGTTTATTCGAGAATGTTACTTGGATTACCGCTGTTCTTTAATAGAATCACATGTTTTTATAAAATAAGTGTAAATATAAAACAGTTATAAAAAATGTACTTGGATAAGTTTTGTTCTGGGTTAGTATGTGATTATTGTGTTAGCCGTATTAATTATGATTATTATTGCTAACACACCACGATTCTAGTCAAAATCATAAATTCACTGAAGTATAGTAGTCGTTGTAACTGTTGGTATTAATGATACCAGACATACCAACGTCTGAAGGAGAAGATAACATCGCAAGTACGTCAGCCCATGCCTCTGGGAATAATTATGCCGAACGTGAACAAGATGCAGTTTCCGAATCCGCATCAGATCCTTATGCTGATAGTGGTGACTCTTATCACCCTTCTGAAGAGGACTCTGACGATTTGAGCAGCGACGAAAGAGCAAGTGATGAAATCAATTTTGAACCGGAAGGAGATGCAGAGCCACAGTACAGAATATGGGACAAACGAGGAATATTACCAAACGGAAATGTCGGGATGAAGGTAACTGGAAGAGGAATCTTATAAAAACTAAAATAAATCGTAGCGAAGAGTATGTCAACTGTAAGGGAAAAACCATTGCTGCCAAAATATTTACTCCAGTTATGTGTAACTGTCGAAGGAAATGCAGTCAAATTGTGACCCCTGAACTATAAAACATTATCCATGCACAGTTTTACGCATTAGATTGGTATGGTCAAACGGCATGGATCTGTACAACAATAAAGATATCAACACCAAAGAGACCGAAAAAGATAAGAAACGATGTACCGAGTCATAAACAACATAGCCGAAATTTCATTCTCAACAACATCCAGGTCTGCAAATCGTTTTTCCTCAAAGTTCTTCAGATATCTAACAAAAGATTAGATTATGCTTTAAACAAGAAGAGTGACTCAGATACTTGTATGCCGTTGCCAGATAAAAGAGGCAAATGTCCATCAGGTAATAAAATAAAAGATGAAGTTGTAGATTTCATTAAAAACCATTTCGAGAGTTTTCCACGTTATACGAGCCATTATGGGGAACGCACGTCGTCTCGTCAATATTTAGCACCTGGTTTAAATTTGCAAAAACTGTATACACTTTATACAGAAAAATATCAAGAACATGGTAAAAATCCGGCCAAAAGAAGTTTTTATGAGTTAGTTTTTCGCTACCAACTCCAATGTTGCAGACTGGTAAAGTTTACTATCTGCGACAGCTTCAAACCTTAAATTTTGGCACTCATCTTTATTCGTCAGCTGGTGAAATAATTACTATGAATATGTGGTATGAGGCTGCAGGAGGTAGGGGATCACAAGAAGTTTTATCATGCCTCTATTACAATATAAAAAGTTCCGTTTCTGAAGACGTCAACACTCTTTATACTTTCAGCGATTCCTGTACTGGCCAAAATCGGGATTGGATAATGTTTCATTTCATTTATATTGTAAATTCTGTTCCAAATTCATCAGAAATAATAGTTTGTTATCTTGTCAGCATGAAAGCCATTCATTGTAAACAAAATGGTTGGAAAATGTATTGATTTTAAAGATCTTTCCAAGTTAATGCCTAAAGCTGGACAAAGCGTTAATGGTAATCATGTATTAATTTCTAAAATGCGAAAAATTCGTTTTTTAAAAGGGGACACTAAA
Organism: Galeruca laticollis; assembly: GCA_963921935.1. NCBI lineage: Eukaryota > Metazoa > Arthropoda > Insecta > Coleoptera > Chrysomelidae > Galeruca > Galeruca laticollis. The sequence goes on along the minus strand of OY998178.1, from coordinate 119,690,185 downwards.
ATCTACTTCAATAGTGATTACTCCGATACTTTTGAACTAAACAAATCAGAGAACAGTAAGGAGTTTTTCAATACCTTGCAATCTTTTAACCCACCGCAAGCAACGCATAATGCAAAACCAATTTCTTATGCAAAAATGCAGGACATAAAACAAATGTGGCAGTATATGCCACCTATTTATCAACAATGTTATTTAAAGTTGCCACACGTTTCTCGTAGAGGTCAAGCCTTTCAAGAAGAAGATGATGCCTGTCTACCTAATCTTATGGGAAATGAAAATGATGAAAATAATTCAGATTAATGCAAAGTTTAACATTACAAAGATTAATGTTTTTTCTATTTTGTATACTTACATTAGGATTTAATGTTTAGGGATGTTTGAAAACATATTCCTTTATATTGAAATTTAATAAAAACCTTTTTTGTATGGCATTGATTATTATTTGGAGCATAAAAAGTTTATTACCACCATTATTGCAAAATTAGTAGTGATCTAAGTGAGGATTTTAATTTTTTCTGCAACACAAACATTTTTTATTGATAAAGCACGGTAAGCCAAAGTTAATATTCCTTGTTGGCAATATCCTAAAATAAAAAATTATTGAAAATCTACAAAAAGACAGACTTAATTTTAAATAAACGGTTTTAAGGATTACAACTAACTTTTCCGCATCCGTGGCCCTGAACAATATTCTATCATAAAACTGTTACTTGTATACACTTCGGGGGATGTATCGTGCTAACAAACCGAAATTTCTCCAAAAATAACCAAAAATTCAGTATATCTGGATTTATAGGACCCGATATACTCGCTCTAGTTAACTGAAAATCAATAGGGTACATCTGTGAGACACCTTGAACAATATTCAATCATAAAATTGATCAATCGTATACTCTCTGGAGGCTGTATCGTGCTAACAAACTGAAACTTCTCCAAAAATGACAAAAATATCGTACTTAAAGTACTGTAGCACCTGCTGTTATGGCCCCGGTGAGCTGAAAATCAATAGGGTTCATAAATGAACTGAATAATATTCAATCATAAAATTGGTGACTTGTTGAACTGCGGAGGCTGTATTGTGCTAACAAATTGAAATTTCTCAAAAAATTACAAAATGTCGTACTTCAAGTACCATAGCACCCGTTGTACTGGCTCTGGTGAACTGAAAATCAATAGGGATCATCTGTGACATGTCCTCAACAATATACAATTATGAAATTGCTGACTTATTGCACTCCGGAGGATGTATCGTGCTAACAAGACATGTAAGGAAAAGTGGCCGACGACAACGACGACATACACACAGGATTTTTTTTTCCAAAATCCGTTTTTTCGTGTTGTTGTTGATGGAAAACGTAAAAATAACTCATAAAAAATTTCAAAATTCCAACTTTTTTTGGGGTAAACCAATACTTTTCTCGCATATAGAAAGGTTGGGCGGAAAAGTAAAAACACGTTTCGCTTAATATCACAAAATAATTAAAATGATACATAGATCACTTCTGTTCCAGGCTAGCCAATTATTGACAAAACTCCTAGCCCGATTTTAGAGTTTAAAAGTGTTGTTTTTTGCTTAGGTTAGGTGAATTATTTTGAGGTGTTGATATTCGTACCTTGGCCCTCCTTGAGGATTATACCTTGAACCGGCCCAAGGTACGAGACTGTTGTGGTCCTACTCTAAAAAAGTTTATTTTTTTCTGGATGCCACGCAGCAGAGTGGGAGTAAAAAGACCTCAGCCATCGAAAACAAATTTGTAGGAAACCAAAGATGCAATAGATAAAAAAGTATGTCGTGGCGTCAAGCTGCCAAGGTGTTTAATGTTTCTAGAATCACTTTCCAGCGTTATTTAAAACAAGAAACTGACGATCCGGGCCGTTATTAGTCATACGTGAAATGTGCAGTGAAAACGGTCTTCACACCTAACGAACAAAACGACTTAGCTGAGTATCTTAAAATTGCCTCTAAAATGTACTACGGCTTAAAAAAACCAACTGAGGGCACTGGCTTATCAATTTGCTAAATTAAACAACAAGATGGTGCCACAGCCATGGCACGAAAAACAAAAGGCATGAAAAAATTGGTTTAGATTTTTTATGCGCAGACACCCTGATCTAAGTTTAAGAAAACCCGGAGCAACGAGCTTATCTAGGGCTACCAACTTTAATAAGCACAATGGCAACTTATTTTTTCAAAGCTAAAGTCTGCAATAAGAAAAAACAAATTCGAGTCTGCAAGCATCTACAATATGGATGAAACTGGTAACAGCACTGTTCATCTTCCAGGAAAAGTAATGGCCGTCAGGGGAGAAAGACAAGTTGGGTGCGCAACATTATATGAAAGAGGCGTTAATGTCAGAATGATTTCTTGCATAAATGCACTCGGAAACAGCATCCCACCCATATTAATTTTTCCTCGTTATCCTTTTAAAGAGTCTATTATGAAGCATGGTGCCCCATTTGGTGCAAAAGGGACAGCGTTTCCGAGCGCCTGGATAACCACCGAAATATTCTTAGAATGAATGAAATATTCCATTGAACATGTCAAGCTATCTCTTAATGAAAAAAAGTTACTCATTCTCGACAATCATGAAACTGATGTGTCATCTGTTACTTTGGCAAAGAAAACGGGATAGTAATGCTTACAATGCCGCCACATACGAGTCACAGCCTCTAGATCGGGCAGTATTTGGGCATTACAAGTGTTATTATAATTCTGCTGCAGAAGAATGGATGTTATCCCATCCAACTACACTAATTACAATTTATAATGTTGCTGAGTTAGCAGGAAAGGCATATCCACTAGCGTTTAACCACAAAAATATTCAAGCAGGCTTTAAGGTTTCTGGGATTTGGCCTTTCGATGAAAATGTGTTTAATGAAGATGAATTTCTATCATCAACTGTAACCGGCAGGGAAAATCCAAATGAGTCTACTCGGCAAGAAGCTTCAAATCCTGAAGCATCAGCTACCGCAATGAATATTTCCCAACAAATATCTCAACAGCCCTCAACCTCAAGTTTGTATCGATCTCCCGCTGAAATTCGTTCACTACCAAAAGCGGCTCCTCGCAAAAGAAGACAAAATAGAAAAAAAAAGGTTCATGTCGTGTTCTTACATTAAAGCTAAACGAGAAGCAGCAAAGAAAAAAGTTTTCCTGGAATCAACCAACTCAGAGCTGAGTGAATCGGACTACTCGTCTGCTTCAGAAACGGGTTCAGATTTTTTACTGCCAAAAGACGATTCTCCTGACCTACTGAACGAAGAAATTGCAAAACAGAAATTCTCTATCACTTCAGTTCCTGGAAAAAAGAAGATTTATTATGTTGCTGAAATTGTTGAAATAAATGGTAATGAAATTAAAGTGAAGTATCTGAAACGATATAAAGACTCTTTCAAATTCATAAGAGATAAAGACGATACATTTGACATTATTCAAGACGACATTTTCATGGTGTTGCCCGATTCGAAAACGAGCGATTCAGCAAGGAAACAAAATATGCTCACTAAAAATTAGTATAGAATGAGCTTTTTTTATTTTATATATTACGTTTAGTTTCTTTTTATTTTATATTCTTATATTATGAATTGTTTTTATTTTATATTTTCATAATACATTTTGTTCGTTCATTTATATTTTTGTTTAAAAGACATTCCTCGATAATTTTGATTAAATAGACTACATTAAAACTCTATGTGCATTTTTTCCAACTATGGCCCAAGGTAAGTTTTGACTGGTTCATGGTACAAACTAGTGTCGTACCTTGAAATAATTTAAAAAAAAATAAAAAGGACATTTTAAGCTTCACAAAAAAGTTTAAAAAAAATTAAGATGCATTTATAATTTGCCGTATACATAAGGTACGATCTGATATAGTTTATTTACGATAAAAAGACGATGACGTTGCAAAACAAAATATTGTGATGTTGCCAAGCTGCAGTTTTTTCCTTTACTTAACGAAAACTAGAAAAGTCAATCTGATGTTAGATCGACAGTTCTTCTCTTTCATTGTTCCGTGCCTCATAGAGCATAAGTCAAAAATATTTATTTAAAAATAAAAGGCTTGTATGATAGGCTTAATTAATTTAATATAAATATTTATTCATGAAAAACTATTAATAAGATACAAGAAACAGTAACCAATCATTCTATATTCGAATTAACATTTAATTATTTTACATAGAATAGGGTAAAATGACGAACTGTAGGTCCTTATACCTTATTCTATGCTCTATAGAACCATCTTCAAGAGCACTGCAAGGGTTTACTATAAAAGGAATCAATACAAGCTGTAATCATCTTCATGCAAATTTAAATATTGTTTCTTTATACAATATCTATTATAATTTATTACGATAAAAATAGAATGGAAAAGAAAAATATAGATACACAAAATAAAATTTTGTTACAAGGTATATATAAATAAAAAATCTCCCATTTTATCAGTATTATTTATGTAGAGATACTGTGGTCGTTGTTTTAATTTGTGTATTCTAAAATAACTGTACCTAGTTAATTTAATAATAGTTATTAGTGATTTTGAAAAGGTGGAAATGAAGCAAATTGGATAAAAATATACAAAAAATAAAACACAAGATTTCCACTACTCCACTGCAAAATCCTCACTATCTCCATCGTCACTGTCAAAATTAATAATAAGTGGAGGCACAGCCTGTCTATCAAATACTACTTCTGTATCCCACCCATCTTGTATAATTTCTGCTCTCTCTTTTTCTCTACTGTCTCTGACCACATATCAGGAGTCACTTTTTCTAAAGACTTTTTCCATACACCTATTGCTTGTTCTGTTGAAGAACCATCAGTTCCCACATGATCTCTTTAAAAAATTCTAACTATGCCCCAAATATGTTCAATTGAGTTGAACATACAGTGGAAGGGGGAAGTCGAAGCACTTTGTGACCATATTTTTCAGATAATATGTCAGCTTCATATACCGTTGGTGGTTTATTCCTACAAAAATGCATATATTTAAACAAAATAAGTTATCTAAGTATTACCATAATATATTGAAAAATGTTTATATATACTTACCGTTATACTAAATTCAATAATTGGGTTTTGAGGAAAGTATTTTCAAAAGGAATATCATTTTGTATCAACCAGTTCTGTATATCATCCTTTTTGGTAGCTGTTGTTGGTACTTTATTGATCACTGTACTGTGATAACTTGCATTATCCATTAAAATTGTGGCAGGTTCTTCCAAGTTCACTAAAAGCTGGTATTCAAACCAATGCAAAAAAATTTTTTAGATCATTTCACTGTGGTAATCACCATCTTGTTTTTTTGTAAGAAAAACCAGTCCTGCTCCAGGAATAAATCCAGAAGAGGAACCAGCATGCAATACTATATACCTACAATAAGGAAATAGCAAATTACTACTAGGTTTCCTAGATAGACTGCATAACTCAGAACAACTATTAATAATTATATAGATTTAAGCAAAACAGTGTGACTAGTAAATATTTGAAAAGGTCTGAAAATGGCAGGAATGTTAGTACATCATAAATTAATTGCTAAATTTTATTATTCAATTACCTTGGACCACCAATTTTGGGTTTTTTCACTCTTCTATGATTAGAATCTTGCCAAGAACGTCCAACAGTACCGTCTTTAGATATCCAGGTCTCATCCAAAAACACAAATTGATAAAAACCTTCCCTTTTGATCTTGACATATTCATGTAGAAAATGTACACGTTTTAATGCAATACGTGGCAACTCCATTAAACCGACGAGAATCATCTTTTTGGTATTTGAATCCAATATTTTTCACTATCTTCCAGAGAGATATTAAAGAACCATTAAAGAGTTCAGTTTGTCTCTTAAAGTTTTCAAGGTTATGTGTTCCTCTGAAAAAATATTGTGTTAGTTAATTGTGAATAAAATAAAATAGTAAATTCAGTATACTCACTGTTTCCATACATTTCGTATATAACATTTCGGAATGCATTTTGATCAAAGTTATCAATTTCAACAGTAGGTTTTATGCGTTGTTTCTTTTTAGGTGGGCTTTTAGGCTGTTCACCTCTATTATGCTTGACGGCAATACGGTTAACAGGGGTAACGCTAAGTTGTAAAGCTTCTGCAACTCTCTACAATATAATTACTTCAATTTATGAAAGAATAATATATTATCAAGTTTAATTAACATAACCTAACATTAAAAACATTTAATCATTTACATTTAAATATGTAACAATAATATTAATGATGATGAATACAAATAGCGAATACTATTACTTACGTATCTTACAGCAGTAAAAGGGAGAAGCGGGCCCCCATTTCAGCATTCTCGTTCAAAATAGCTCAACAAAGATGTTACCATCTCTTGACATTTTCTGTTCAGCTGCTTCGGCATTTTATTAACCCCGCACTTCAGATTTGCCTAAATAATTAGTTATGAAAATAGCTGTTTTTTTTAATCTTGAAGAAGCAATGAATTTAAAAGCACCAAAAAAACTTATAGATATTAGACGATGATCGAATGACAATAAACGTCAAAACAAACTGGGGAATTTTACCAGTTGATCTGATAACATCTTGAAGTTTTGCCAACCCGTTAGCTGTAAATTTCCCTGGCTGTCGACGATAAATTGTATTCACGGTTGGTAAATTAATATTTATTCTGATAAGCAGAAAAGTAACTAAAGATGACATCATCGACTTTTTATCGTAAATAAACTATATAAAGTATACTACCAAAAAGCCAAATATTTTGAAAATGGCGTACATATAAAGATAACCTACCCAAGGTACGAGACCTTCCTGGACCACAGTTTTTCGGTGGATCCAACAATGTGTGTTGCGTTAGTAACCATCTTTTGCAGTTTGAACACGCTGAAAACGCAAAAATGCGTTTGGAAGCAGTTTTCGGTATTCTGTGCAGAGCCAAAATATGAATTTCTTGAGGAGACATCGAACGAACACTTGGCATGTATTTTTATTATTATCGGTCCATTCATTATAAAATCGTAACGAATACCACTCGAGCAATCGAAAATGATCGATTATTATTTTCGGAACTATGGAAAATCGTGCAAGATGAAACAAAAAAATACGCCAACATATAATATATATAACATATCAAAATATTAGATAATATAAATATTGAATAACTACTTTGTAGGTAGCATTTCATTATCAAATTTCCATGAGCCACGTGTGGGGACAATCACTATCCATTTGAAAGTATAAAAACATCTCCTCATAGGTCAACCGTCATATAGTTTTTGGTGTATAGAAGATGATACTGAAAGCGGTGAGTACTTAGATATATCTAGGACATATTAAATTGATTTCAAGATGAGGTTTAAATTACGCAAATGATTAATTCAAGTGTGTTTATGGAATAGGAAAGTTTCGCAATCAATAAATAACAAAATATTATGATACTTTTTTCGAGGTATGTAGTAAACAATGTAACATACTGGGAATTTATTATGCTTGTGACTTTTTACATAGTTTAATATATTTCAATTTCTTGTTGCATTCAGATTAATGTTTTTTGTAGTGGGTATATGTAAGAATTTTATTTTTATTCATTGCTCTACGATGACAGCTATTTTTTCAGAGACATCGGTAAAATATGATTTTAAAATGATCAACATAGGTGTGTATAACCATGTCCAATAAATGTCTCATACAAATTCGAAATGAGAAACACAAAACTGTTGATAATAATTTTATGACCAACAATCAAATAAAAATTAAGGTAGCGTTTCAAAAGATTTTACTTAGTTCTTTTACAAGACAGTTGAATTTCATAATTTTCCTCATTACAAATATGCTCTTGATGTATATCGGTCCAAAAATCTCTTGAGGTTGACATAGGTGACGCAAGTACACCCCTTATAAAAATGTGATATCAAATCATACGATGTATAGGGTGACAAAAGTATTAGATCTACTTATTATCTTTTTAAAATAAAGGTAAACTATGGATACGTATTCAGACTTTATTCCTTATAAATTTGAAAGTTTCAAATAATTAATGTAACATGCGTTCAGCCCTGTTTAAATTATGTTAGTGTTTGTGTTCTTCACAGTTCATTTTATTGCATTTTGTTTTTAAAATAGTCTCATTGTAGTACAGATTATAAAAGCTTTTTGTTTGTTTTGTAGTTCTGACAACTTAAGGACTCAAGCGAAACAGATGTGGCATTTTTCCTGTAATGCGTTTTGATAGTATAATTCGAATTAGGCCCTTTCTTTTTATTATATTTTTCGTAGTATAAACTGAATGAATCCTATTTTGCATGTCTGTCTAAAATATATACAGAAATTTTGATGATTTTTGGTAAAATTGAAAGAAAGAAAAAAAATCAGTTTCAACTAACAATATTTAAACAGGGCTGAAAGCAAGTACATCAATTATTTGAAATTTTCAAATTAATAAGGTATAAAATGTGAATATGTAGCAATAGATTACCTTTATTTTGAAAATATTATAAGTAGATATGGTACTTGTGTCACCCTATACATAGGTACTTATACAGCTTAATTATATTCCCATATACTTACCTGGGGTCAAAAACTGTATAAACTGGAAAAACTTGAAAAAACGAAAAAAAATCACACAATCACAAATAGTAAAATTAAAGCGCAAAAGAATACCTACTAAACTTCATACTTTAAATCCAATTCAAGAAAGGAGATTTATTATATTAAAAGTTGTAAATTATTGAATATAATTAAATTTTAATTTTAATCTTATACTTTATAATATAATGAATATTCTTTCTTGAATTAGAATTAAAGGTAAAAAAATGTATGACATGACGTACATCAATTTTTATAATGTATGAAGTATTTACTTTTGTTTATAGATGAGTAATTAAATTATCTTCAAACGTTTCAACTGTCAATAAACATTGAATAAGTTTTAATAATAACAGTGACTTATGTTAGTAATCAGAAGTTCAATGATTTTACGAATAATCAGTTTACTCTCTCAACATGAGTAGGTGAATGTTCACTTAAATTAGTAGGTATTCAATAGTTCTAAGTGCTATTGATACCACTTTCTAAATTAAGTGGTACAATTCTCACTTAAGTAAATGAAAATTCACTTATTCATATTTAGAGAGTAAAATATAACCGAAGAATGAATAACTTATATTTTTTATAGACCGATAAAGTTATACTCGACTCAACTAAACTGTTTACGAATATCTCATTTAAGGTTAAGACACACATTACAGGTCCATTTCAGGACAGGACTACTGCAGTGTAACTGTAGTGTCTCCCTCCTGTATCACGGCTCGGCAGCACTTTAAGTGCACTTCCCGACAAGTCTGATCAGGTCCACTTAATTTCTCATGGCTAGTCGCTGACCATGCGACGACCTTTATGTGAATATCCTTTCTGTTGCGGGAAAACAAAAAGAAACCGTCGTTAAGTTGGCTTCATTATTCCTTTTGTATTATATGTTGCGACGCCTGGTCCATCTTATTATTCGTCCAAAGACTGTGTAGTGTGTATGCGTATGTGTATGTCAATTCGCCGTGTATAGTAATATAAACTGTTTAATACGTTTTACGTATCCTAGTTCTTCATTACCAACGTTCATATATTTCTGAACAGAATAAAATTTTGTTTTTTTGCGATGCTACTGCTGTCTTTTATGAATTAGTAGTCTTCAAATTTTGAATAGAACTCTATTATTATTTTCGTTAGAAAATACTCTGACAAGTAGGTAGCCCTTCAAAGACATTAGACGTGGATATTTGCTCGCGTTATATACTTTTAAGTTAATCTTTACTCTGTTTTGATCCATCGCATTATTTCCGTTTATTTTGTTTTCTAACGTATATTTATGCTTTTCTAGCTATCTTTAGTGGAAATTAGTAATTGGAGATTTTTTTACAATATACATATTCAAGTCACCATATTTTTTTCATTTAAAATAAAAAAATTCACTTAAATTCGTCCACTTAATTGATTTTCGCTTTTTGGGTAAATAAAGAAATTCCATTTATTTTTGTAACAAGGTGTCCGGTTACCGGCTACTCAGTTTCATTTTTTGTCCCTAAGCTTTAGCCTTTTCGTTTTATTTCTTTTTGCAACAAGAAGAGCAAAATTTCGAGAAAAGGAAGGTAACCGATATATTATCTGAAACGCAGAAAGAATTGGAGCAAATCCGGAAAATTACTAAACAGACACATTCTTCAAAAAACTAATACACGAGAATAAAACGAGACAGGAAAATGAACACGGAAAAGGCAATGCAGATGAACTTAAACAAAGAAGTAGGACATAAAACAATATACCAGATGAATTAACTGACAAACACGCCAAACAAAAAGACAGGGACCAAAAGGATACGAATGATGAAGAGAAAGTAGGTCACACAAGAGGTAAGAGGTGAAAATAAACAGGGGAAAAACAGAGAACAGTATAAAACACAAAATGGAAACAGATCAGATAGATCATCAGAAAACGATATAAGAAACAGAAGAACAGCTCCAACAAAATTGAAAATTAAAATGTAACAAAAGGAGATAACAGTAGCGTTATGGGATATTAATACGTTAACAGGAAAAGAATAGAAATAAGCGAGGAAATGGTAAAAAAAAAAATTACGGATCTTGGCAATTAGCGAAAAACTAAGAAAAAAGGAAAAGGAGATAAGAAGCTAACACACAAACACATATTATATTACCCAGGAGTAATACAAGAGCAAAGCAAAAGAGGGTGTCGGAATAATTATTACAGAAGAAATGAGAACGTAGTAAAATATAAACCAGTGGATTCAAGAATCATAACAGTATCGATAAAATTTAACGACATAGGGGACATAATAAATATAATACAAATATATGGTCCAGCGGAAAGAGCACCTGAAGAAAATACGAGTATACTGGAATTTTACAGAAAACTGCAAAGCGAACTAGATGAGGCAAGAGAAGAAAACGAATCAACAATAATTATGGGAGATTGGTACAGCAGAGTACGTAGTAATAAAAACAGAGGAATGGAATGCATGGGAATTTACGGAAAATCAAGAAGAAACAGGAACGGGATAAAGATTATTGATTTCTGCAGAAGAAATGATTTAATAATCGGAAATACGATGTGGTACCAACAAATTGATTTATAATTCACTTTTGCAGCAAAAGATAAAAATGCCAGAAGTCTGATTGACTATATTGTATATACCCAAAGTTTAATAAGAACTATACAAATAGTACAAACAAGTAAAGAAGCGGAAGCGGGAACCAATCACAAATTAGTAACAGCACAGTTGAAAGTAAATCTTCGGAGCGATGAATAGAAAATAGAATATAGTAACATAGCAATACATGAACTCATAAAGAAAGAAAAAAGTGGGAGCTATAAAAAGTTAACAAATGAAGAATTTCAAAAACGAGCAAATGAAAGGGAATACTAGACATTAGAAAAAATGGAAAATATCTATAGAAACAGTGATATCCTCAGCAGAGAAAATATGTGGAAGAAGAAAATTTAATAAAAATATAAGAAGAGCGACATGGTGGACTGAAGAAATAAGAAATCGTGTGAAAGAAATGAAAGCGGCATGAAAAAAATATCTCCAAACAATGACAATGGCAGATAAATAAGGCTATAAAAGGAAGAGGAACGCTCTCAAATTTAAAATAGAAAAACACAAAGTTGGAGAGGAGATAACAGAATCATATAGGATAAATAACAGAAAATTTTGGACACAGATTAAAAAAATTTAGGGGAAGCAGAAAGAAATAAAAGCAATAAAGGACAAAAATAATCCACTACAAACAGGAGTAAAACAAATACTAGACATATAGAGAGAAAACTATGTAGACAAATTACACACAATACCATAAAGGTAGAAGAAACAGAGATAGATCAGTAAGAAATAACGAGATAAAAGTAGAAGAAGCCGTATAGAACATTAAAACAGGAAAAGGAAGCGGAGAAGATAAAATTGCACCAGAATTTATCAAATGGCTAGGAGAACAAAGAATAGATTGGATGTGGATAATGGTCAAAGAAGCATGGGAGAAAAAAAATACGGAGGTAATGGGAACATAATAATGCCTATCTATAAAAAAGGTGATCAAACTCAATATGTCAATTATAGAGCAATGTGTTTCGCACAAACAAGTTACAAACACTTTAAAATAATTTTAGGAAAAATACTGAGACACTGCATAGAACTAAAACTAGAAAAACAGGCAGCTTTCAGACCGAAAAGACAAACCAGTGATAATATGTACATTGTACGAAACTTGACAAAAATAATAATTGAGAAATGGGAAGAACTGTTCCTGGTATTTATAGATTTGAAATCAGCATTTGACAGGGTTATTAAGGAAGAAATTTGGACAATACTAGAGGAAATGAAAATAATTAGAGGATTATTACAGGCTATAAAAAGCACAAATAAGATAGTAAGGGCTAGAATACAAATTGCAGGGCAGACATCAGAGGACTTTATAATGGACAGAGGAATAGAAGAAGGGGACAGTTTAAACCCGTTACTGTTTATACTTATTATGGGTAAGATAGTTAAGATCATAAAAAGACAAAGTGAACATCTAAGTACAATAATTGAATACAGAAAAATGGAACCCGTAAAAAAGAGTAGTTACTATATGCCGATGATGTGGTTTTAATAGCGAATTCCAAAAATAAAATTCAAAAATTAATAAACGTCTGGTCTGCGGAGACAGAAAAAATGAAAATGGAGGTGAATATAAATAAAACCAAAATCATGATAATAAATGAAAAGCAAAACGCTCAAAATAAAGGATTAAAATATAAGAATAATACTTTAGAAAGGGTAACGACATTCGAATATCTTGGAAGTATGCTGACAGAAGACGAAAAAATAGATGCAGAAATAACTAACAGGGCAAATGAATCATCAAAAATCTACTACGCACTAAATACACAATATTGATAATTAGAATATATAACGCAATAGCAGTACCAACTATAACATATGCAGCAGAAACGCAATGGAAATGAAACACCTAAGAAGAATAGCGGGAGAAACTAAGTGTGACAGGATGAAGAACGAAGACATTGGAAAAGTAGTAAAACAAGAACCAATGATAGACAAAATAAACAAGAAACGACTGAACTAGTATGTACACATCGTAAGAATGAAGGCAGATAGATTAACCAGAGCAATAATGGAGGCAGAAAATACTATTAAGAAAGGGACCAAGCAAGAAACGGATAGACCAAATGAAGGAACTGGAGACGAAAAGAGAAACATATTGGGAGGAAGTTAGGAAGATGGCAAAAGACAGAAGACAGTGGCCGAAATGGGTGCAAGAGAGACCGGAACCCTTATCCGACACTTGAAAGGGTAAAAGGAAATGCATTCCAAAAAATCTATTTTTCCCACATTTTGTCCATGAAACGAAAAAAATGAAGTGAAATTTTAATATTTTTACAGAAAATATATTTTTCTCACATATCGTCCATGAAACGAATGAAATTAAGCGACATTTTAATATTTACATAAAAAATCAATTTTGTCCATGAAACGAACAAAATCAATCAGAATTTTGACATTTTGATGAAAAATCGATTCATCTCTGAAACGAATGAAATTTTGATATTTACATCAAAAATAATTTTTCGTCACATTTTGTCAATGAAACAAACAAAATTAAGTGGAATTTCTATATTTTCACAAAAAATCGATTCCTCTCACATCTTGTTCATAAAACGAATGAAATAAAGTAAAATTCAAATATTTTCATAAAAACTTAGTATGTCACACGTTTTCTTCATGAAATTTTGGTATTTTTTGAAAAAACCAAATTTTTGATCGGCCACTGATATCCCTCGAAAATAGATGATAGGAAGGATAAAAACCATTTCCGATCACTTATTTCCATTTAAAATGGTTGAAAGATGCATATAAATGCATTAAAAATTAGAAAACCGTTTTTTTTAACGACCTATTCCACTCAAATGGCCGTTACACCTCTAATGTACATTGTACACCAGAAACCCGGAATATTCTATCTATGTCGTTGGAAAGATCTTGAATAGAGTTACAGTAAAAGCTGGTTAAAAATATTTTCTAAAATTATTATCATCTCTTAAAAAAGTAGTTTTTGATGAGGCATTTACACATGTATCTATTAAATATGTTCAAAACATCTAATCCTCCATCAAGAATAAATATATTAAATATCTTATATCTCCAAGTATATCACAACTCTTGTTATATTTTCATATGACAATGCAAATTCCATATAACAATATTTCCGAAAAAGGATGCTAATCACAATTCTTGAAGGGAACCGATCACTACTAGTGAAATAGAAATTTAGGCAGCCTTTAAGTATCTATCTGGAATATTATGACAGACACTTCCTTAAAAATATTTTTTATTTTATTGTTAATCACAATATTTGTTATTTTAAATGATTACTTTCTACTCCACAGTTTTTATATTCTTCTTGAAAGAACAATCGGATCTTGTTACACTACAATCTACATTTAAGTTAACAATAAAGTATAAAACATTATTATCAAATTAAAAATTACAAAGCTGTAGAACCTAACGTTCTACAATATCATGAATATTCCCTAATTTGTACTGCTTACATAATATAACTTCTAAGAATGAAATCACTTTCTTTCTACATCCTTAATGATAATGACCTATCAATTTAAAATTTTCTCTTCGTGATTTTATAATCTTCTAACAATTGTATTGTAGAGGCTCGTTAAGGTCTTCTCATACTATTTTTAATGCAGAATTTGTTTATATTAAAAAAATAGGAACATTATTCTTTTGATGAATTAGGAATAAATGTAATGAAGGTTCTGAGGAAGTATTAAAGATTATCTTGATAAAAGTCCGAACATTTTTTTTATGTTCGCATGCATGGAATTTTGTTTAAAATGAAAGACATATTTTCACCGGGACTCTTCTTTACTTTTGGAATATTGGCATATTCTATTAACCTTATATTCCAAACATAACATATTTTCTTCTTTTGTTTTCAAAAAATTTTAGCATATAAAGAAAATGTTTATATTATAAAACTTTCCGAAAGCTTGGAAGAAAAACAGTAAGATGAGTTTTCATTAATCACCTTGCCGTTACCCCAATATTTCTGGTTTCATACCTAATTAGTCGGCAAAGACAATTTACATTGAGAATAGCACGCAAAAGTATGGGTACATGTGGATATAAAAGAGTACGTACCTTGACAACCATCTTCTTTGATCGACCATCAATGTTTGGTTCAAGTATTTGACTATTTTGACTATTATTTTCACTGATAACAGCTAATTGTAGTTTAAGTTAATTTTATACACAGTGTCTTGGCATTGTTTGAGTATTGTCAATATACAGGGTGTCCGATAATATTAACGGAGGGATATTAATTTTTTTGTTGGTTTATTATGCACAAATCATGAGGCTGCATGTAAAAGGTTATGGTAAATTTTAACTTTAATTCCAAGCTTCAATTCACGCATGAGATAGAGGAGAATGGATGCATTGCTTTTTTAGATTTGACACTAATTAGAAATCAAAACAATGATAACATAAAAACTAAACTTTGAAACAAAAATACATGGTCAGGTAGATACTTAAATTTTAGTTCTTATCACACTAGGAGTCAAAAAGAGAGCGTAGTTATTGGCTTAATAGATCGGGCCATAAATCTAACTTCTCCTGATTATCGGTCAGAATTTTTTAAAAAAACGTGGAAGAAATACTCATAATAATAATAATAATAATAATACTTTATTCATCCTTTTTGATCATAGTACATGATATAGGACAGGTCAAACCAAACAGAGAAGAGGATACATTGAAAACGACTTACTTATTAAACACTTAAATTAAAATCGTTTGCTTAAAAACTCTGACACATCATAGAAACATTCGACAATTAAAAAAATTTTAAGTTTTTGTTTGAACACATCTTATACAGCTGGGCAAATGATTAAGGAATTGAATTCCTTTATAGACAGGACTTTTTTCAAACAATGAGGTTTCATGTTTCGGTGGCCGTATAAGTTTTCCAGATCTGGTTGGGTAATCATGGAAATCAGAATTAAGACTAAATTCACTGAAATTACTTTTTGCATATAATATGCACTTGTAGATGTAAATAGAATAAAAAGTTAGTACACCGAAATCTTTAAAATGGTTTCTGCATGTTTCTCTATAATCTGAATTGAAAATTAGACGGACAATCCTTTTTTGAGAAATAAAAATCCTCGAGGCAGTTACCGCACTCTCCCCCCCCCCCCCCCACAGAATGAGATTATAGGAAATATGGGAGTATACTATTGCATAATAAACATTGATCAGTTGACTAGTTGTAAATATATTTTTTAGCTGTAATATTGCAAAGTAACTACTATTTAATTTTTTACAAATGTGGTTGGTATGGGTATTCCAACTCATATCCTTATCGTAGAACTCGAAAAATAAACATCAGTCCCCTCAACTGAGATACAACTATTTTCAGGAATATATGTTCTTGTTGAAAAATGCATGAGGATGGTTTTTGTCGAATTTACTATCAAAGAATTTCTTTCACACCAACCGATAAATTCTCTTGATAAAATAATCATCTTTAATAGCAGCTCATCTTCATCTGGAGATTCAGAATCAATTGCCAATGTGGTGTCATCTGCATATAGTATTAAATGATTAGTGCTAACATATTTAGAAAGATCATTTATGTATGATAAAAATATCAGAGGTCCTAAGATTGACCCCTGAGGTACGCCAATTTCCACAGGTTTGGGGAGGGACTTCTGATCTTCAATTTTGACAATAAGTTTGCGGGCTTCTAAGTATGATTTCAGCCACGATAGAAATTTGCCCCGAAATACTACATCTCATAGTTTATTTATTGCTATATCAGCACGACCGAGTCAAAAGCTTTTGAAAGATCAAAGAAGAGCGCCCCCACATACCTCTTTCTATCCAATGAGGTGTGGATAAAATTAAGCAGAGCTATGGATGTACTCTCCGTCGATCTGCCAGGTAAGAAACCATGCTGATGGTCCAATATAACATTATACTTTTTGAGAAAAGAAAACATTTGTATATAAATACACTTTTCTATCACTTTACATATCACAGTTTGGACAGTTACTGGTCGATAATTGTCAAGGCTGAGAAGACTGTCTTTTTTATGTATTGGTGAAACAACTCCTATCTACTACGAAATGTTTATTGTTAGAAAAATTCAAAGACAACGAACAATAAAATATTACAATAATTTGAAATTTAAAATCAACAAAATGGACACTACCGCACAAAAATATAGCATTGCCTTACCCAAATGGACTATCAGAAAAATTAAAATACATTCTAAAAAACAAAATATTACAGTATGCCATAACTAAAAACAATCAAACTTGGTATACTCGGTCTCTTGTCTTAATTGACCAAAAAATATATAGGAATGACAACACAATACTTGGAAAACAGAATTAACGGTGACAAATACACGAAAAATGCGTCGACTGCACTCCATAAGCATGAAATGAATAAAAAACATTAATACGATTTTCCAAGCACAAAAAATATATATAAATACCAAAATATTACTAAACTTAAAATCAAAGAAATGATTGCCATTAAGAATGATCCCGAAGTACTATATGACAAGAAAGACATAGAGAACTTGAGTAAAATTTACCATAACCTTTTACATGCAGTCTTATGACTTGTGCATAATAAACCAACAAAAAAATTAATATGTCTCAGTTAATATTATCGGACACCCTGTATATTGACAATACTCAAACAATGCCAAGACACAGTGTATAAAATTAACTTAAACTCCAATTAGCTGTTATCAGTGAGAATAATAAAAAAACAAAAACAAGTCAAATACTTGAACCAAACATTGATGATCGATCAAAGAAGATGGTTGTCAAGGTACGTACTCTTTTATATTCACATGTACCCTTACTTTTGTATGCTATTCACAATGTAAATTGTTTGTCAGTGTTATCTAATCTTTTATTTTTATTGTAGACTGAGATTAAAATCTTTTGAGAAAGCCTTGTAATTAAGGCGAAACGTCAAGAGTGACTAAAGAAAATTAGTAGTATAATAATGAACCTGGATCCTGACATCGCAGATCATCAAGCGTTATTCCTATCCCTATTGGGTATACAAAACTCATACGAGCCAGTTCTCAAAAGGAGAATTATTACAGACCCAAAAATTAAAAAATTCTCTGATATTTTAAGTGAAAATCCATGGCCTGAAATTACTGAAATTATGACCTCAGACGTGTCTGCTGGAATTATACTTGATCATCTTTTTAATTTGGTTGATACATGTTTTCCACTAAAATCGGTTAATAATAAAAGTAACGGTATCAGCTGGTACAACAGACAGTTGAGAGAACTAAGAAAGGGTGTATTTGCCGCAAAGAAACGGTTTAATAAGAGTAACTCCTATGATCATTGACTCCTGTGTAGAGAGCTGAAAATGATTTATAAGAAGACTTTAAGAGATGAAAAACGCAACTCGTTTGCGGCTAAAATCCAAAATTCTGACAATAAAAATAAAACAGCTTGGAGGATTGTAAATTCTGATAGGAAAACTAAAAATACTGTAAACACAAGCAGCAACATTACAGCAGATAATTTTAATGCATTTTTCTGCTCTATTGCGGATAGTATTGTAAACGGCATTGTTGATCCTAACATACATCCTATGTCATTTATTAACAAGATGTATAAACCTACTTTTTCTTTCTTTATGTCCTCCATTCTGAAATCTATTATTCAGGTTTTTTTAGTTTAACAAAATATTTGCCGGCTGTTAATAATCTCTTATCTCTGGTGAGTTCACTTAATTTTGAAACATTTCTATAAATTTCAAGTAGATAAAAATATTTATTATTATTATTATTCCGTATTATTTACCCAATTTTTAGCTGTTACTGTATACGTTTAATTATAAAGGCTATTTAATGACATTTCTAATATATTTCAATTAAATATCTGTCACCAATAATCAAGACATGTCATGTCACATTACACCAAGAAGAGTATGATATATATATATATATATATATAAATATATATATATAAATATATATATATATATATATATATAAATATATATATATATATATATATATTAATACAGTATTTGAAATATTATCTGAAATTCCAACATAAATTGTCGTCATAATATTTAGTCAAGATATTAAGCAAAATTTGTGAGTGTTTAAATTTGAGCTGATCAAGAAAGAAAGTTATTTCAAGAGATTGCGTGTAAAATTTGAGAAGAGCTTGTCCATAAATTTTTGAATGGTACAGCGAGAATGTAGATTAGTTTGGAGTGAATAGAAAATAAAAGGTATAGTACGTGCAAAACATATAGTGCTGAAATGTAATGGCATATCCCCTTTCAATTATGTTGCGGAGCTAGACTCTGAAAGGTATTAATATTTTTTTTATTTTTACCAATACCACTCTCACACTACACTCTATATTGATGCTAGCGCACCAACTAAATAGTGAGCCGTCCTTATCGCTTGTGGACACGTGCGTGTTTGAAAAAACTGCTATCTCAAAATACGCTTATAATTCAGTGAAAATAATATGATATTTGAAAATTATATTACTCATTCTTGTTAATAAAACCAGATATTAGGTAGTGTTACTTGTCTGGTGTTATGTATTTAATAATTATAAAAGTATTAAATACATTTTAACGATTGTTAGTTGAAGTTATATTATTAAATGAATCTATCGTCTAATAAGCATTTTAAATTATAACATTGACTGGACTATGACAGTATTCAAATCAAAGGATAAGCCGAAACTTTGCACTATATCTCTTACGTGAACTATACCGTTTACAACATTTTATTAGAGATCTCTAAATTCTAGTTGGACTATAAAAAAAGGAAACTGTTAGGCTTATTTGAAAGGTATTTATTGTATAAAAGATTTTTGAAGGTTTTAATTATAATAACTAGTTCGTAATAATTAATTATATAAAATAGTGTTTGGAAGTCTACCCTGATAAATAAGAGTCTATATAATAAAATAAAATAATAATCATATAAATATTTAACAATTAAAAATAAATCATACGATATCATTACAATATAAATCAAACTATTCCAATACATATGTTCAACCTTTCTTATGAATAATGGAATATATTTGATCATTTACATGAATAATGGATTCATACTTTATTTCCAAATATATTTGGAAAAATGTCAATTAATATTATTGTTACAAGGACGTCAACATTATTATTGAGGACAGTGAAGATGAAAATCACCACGTACAAGATATTTTAGATAAATAAAAACATATATTTTATTTGAATTGAAAAATGCTCTTAAACGTGATATTCACGTCATAGACTTTATTTCATCTTTTGCCATCAGTGAGAAAGTTTCACAATTAAAACTTTAATACAAAAAAATTAACTGTCTCGACCCTTACTTCGTGGAATCTACTCATATTAGTGTTTTAAATGGAACTCAATGTTTCTATCTAATTCCACAATATAATGAAAAATGTTGAAAATCCTAAAAAATTGACAATTGTTTCGATAACTGAATATCATCGTCACATTGACAAAAGTTACATTTCATTTGATGCCTACCTGATGTTTAGTAGTTATTTTTGGCTAGACCAAGAAGTGACCTACCTTGTGATTGACTTAATATATGTTAATAGAAAAAAGAAGAAGATGTGATATTACAAATATTGAAGCTTAGATAATATTAGCCCTATGGTGATATCCTGGATATCATTTTTCGAATTAAGATCAGTATAGCTGTGCAATGATATAGAAAACTATATCTGCTGATCTTTACAATTATCACTTAAAAAGACAGTTTAATAGTGGAGAGCTCTCTAGATTCATCTGTTCATTGACGACTTCATATTGTGGGTTTCTTAAGTGTCTTTTAATTTCCAACTCTTCAAGGAAATCCAGTTCTTGTTTCTTATCACAAATATGTAGTACTTCTAGTTCTGTGTTAGGTGTCAAAATAAAGAATTAAAAGAAACATTTGAGAAGGAAATAAATGACCTAAGAGAAGATTTGAACATAGATATTTCTATAATCAAAGAAGAAAATAATAAGCTACAAGTAGAAACTCAGCAACTAAAAAATAAGCTTCTAACCGTTGAACGAAACCTAAAAAAGTACAACATAATACTATATGGTCTTGAAGAGGATGACCCTCAACAAGATATAGTGAAACTTGTAGATATAGTGAAAAACCAACTAAACATTAATTGCAATTCAAGCGACTTTAGAGACATTCGAAGAACTGCTAACAACAAGCCTAGACCACTAACCATATAGTGCATGAACTATTTTTTTAAAACAGTGATACTAAGAAAATCGAAAATCTTGAAAGGAAGTGAATTGTTTTTTGCATACGACCTAACTCAAGTAGACTATCGACGTAAAAAAGTGTTAGGTCAGAATCTAAAGTTAGACAAGAGTAACAATCTTAAAGCAAAGATCGAGAAAAATAGGCTATTCGTAGAAGGCAAGGAATACGGATACGAAGATCTGATAAAAATACCGAATGCAATAGAAATATTAACAACAAACAACGGAAAAGGCTCTACTTCTAAAGAAAACTCGTCGCCACAACCGGGAATTAAAAGAAAATTGAAGGAAAACACGGAATCAGAAGCTTCAAAACGTGTAACCAGGAATCAAAAAATCTTAACGTCAAATTAAATATTTTAGGTATTTGTATTACTTATTTTGTGTATATCTTGACATTTGTTACAGGTGGTTAACCTAGTTCATCTTTTACATGTTACCCTTGTAATTTTAAATTATTTGTTAGACATTTATAAACAACAAATTTGATTTTTAACAATTTTTTGAATATTAACCGAAATGGATGCTTATATTAGGGATTATGAAAATGATCCAATTAAATCAACTAAGATCCAGATCCCGGGTACATTTAGAAATCATATTAACGTTGAGGACTTCAAAATATTCCATATGAATATTTGGAGCGTAGCAAAAAACATGAATGAGCAATAATACAAGCGTATTATTGGACAATATACATGCTAGATTTGATTTGATAGTACTAACTGAAACCTGGCAGCTATATGATCACAATATCTTTAAAATTCAGGGATATGAAATCATATACAATGATGGTCATCTAAATCAGAATGATGGGGTTTTGGTTTTCATTCAAGATCAGTTAAAGTTTAAAAAAACAATTGACTATATTGGTGACATCAGAATCATTTCAATTTTGGTTTCCGCAAAAAACAAAAAATTAATATTAAATGCATATATCGATCACCTAGTACTTGCCCAAAAAGTTTTAATCAGAATTTAATCAATTATTTAAATGCATCAAAAAAACACGACATTAGCATTATAACAGGTGACATAAATTTAGATTTATTAGACAGCAATAATGAAATAGTAGATGAGTACAAAAATATAATGAGCTCTTTTGGATATATTTCATACATTAATGAATACACTCGTTTACCTAGTCGAACATGCTTCGATCATTTTTATGTATCAAGTCGTAACGCACTTAAAGCTAAATCATATATTTTTAGATATAATATTACAGATCACTGCCCCATAGCCCTTACAGTAGAAACAGGGCGAAATAACATCCAGTTAAATAAGCAGTTTAATCACAAATATTACATAAATTATCCGTTACTAAAAAGTGCGTTAAAGTACGAAAAATGGGAACAGGTATACAATGAAAATGAAGTTGATAATATGGCTCTTAACTTTATTGATTGTTTGAAATATTATATTAATGAAAATACGCAAAAAGTGAAAGTAAAACAAAACAAAAAAATATTACAAACTTGGATGAATCCTACATTAGTATCATTAATTGAGGAAAAAAATAATTTGTACAAATTAACTTTAAAACATCCTGATAATTTAGAAACAAAAATTAAATACAATGTTTGCAGTAATAATGTGAGCAAACTTGTAAAAAAACAAAAAAGGATTATTATAGGAAAATTATTCAAGAAAATCAAAATTCTTCCAAATCTTTGTGGGAAAGAATTAAAAATATATGCGGAGAAACAACACGTAAAAAAACTATTGAAAGAATTAAATTGAATGGAACTGAAACTAATGACAAACTGAGTATTGCAAATGGCTTTAACACATATTACTGTGAATTATGTTCAAATCTAGCTAGAAACATACCCGAGTTAACAAATTTTTCAGAAAATATAGAGTTTTTGGAGGGTTCTATGTTCCTTAGACCTACCGATGAAGTTGAGGTTATTAGTAGGATAAAGGATTTGAAACTTAAAAAATCACCGGGTCTCGATGATATAAGGTCTGAAACATTAAGAGAAATATCTAATGAGATTGCAAGTCCATTCACATACATAATAAATAAATGTTTAAGCATGAGGACCTTTCCAAGGATTCCAAAAAAATGGTGTTGTTAAACCTCTGTACAAAGGTGGAGATAGAGCAGAAATGGTTAATTACAGACCTGTATCACTAATATCCAATGTTTCAAAAATAATAGAAAAAATAATAAAAATTAGACTTTGTTCTTTCTTAAACAAACATAAAATTTTATCCGATCGTCAATATGGCTTCAGAGAGTCTAGGTCGACTGAGGATGCGATATATAAGTTAACTTCTCTTGTTTATGATTCGCTTGATAGAAATGTTCCTGTTATATGTATCTTCTTGGATCTCTCCAAAGCATTTGACACCGTCTGCCATAAATCGTTATTGGATAAATTGGAGAAGTATGGAATTAGAGGCAATGTATATAAACTCATAGAAAGTTATTTATCTGATAGGCATCACAGGGTTGAAATCGATGGTGTAATTAGTGCACCACATAAAATTACATATGGTGTACCTTAAGGAACTGTTCTTGGTCCACTTTTGTTCCTTATATACATCAATAGTATGCTTTACTTGAATGTTTAGGGTGAGATCATCAGCTTTGCAGATGACACCGTTGTATTTTATAGTTGCTCCACATGGCAAGACCTAAAAAATAAAATAGGAAATGATTTTCCTAGTATTGCTAAATGGTTACAATTGAATAAGCTAACTCTCAACTCTAGTAAAATAAATGACATAGTAAAAAAGATAAGAGGCCATCTTCCAAAGTTTAAGTATTTAAAATAAATTCTTGAGCCTAATGAATTAAAAGTCTTATATTTCTCACTAGTGGAATCATTGATTTCTTATGGCATTGTGGGCTGGGACGGAGTGAGGGATTGTTTCTTAAATAAAGTTCATATTTTACAAAAATGGTTTTTAAGAATCATCTTCCAAAAAAACATTTTATATCCATCGAATCAATTGTATATGGATGCCCAGGTAAAAGACGTACGTCAAATTTTCAGTCAAAAAGTATTGTTGTTTGTATTCCAAAATAAAATAAAATTGGTACATCATGAACATTCTTACAATACTAGGAGATATGAGGGGATCGTTTTCCCACGCAGTGGAAAAACTATTGGTCAAAGAAAGGCTAACTATATAGCAGCAAGCATTTATGTGTTGTTACCTGATAATATAAAAAGTTCAAAAAGTTACAATGTATTTAAAAAGCTAATTAAGAAGTGGATTATGGAAACAGATAGACTGTTCTTTAGCAATATATTAAATCAAACTCTATCATAATTAACAGTATCCATTTCGGCAGTTTATATGTCTAACAATTGATATGGTACCCCCTAAAAATTTACTGTAAAACTTGACAATTTACTGGATTTAACTTATTACCGGATTGGACAACTTACTGGACTTGACAATTTACTGGATTTGACAAAAAACTGATTTGTTCATGTTTTCCGGTCACAATACAAGTAGTAATAATAACTACTTCAGTGACCTAAACTGTTTATTCAATTTAGTGTAATTATTTCCTATGTATTAGTGTATCGTTTTATGTATTATTGTATCTATCTTTATTGGATAAATATTATTATTATTATTATTAATGAATAATTGGCGTCAAGTAGATGTTTTGCATAATGGGATTTATGTGGTTGCTTTAATCTGGGTGCTGTATGCTTTAGAGTATTGAATTCTATGTTGTTTATGTTCAATTTTATTAGGCTTTTGTTCTTGTTTCCTAAATTTCTTGTGCTTCATCGTGCTGACAAAAGCATAACTAGCTTATTTCATTTGACGTTACTAATATGTTCAGTAAAATTCCTGAAGAATGTCTAATACTTGTAAGAAAATTACTAGAAGATAAAAATATTAATCCAGAAATAATATCAGATATACTTAATTTATTTGATGTATGTATTAATCAGAATTAATTCACTTTTGACAATAACATATATATTCAAAATGAAGGTTTACCAATGGGAAGCCATATATCACCTATTTTGGGAAACATTTTTATGGACAGTTTAGAAAGAAAAATCTTTGAAAGTAATATTTCAAAAAATGTTTTATTTGGTATAGATATGTAGATCGCATATTAGCTTGTTTTAAAGGTAGTGAACGGCAATTAGATATATTTTTCAACCACATTAATAATTTACACCCAAAAATTAAATTTACATTAGAAGTTGAAGAAAATAACTCAATCAATTTTCTTGATTTGAAAATTCAAAGAATTAATAATGTACTTGATTGTTCAATTTATCGAAAACCAACACACACTGATGTGACAATTCCATACAGTTCCAATCACCCCATGTCACATAAACTAGCGGCATATAATTCAATGATATATATATATATATATATATAGTGTTGGGAACATTACGAGGGAACATACGTTTTACCGTCAATGTGTTAGAAAGAGACAAAATACATTTAAATTCAGTGTATCATTCTTTTTCGCTAACAGGATATCATAAAGTGGAAAACGTGCAATTATTGTATGTCTAATGGGATGTCTGGCAGGCAACGCCTTCGAGAAGCGTGCAGTTTTAAATAAACAAATTAGAAATGCATTCAGGCTATTACTAGTCAGATTACCACACAAAAATATTGTATAAACAACTCATTATGTTAAAGATCGCAATGAAAGAAGTTAATGTTAGAAATACAGATGTGTAATGTGAACAATTTAGTTTATTAATTGAGAAATAATAAGATTGTACTATACTGATAGCTTAATACAATGAACAATAAAAAAATCAACATTACTTTCGTTTATCCATTCATGATTAATTTAGAAAGGAATAATTCAGTAGTAATAAACTAATTCACTATATCAGTTCGGGTAGTTCACGCTAATATGATGTGAACAATCAATTAAAACCTACCTAGTAGGTATTTGAAATAAGTACCATTAAAATCACTGGAAGATAGCTAAAAAAATTACATTCGTCGATATTGAGGGTAAAATTAATGAATATAAGCATAGTAATTTTCATTAACATCATAAGGAATAATCTATGGCAACAATACTGAGTCCAAAAGCGACAATATGTTGTAATAAAACAAGTGTATTGAGTGTATCAAAATTTTCTTTAAGAGGATATCATAAAATGAGAAACAAGTCGTATGCTAATATTTGTTCAACTGTCTTCTGGTTTTAAAAATATCTCAATGTAAACCGCCTGTTTCCTACGCTCCTGATAAAACGATTCCGTTTTCATCTCTAATTATTCTATTTTTATCTGTCCCCTCTCTTCATATTCAATCCACGCGTTAGATTCTGTGTGCCCTTAAAAATTTCCTTCTTATTTGTGAGAGAAATCAGTCACATTCAATTTCAACGTAAAACGATAACCTCTCACGGCCAAAGGGAAATTATAAGGGTCACATGGCGTTACCAGTGTGTTAGAGAAGGACAATCATGAGACAGAGAATTTAAAGCCAGCGTAGATTATTATACCAGACGAATACGAATCGCGCGTGAGCCTCTTGAAGATGTTTAACTGTACAATCTGGGTACTCCACTAAACGTTTGTTGGCGAATGAGTAACGATCTATTGCAAATCTTATTAAAATGAGTATGCAAGTACACCATAAAGTGCAAATTGTAAAATGGTACTACCAGGGTCATTCATATCGAGAAATAGCGGAAATTTTGTTTATTGTGGCATTCGAAAATGTTATAAAAAATTTTGAAGAGCATGGATGTGTCAATCCTACTTAAGATGGACCGCGTACACAAAATCGTCAAACCCAACCTAAAAAAGAAGAAAGAGATATTTTAATTTGTGCCAGTGTGGAAAATAATCCCCTACAATCGTCCACTCATTTAGCAAAGGATTTTGATGTTGATCCGAAAGCGATTCGGACTGTATTAAAAAAAATGGTTATCGTAGTTTCAAACTGAAAATGAGCCATGAAATTTTTCCAGACGATCAATGTCGTGGAATGGAATTTTCTGAAATAGTTATGGAAATAATACAATTGGACGCAAACTTTTCGAAAAATATTTTGTTCACAGATGAATCGACTTTTCCCATACACGATGCACATAATTCATCCGTTATTCGATATTGGTCAAGGACAAATTTACACAAACATTACAATAATAGAGCTCAATATCCCCAAAAGGTAAATGTTTGGGCTGGAATATTAGGTGAACATTCTTATTGACGGCAGTTTAACCGGAGAAAAATATTTGGACATGCTGAAAAATCAAATTATTCATGTCCTTATACAATTAGGTGTCAACTTCAATGATATCTGGTAACAACATGACGGTTGTGCATCACATAATTATCGACTAACAATAAATTTTTTAAATACACAATTTCCCAATCGGATAATCTCCACGAATGGTAACATAAGATGGCCTGCGAGATCTCCAGATCTGGCTCCCAACGATTTCTTTTTCTGGGGTTATATAAAATCGAGAATTTACGGGTTCCAAGAAAACAGAGCCACTTCTCTAAATGAACTACGGAAACAAATTTTACAAATTTGTATGCAAATAACACCTGAAATGCTCATACGTGTTCGTCAAGAATTTTATAACCGTCTCCGTTACTGCTCAAAACGGGGGTTTATTAGAACATTTGATTTAAGCTCATTGAAGAATTAAGTTTTATTTTTTAATTTATTACTTATCATAATATTACTTTTATTTCATTAGAATTCGATTTTATTTTTATTTTAGTTTTTTTTTTAATTTGTACTGTGTGTGTGTTTACACAGAGAATTCGTTCTCATTTGCATACAAACGATAAAGATACCAAATTTTTTTTACTAACACATTCGAAACACAGCAGATGTTTCGAGACTAATTTCACGTCGCCAAATCTGAAAAAAAATGAAGGTTTTAACCGCTTTCAAACTGAAAACTAGAACAATTCCCAGCATTACAATAAAATATTCAATGAATAGATGGAATTAATTATATCTTGATCTGTTACAACCTCTTGAATTATCATAATTAAAATCTTCTTATGACTTGTTCTCGTGTTAGAACAACGTATTTTACAATTAATATAAATACACAATGAAAATTGGCAATACTGTTAGTAACTACAAACAATTTGTAAGAGGGCGGCGTTGTGGGTTTTCCACTTATGAGGTCCTGTTAGCGGAAAATGAGAATTGAGATATTTGGAAACACATATTATTATTAATACAAATTTTATTTCGCATGTTGTTATTTATTCCAATACTATCCGAACTAATATAGTGAATTAGATTATTACTACTGAATTATTTCATTGTAACTTATCCATGAAGGGATAAACGAAAGTAATGCTATCAGTTTAGTACAATTTTATTATTTCTCAATTAATAAACTAAAGTACCCACATTACACGTCTGTATTTGCACGTCTCTCGAAACCGGTGCCTACCAGACATACCTTTACACGCCTTTACACATATACAGTAATTGCACGTTTTCCACTTTATCATATCCTGTTAGCGGAAAAGAATGATACACTGAATTAATTTATATATATATATATATATATATACAGGGTGTCCCGGGACTAATGGGAAAAAAGTCAGGAGCGTATAATCTGAGCCAAAATAATGTTAGTACTTCATATAAACTTTTTCTATGGAGGCCCTCGTTTTCGAGTTATAGGCCTCCAAAGTATCAATTTTGAATTTAGTTTTTATTTTTATTTTTTGTACTAGTTATTTGATCTTTATCAAATTTACGGCAAAGCTATAGTGTACGTGTATGTTTATTTTGGAAAGGTAAACAGATTTACAGTACTGCCTTGAAGCCAGGGACGGACTACTCGCAATGGTTAGTGATCCAAAAAATTTGCAAGGATGGCACACCCTATATGAAATCATCGAAATTGACTTCCCCACACATTAGGCTAACGAACTCTTGTTAGAATTCGATAAAATAAGCCGTTTGAATAATATTTACAGTTTTATTAATGTACTACGTACAAATCTACCTGACTAACTTATTAATACGATGTCCAGGATTTACTGATTTACTTCCTTTTAATCAAAATTACGAACATAACATTATTAAACCATCAAGAAAACCTCAAAAAACACAAGTTATAAAACATTAGACTAATACTAATTCCTAAACAACAACAAAAACTAACGTTATTCTAATAAATGTTCAATATGAGCTCCTCCCACTTCCACACACATTCTAAGTCTACGAAGGTTGTTTCTTTGCACTTGAATGAGCAATCCCACATTATTTCTAATAACATTGCAGTGTAACACAATTCTGTCTATTAAATCTTGTCTTGTTTGCACAGGTGTTGCGTATACCTTACTTTTGAGATAACCCTAGAGAAAGAAATCCATAGGATTAACGTCTCCTGATCGCGGTGGCCATTGAAAAGGGCCTCCACGACCAATCCATCTATTAGGAAACCTTGTGTGTAAATGCTGTCGTACATCTAAACTGAAATGAGGAGAGGCCCCATCATGCATGAACCATAAATTCATACGAGTTTGTAGTAGCACATCATCAAACAGGTTCCATAACTAATTTTGCAAAAACTCCAAATATCTCTGACCAGTCAAAGTACCGTCAATAAAGTATATGGCTCTATCAAATAATTGCCAACTATTCCTGCCCAAATATTAACCATGAATCTATGCTGGCTCCTAGTTTGGATAATGCCATGTGGATTCACATCATCCCATAAATGCATATTATGAGAATTTATGATTCCATCTCTGGTGAAACTGGATTAGTTCGTAAAGAGAACGTTACTAATAAATGTATTGTCTGCTTGTTGTTGTCGCAGAAACCACTGGTTATACTCAAGCCGTGCAGGATAATCAGCCACTGTCATACTGTGTACTTTTTTCATGTGAAAAGGATTTAACAGCTGTTCTTTTAGGACGCGATGAACAACTAATTTCGAGACGTTATGTTCTCTTGATACTTTTAGAAACCTCGTTGATGGTTCATTATCAACTGCATTTAACAAGTCTTGTTCAACTTCCACAGTACGTATGCTTCGTACTGGACCTTCTCCACTTTTTTTTGGCAAAAATATTCCTAAAATTAAAAATTTTGTTTTGTATACATAGAAAATTACATTTACTTATTCATACCTGTTTCTCGTAACCTGAGATCAATACACTCAAACATTCGTCTGTCTGGCAATGCTCTGTTTGCAAAATGTTCTTCATAAAGCCTTCTGGCCTCTAAACAGTTTCGAGAAGCCAGTCCATACATTAGATGCATATCTGCGTACTCGATAAAAGCTAATTTTGCCATTGTAACTGTTAAATTAAGGACTTATGAATTATTGACAAGTACTGACTACGAACTATTCTACACAACGTTTGACAACTAATCCTATGGTAACTTGATAAACGGTAAGAACACTTAAAAAGTTTTTACCAACTTTCGAATTAACAAGTCGTTAATGTTTTTCATCTTCTGCTATTATTTTTTTGTAGTACTGTAGGTAAATCTTGGACATCTATTAATAAGTTACGTTTTACCTCGTTGTGTACTTATAAAATGGTGAATGCGTATATTGGTACGTAGTGCATGAATAAAACTGTGAATATTAGCCAAACGGCTTATTTTATCGAATTCCAACAAGAGTATCTTTTCGTTAGCTTAATGTGTGGGGAAGTGAAATTCGATAATTTCATACAGGGTGTGCCATCCCTGCAAAATTTTTGGATCACTAACCACTGCAAGTAGTTCGTCCCTGGCTTCAATGCACTACTGTAAATCTGTTTACCTTACCAAAATAAACATACACATACATTATATCTTTGCCGTAAATTTTATAAAGATCAAATAACTAGTACAAAAATTAAAAACAAAAACCAAATTCAAAATTAAAACTTTGGAGGCCTATAACTCGAAAACGAGGGCCTGCATAGAAAAAGTTTATATGAAGTACTAACATTATTTTATCTCATATTATACGCTCCCGACTTTTTTCTCATTATTCCTGGGACACCCTGTATATATATATATATATATATATATATATATATATATATATATATATATATATATATATATATATTAAACTGAAAATTATCTATCAAGATAAATTAAAACAGAGATATCACTAAGTTAATGTGAATCTTAGTAATAGATGACGATAAACCCAATAAATTGCATAATAGTCCATAAGATAACAATTTAAATATGAGTATAAATATGTGAAGAAACACTTACAAACAAGATACAACTAATATTGCATATAAAAATTGTTATTTAAGTTTGCAATTATTTTTCTTCAAATTATATTTCATGACAAAAAACACAGACGTAACAAATAAATTACGTAAACATTAATTTGGTACATAACAATGATTATCACGGTATAATATTGCATGAATTTCAAAATAAAATTCCATAATTGTAATTTATATATTATAGACACTTTTCAGAAACCCTGTATGTTATGTAAATTATTGATTATTTTGGTATAAACTTCAAGGTCAAAATGTCATCGTAAAATGACGTTCGGTTAATAGTTCGAACGGTGTAATTTCGGAGTGACATTAGGAATGCATAAGAACAAAGTGAACTTATCTACAATAACATAGAAAACAGATATTTGGATTTGAAAACAATGATGTTTATTTATAAACAATTGAAAAATAAAACAAAAAAATTAAAAACAACTAAAAGTTGTTGATTGAGAGCTGGGAGAGACGCGGTGTAGATTCAATAATGTGAGGACGCATTAAAATTTCTCTCCTCTAAATTTTTGTAAATCTCAAACATTTGATATATTTTAAGTTTAAAGAATTAATCATAGTATTTAGAAACAATGATGCTATAAAATAACAGAAACTTTCTATCGAATACATAATAAAAAGTGAAAAGTTAGTGAAACGCCGAGAATTGGTAAGGTGAACAATTTACCTTTATTAATCTGCTTTTCGTTTGCTCATTCACGTATCTTCCGTGAATAAATTGTTGCTCCTGGCGAAATAAATCACGTCACATCATTTTAATATCAAGATTTCGCTTTTATGATCATAGGTGATCGTATTTCTTCCAAATGTTTCATCCCAGAGACAAGAAGATATATAACATATTTGTCCTATAAAACATCGTTCATAATTTTCATTTGTTAGGTTATATTGTGTAAAAATTTATTCGTTGGTAAAATTATTAGATATAGATATTCAATCTCCACTAGATCGGGATAGAACATTGAACTTACATTAAAGGAAATAATAAAGGAAATAATACTCACCAAATCATTACGATAAATCATCAGTTTGCCTCACAAACACACTTGGTTTTCATTCTTTATTTAATAACTGAATTATCATTACCATAGAATAACTCAACGTCACGTCAACATTAACAAATTATTAGAGTAGAGATTGAATGGTTTGTGGAAGCTTTCAAAAACATATAGAGATAAGTTATAGGAAGCGAAATTTATTTGATATGTTTCATATTTAATAGTATTCATAAAAAAATAAAAAAAAACGTACTTACGCAAAGGTTTAATTAATATGATTATACAATTATGATTCAGAAAATGTTCATTATTCAAACAACTATTCACAATTAAAATCTATTTATCTATGTTTTTCCTTTCTTTTCTTTGATATCTTACCTTTCAGTTTCTTGTAACTACCGATCGCCAAGTGCCGAATCTCATCCCTGAGGTATAATATCATAAAGTTACATAACTCATAATTTTGTTACTAAATAAAATTTTGAATTGGAAATTAGCGGTTAGCTAAACCAATTCTGGCGCCCACAATCATTAAAAAAAATATATTTAAAGTCAAATCAATTATAAATAAATACTCATAAATATAAGATCCATAATAAAGTAGCATCCCAATATAGGATCATTAATAAATAAGTAAATGTTATTACAATATTTAAATACATGATAATATATATATATATATATATATATATATATATATATATATATATATATATATATATATATTTTAATACATATCCTCTATCTAAATTCTAAAGAAAACATTGAAATAAAGAAAATATGCATATTTAGATGTAATACTAGTGATACACACTGTATTATCAATAATTTGAAAGGTTCAATATACCAATAAAGTTTGACATTTCAATTTCATATGACATTACTGCAGAATAGACTTAATGACAGATATATTTTGAAACGATTTGAAAAACGAGAACACAGATGTCTCTATTAGCAAAATGGCAAAATAATGAAAATCTCTCTTGGTATATAAAAACATAAATTTGTATTTTTTTTAAAAAAAAGAATTCTTGATAACCAAAGGAGAAGAGAGTTATTTATGGAAACAGTTTAGTTACTTGATTCATAACATCGCGAGAGACAACATCGAAATAAGAGTTGTCTCAGAATTTTTTAAAATAGAGTTGAATTTTAATATCTCGAGAGACAACATCGGAATAAGAGTTGTCTCAAATTTATTTGAGAATATCAGAATAATTTGTAGCATTATTATCAAATTAACACAATTTCCCTTTGAAAGCCAGTGCGTGTATTATTCGCAGAGAATTACAGCGGTAAAGTGCGAGTGTTGTTCCAGTTTCTAAATAAGTTATTTAGAAAATTGTTCCAGATATTCTAAAACGTTTTTAGAATACAAACAAGTCTATCTGTATCCAGTTTGGTGAGTCCAGTCCATATTATATATTATTTCTCGAGAATTAATAGTCCTTTAGTAAAAAATATTTCGAAAGTAGATGCATCTGATGAATTAAATATTTGATCAAATTATAGTAACATTATTGATATATCATTCTACGTAAACTCAAGACAAATTTTGAAAAAGACAATTTACAAGGAAATTGGGGAATGTTACATTAACATATAAGTCATTTTGGACTTTTAGTTAAAGTATTTAGATAAGAATTTCTAATTTTAGATTGTTTATAATATTAAGGTTTTGATAAAAAATTCTATTTTTGCGTATTCGTTCGTGATAATTTTTGAAAAGTTTTAATTTTTGTAAGTGTTTATTTGATAACATAATATATAAATTTGAATTCTAATCACTTTTTGGCTCTCTTTTCATAATCATTCTCATTACATTTGATGATTTCATCCTATAGAAAATTTAGTACAAGAAGTGACATTTGGTTTAATTTCTGACAGTAATTTCATATGTGTCATAAGATAATTTAATTGCCTTATAGTGTATTGGACAAACAGTTACTTTCGATTTAAATAGTATAATACGTGATTTGGAAAATTATTTGGAAATTTATAAATTTTGAATTATTCTTTGGAAGCTTTGATCCCTCCCTGAGAAAAGAGTGAGTTGATTGATATTGTGTATTAATTTATCTTTCAGGATATAAAATTTTATATTTATTTAGCCCGGCATATTAATTTGACAACTGATGTCATTAAAAATTTTATAGGTTATATTTAGCTAAAGGTGTTTTCATATTAGTGTAGTTACAGCTACAAATAAATTCAAAGTTAAAACAATATAGAATATAATATATTATAATTAAAAACATAGTCGAGATATACTATATTATATACATATATATATATATATATATATATATATATATATATATATATATATATATATATATATATATATATATATATATATATATATATATATATATATATATATATATATATATATATATATATATATATATATATATATATATAGAAAAATATCTTATTGGGGATAGCAGTAAATGAGGAAAAGTATACTCTATTTAATTCTCCAAGCTGTCGTAAATCTTTATTTACATCATCAGGGAACTACAATAAAGGAAAGAGAAAACACAAATTATAAAAAGTTTCCCTAAAAAACATTTCTACAACTTACGTTAATCAAGATTGTATCCTAGATCTTGAAAATCGGAACAGTGTAAAACAGTAAATCATTGAAGAAATAAGTCAAGTTGGCAAAACATTTGCCCACTAATGGTTAACATTTAAAATATTATTAAAAATATAAGTTGAAATATTAAAATATCGTGAATCCACACACCCACGCGGATCTATATATATATATATATATATATATATATATATATATATATATTAATACAGTTCCTCTATCTAAATTCTAAAGAAAACATTAAAATAAGGAAAAATATGTATATTTGTATGTAATACTTGTGATACACACTGTATAATCAACAATTTGAAAGATTCAATATACAAATAAAATTTTACATTTCAATTTCGGATGACATTAATGCAGAATAAACTTAATGATAGATAGATTTTATAACGATTTGAAAACAAATATTTGAAGTTTCAAAATACAGATGTCTCTGCTAGCAAAATTGCAATTATAATAAAAGAATGCAAATCTCTCTTTGTTATAGGAAAACATAAATTTGTATTTTTTTTAAAAAAAAAGGAATTTTTGGTAACCAAAGGAGAAGAGATTTATTTATGTAAAAAGTTTAGTTAGTTCAATTTGAAATCCCCACGAGACAACATCAAAATAAGAGTTGTCTCAAATTTATTTAAGAATATAATAGTAATTAAATGAATATATTATCAGATCATAAAACCTTGCATTGTAAAGCCAGTGCATGTATATTTCGCAGAAGAATTACATTGTTAAAGTGCAAGTGATTTTCAGTTTCTAAATTATAAATTTAGAAAGTGTTGCTGAATTCTAAATACGTTTTAGAATACGAACGAGTTAACCAGTACCTAGTTGGTGAGTCCTGTCCAGTTTATTTACATTATTTCTCGAGAATTATTAGACCTTTCTTAAATATATTTCAAAAATAGATGCATCTTATGATAATAAATTTGATCTAAATCACAGTAACGTTACTCATATAAAATTCAACGTCAAGTGAAGAAAATTTTGGAATAGACAATTTGCACGGAAATTTGCGTATTTGACATTGATATACATCAAGTATAAAATCAGACATTTTGAACTTTTGATAAAAATATTTAGCTAGTAGATTCCTAATATAGGTTGTTTTAATATTAAGGTTGATAGAAAATTCTATCTTTGTTTTTCGTTTATGATATTTTTGAAAAGTTATAATTTTTTTGTAATTTTTTACCTGGAATTTGGCTGTCGGCCTGGAGAAGATCTAGTAAGCGAAGACTACGTGATCCAATTGAGAAGAAGGCTGGACGATATTCATGAATTAGTTCGAACCAATCTTCAAGTTGCCAGCGACAGAATGAAAAGTCGGTACGACACGCAGGCCACAGAAGGTGGTTTTAAAGAAGGGGACAAAGTATGGTTACACAACCCGACGAGGAGAAAAGGATTTCCTCCAAAATTACAAAAATCCTGGGAAGGCCCATACTTAATCAAGAAAAGGATCAATGATGTTATATATCGCATAAGCAAGATCCCCAACGGAAAACCAAAAGTAGTTCACCAAAACCGACTAGCGCCATTCGAAGGAGACCATTACCTGGCGGAAGGAGTAAACCTTATTCGAGATGTGTCTGACCCTACCTTCGAGGAATTTATGGGCACGTATGGAGGTACCGGGAAAGCTAGATATGGAGTCACTTCGGAACAACAACAAGATCTGTTCACTCTCCCGGAAGATTATTCACTGACATACAACATCCCCGCCCGTATCAGGAAGGCACGAGGGTTGGCAACCGTCTTCCGAAAGAAGTTCGGGCAATTAGAAAAACTTGAAGACCAGATTCCAGCCCCTGGCAAGACACTGAAACTGAAACATAATTCGCGGTACGTCTTCTACGTGGTAACTAAAAATGAATTCCAAGATCGATCTACCTACCGCGTTGTGTGGGAAGCACTTCGAAACCTCCGAGACCATGTGTTGGAATCCAACGTGAATAAACTGGCTATGCCTAAGATAGCGAGTAACCAGTTGGATTGGCGAATCATCAGGAACATGGTAGAGATTATCTTTCAAGATACCGGTGTCCAGATATTAATTTGCAGCTACAACCCCCTTTATCAGTATCCGATGAAGACGGTGCCTTGCTATTTCCATAAGATCGGAAAGTGTAGAAATGGGGCCAGTTGCCGATTCAAACATCCAGTCTCGGCTACACAAAAGTTCCAGGAGGAACTTCCATTTAAGGAGGGGGTAATGTTACGAAACAGCACACTGGTATAGTCCCTAAAACCGACTCTGTCTAAGCCAGGTATAAAAGTTAAAATTATGGCGGATACGCACTGTTTTTTTTATAACTGTTTACGACTTTCCGACTATCTTATGTAAACATTGTTTTTGTGACCAAAGCTATCTAGAAAAGGCCAGAACCAATTGTTTTTGTGTAAGCCGCAGCCCAGAATTCTCTAGTAAGAAAGGCATTAATATAAATAAGGACCGATCAACGGAGGAGTCAGTTGATAAAGTGATCTCGAGAAATAAACAGAAATACACCGAACAGTAAAGTGCTAATATAATCAAGTTTGCGTGCATATAAATTAGATTTGAGTGATTAGTTAAGTATATATAAATTAAGTGTTAGTGAGTTAGTGTTTAAATAAATTAGTAAGTAGCCATACCGTGTGTTTAAAATTTATCCCACCCGTTTATTGTTTAAATAAATAACAAAAACATTACAATATCATGAACAGAATTATTTCTGTAATTCATCTTCACGTAGATATCTGGTCATTTATCTCAAAAATCGAACGTTATGTATACCTATATATTTATCCTATACAATATAAATATGAAAAATTGACAAATCATTGATAAATAAACGTTATCGTACTTTATTCAATAATATTTTTAATATATGAATCATTCTAATTTACCTTAAAGAATATTTAATATAATAATTTGTTAGCTAGAACAACGCTAGACCATTTTATTTATAATTTGTGTCAAGGTTGAAGTCAAATGTTAAATAAAAATATAACTAAATACAATAACCAACTGTACACTAAAAATCACTAAAACAGTGTTCAAATAGCTTCATTGTGACACTGTAACAATGTTATAATGAAGTCTCTTTTATACGTGAATTATAAAATAGTTATTTGTAAAACAAGTGTCACAATGACTCGTTTTGTAGTACGAGCACGAGTACTACAGAAAGTCATTGTGGCAGAAGTTGTACACAATATTTTTTATAATTCGCATTTATTTAATTATCTAAATAAAATAGAATTTCATATAATCCCTGTTTTTAAACTAGGACGAGTGGATTGAATTTAAGTTGGCAATTCTGTAGATTCCTAATTGGTCAGATCACAGATGCTTTTATTCAGCACTTCTGACTTTTGATATATTATAACGAATAATTGTGTAAATTGTAAACAAACTTTCATTTAAGCAAAAAGAGGATGATTATTTGTTTAAAAAAGAGCTTCTTCGTATATTCTCTAGCGATCTATTTATATTATATCATGAACAGAATTATTTCTGTAATACATCTTCACATAGATATTTGGTAATTTATCCCAAAAATCGAACGTTTTGTATACCTATATATTGATCCTATACAATATAAAAATAAACAATTGGCAAATCATTGATAAATAAACGTTAGCGTACTTTATTCATTAATATTTTTAATATATAAATAATTCTAATTTACCTTTAATATAATAATTTGCTAGCTAGAACAACGCTAGACCATTTTGTGTATAATTTGTGTCAAGGTTTAGTCAAATGACAAATAAAAAGATAACTAAATACAATAACCAACTGTTCACTAGAAATTACTATAACAGCGTTCCAAGAGCTTCATTGTGACACTGTAATAGTATCTTACGTAACGTGTGTTGTAAGAAGCATTTTACGCTCGAACGGAAAAGTTAAGCACGAAGCCGCGTAGCAGCGAGTGCGTAATTCCGTGAGTGCGTAAAATGCGTTACAACACGAGTTACGTACTATACTTTACCTACGACCCACTTGTACATGTTTTTAGGATCTTATTAAGGTATTTAAAGTACAAGTAAAGACGTACATCCTCGATGCCCAGCCAAGTTTTATAAAAGTCGCTCCTCGATGCCCAGCCAAGCATCTTAGAAGTTCACCCTCGATGCCCAGCCAAGTTTCGTAAAAGTCCGTCCTAAGTAGTATTTATTTTTATTAAAAATGTATGTAGAGTTACCGGAATTGCATAAAATAGCGTTTACACCTCTCGACTAAAGTGACATTAATCCCTTAGGTGGATTGCTTCCCTCAGGAATCAAACACTCTAGTCGCTTGGTGTATAATATACTATTGTTTACTAATATGAGATACATTCAGACAGCTAAAAGATGCGGATTGAATGAAACGGAACCAATTATCACATAATTCCAAATAACTCTTAGTATTAAATGCAATCTCATATCTATTAAATGTTA
This sequence comes from Galeruca laticollis, assembly GCA_963921935.1. Classification (NCBI taxonomy): domain Eukaryota; kingdom Metazoa; phylum Arthropoda; class Insecta; order Coleoptera; family Chrysomelidae; genus Galeruca; species Galeruca laticollis. Next base: position 119,650,575 of record OY998178.1, on the reverse strand, counting down.
TCTACCATTTATATATAGAATAAAAGTCAACGTCAAATATCTAAGTAATAGATTTTGAATAAAATGGCTACGTCTATTGACAGTTGCGAAGTGCTTGCTATGGAAGTCCTGCGATTTACTTTACGGCCGTGCGTTTTGTTTTACCGTGCGTAATAGACGTCTTACATTGATTGCCGACTGTGTGTTTTTGACTACTTACACGGGTGGTAGGTAAACAATGTTATAATGAAGTCTCTTTTATACGCGAATTATAAAATAGTTATTTGTAAAACTCGTTTCGTAGTATGAGTGCATGAGGACTACAAAAAGTCATTTTGGCACAAGTTCTGGACAATATTTTTTACAATTCCCATTTATTGAATTTTTTAAATGAAATAAAATTACATTAACTCTGTATTTAAACTAGGAGGAACGATTTGAATTTAAGTTGGCAACTCTGCAGATTCCTGATTCGTCAAATCACAGCCGGTGTTACTAAGCCCTTTTGACATATATTATGATCGAACAATTTTGTGAATTATTAACAAACTTTCATTTAAGCAAATCGAGGATGGATATTTGTTTAAAAAAGAGCATCATTATATATTATTGCGTCTTATTTATATTATATCAAGAACAGATTCATTTCTTTAGTATATCTTCACTCGAACGTTATCTATACCTATGTATTGAATGGATCCTATAGAATAAAAAATAAACAATTGACAAATCATTGATGGATAAACATTAGCGTACTATATTTATTAAAAATTTCAATATAATTTGTTCCAATTTACCTTTAAGACCATTTAATCTATTAATTTGCTAGCTAGAACCATGCTAGACCATTTTATTATTTATTTTAAGGTTAAAGTCAAATGTCAACTAAAAATACATACAATAACCATGATACTAAGAATTACTAAAACTGTGTTCGAAGAGATTTCATTGTGACACTGTAAACAATGTTATAATGAAGTCTCTTTTATACGCGAATTATAAATGGCTATTAATACTACAACGGATGTAAGTAAAAATTACTAGTCGAGGATGATTTTGGGTTCGAGCGATAGCGAGTTCTGGCAATAAAATTGGAGACTAGTAAATGTACTTACATCCCGTGAAGATATAAGATTTTTTCTCTCCCTGCATAATTTACATTTGAATTTTTATTAATTCAATTCGATACTTTTCGCATGAAATGCTCTGACCGGTTTCTATAGCGCCATAAGAATTTTTAATTTATCAACTACGTCAAGTTTATTATCAAAAATTGAGAGAAATTGAAATTATTGATTTGTATAAAAGCCAAATGGATATAGAAGTCAGCGAATATCACTTGTCTATCGCTGCTGCCAGAAAAATCGAGGCAGAGGTATGTAGCAACGTATCAATAATTCAAGAAATGGTGCTAAACAAAGACGGCTACTACAGTTTCAGAAACCATGCTTTTGGCGTACTTTCACGAAAAATCTGATGTAGTAAAGTCTCCATCCTGCTTATAATGTAAATTTTTCATGTTGAAGTCCACCGTTTCCATAGAGGAAAACATAGATTTTTCCAAGTATCCTCAACTTCGAGCATTTTTAAAAAGAAGAAATGACAGGTATAAGCCCAAAAAATATAATGTGTTTGACAGGGAAGATGTTAGCTTGACGTTGTTGATGAAATAAAAAATTAAAGATATATATCCTATGGTTGTAGTTGAAACTTAATGAATATAGGGCGTTTCATAAGTAAATAAGATACACTTTTATATGGCATAAAGTTGACTTACAACCCGTCGTTAAGGGCGGTTGTTACTTACGTCCTCCAAAACAGTGTCAAATATGTTGTTTACAATACAGGGAGGACAAAAAAGATATTTATTGAATATGATTTAAGTAAAATTGTCAAAAAGTGTTCAAGTGAACAATACTAATCAATTAATACTCTTACGTAAAACTGATTAGAAATTCGTTTACCTTTTTGCTGTTTCCTGAATAAATAGTACTTGAACTTGATCAGTTTCCAAGACGATTTCTTTTCTCTCATATCATAGTTTCTTATGTGGATATACACAAAAGGTACGAATGTTCTTGACTAAACTCAAAGAACAGTGTCTCAATCTGTGAATAAATTTTAAAAAGCAATTCACTGTATTCGCAAATTATTATATTTGGATATTGAAATTCGTATATAATTTTTTCATCATATTTATCTGTCATGTGTTCATATACAGGGTGTTCCCAAAGTAATTTGAAAGATTGCTGTGGAAAAGTTCTTATAAACCTGTGTGATGAGTTTTGTCGTTGAATTGTTTTTAATAAACGAGCTCTGACTGCAAGTGAAACTTATTTAGACCATACTTTTGTCTTAAGTGACGCTACGGGTTTTCAAAAGTAATAAGACAAAATATGACCTTTGGAATGTTAAAAAAAGTTAGCTTATTAAAAACAATTCAACGCCCTGTACCTCATTAACGACAAGACTTATCACACATGTTTATAAGAACTTTTCGTCTTAAAGTTATATAATGAATCGCCCACAGCAATCTTTCAGATTACTTTGGAGACACCCTGTATATTACATTGAAGCACTTTATTTTCATTTCCGCAACAATAATTTCTAATAGTCCACAAAATTATTACTTTGCAGTTAATAGCACTATGCCTGGTGTTGGGGCTAGTTAACGCAAGACCGTCAAGTGTAAAAGATGATATTCAACATAAATCCAGGCAGTCCAGGCAATCCGACTACAAAGAAATCAACAACGTTAATAATTACGGCAATCAGAGGTATGAGGATTCAAGAAATGCTCGAATTAGCAGATATGACTATGATAATAATGGATATGGTAACTACAATTACAAGTAAGATTTGTTTAAGTAATTATCAATTTGGAATAATTAAATCAAATGATTGGACTACATTTTGAACGAGGGTGAGGCACATGCTGCTTATTTGTTTTTATATAAAAGAGAAATTTATGAGAAATACATACATATAGAAAAACCGTTGTTAGTCAAGTAACAAAAAAGCATAAAGAGACATAACACATATCTTGTCATAAATGAGTCATAAAAAGTAAAAGATATCGATTACATTATATAATAAGAAATTGTAATATTCTTATTTGTGAAGCAACATGAACAAAATGTAAAACTATACAATTATATAGTAAATGTACATGTAATCATCGGTTATCATTTAATATAACACTCAATTCATCGACGTATAAAAGTATTTATTAACGTCACATTAAGGCGATTGGTCCTTCAGAGCTCAGTACAATATAAGTGAAAATATAACGGTGGGAAACCCCAGAAGAATCAAGGAGGAAGCAATGAAAGTTCTGCGTAAGCTTCTTAAGTAAATGCCTTTATTCCAAGGTCAAGCTTTCGTTTGTGATTACACACTTCATCAGGAAAATTAAGAAAATATATGGAGAACAATCCATTACAAATACGTATGAGTTAATTATTATTACACTCACCAGAATCAGCATTAAAGCTCTAAAAATCTAGCGACCACAGTACTAAAAGAGGTGTATGGAGACATAACCTCACATTTGGAAGTATTAAAACTGAATTTAAAAAACTAATATGGAAGTATTAAAATATGTATATGGACATGTTTAAAATCAAAAATACAAGTAACCAATTGTCAACAATATTAAAAATCTACCTCATCAAAGAGGATGGGTGAAGATTAACATTAAACTGTTTCTCTGTGACCACCACTGACAAGGAACTGGAGAGAGCAGAACTACACATGTCAAAGATTGATGGATGTCACTTTTTTTTAATTGGAGTAGTTCTGGTGTAATTCTGCCAACTCTCAGTCTTTCTTCTACACTATATACATTTAAATTGAATTCAATGGTTAAGTATTTCTGGCCACTTATTTTTCTTAGTAAGTTGTTGCTGTAGTAAGTATGTATACATTAAACTTGAGCCATCTACGTATTTCTTGTGGTTTAGAGTATTTCTGCATTCACTAATGTAGCACATCTCTAATATCTTTCGCTAAAATAGATTATTTTCTGAGTCAAGGATAACAGCATTTTCGTACTGCACCCTGTGATTACTCTGGTTTACATGTATACTAAGGCTAGTGGCTTGTGGTTTGTTTTTACAATCGCTTTTATGCAAAGCTAATCTCTTTGACAATTTTTAGCCAGTGTGCCCTATGTATACCAACCCACATTCACAAGGGATACCATATACTACGCCAGACTTTTGCAAGGTTGGTGTTTTATCTTTTAAGTTAGAGTAGAATGGATTAAGTTTCTTACAATTGTAGTTCGCCACTACTATGTTATATTCGGAAAACAACCTAATCAAAGAATGAGACAAATTGTGTTTGTATTGTAATTTAGTATACCTTAAGGGTTCTGCTTCATTAGTAGTAATTGGATTACGGCCAGTGCTGCCGTCATTGTTACAAAACAACAACCTATTCACAAGTTTTACAGGATATTGATTTTTTATGAGTAAGTCCTTCAGAATTACAAGGTTTTTTTGTACAAATTGCTCGTGACAAATTCTATTTATTCTATTTTTCATAGCTAAAACTGAATTAATTTGGTTATCACGTAGTGAATACGATGAAGAGATTCACGAATACTAATAGAAGATTGGCAGCACAGTGAAATAGGAGAGTTTTCTTGTTGGAATGTAAAAGAAACGAAGTTACACCTAATTTTATAAAACATAACACACAACAATTTTGGCACATTCCACAACATATGAACAACCATAACATAAACCGTTTGGAAGCACTTACACAACAGGTAGCTGTCAAATTACATAATATAACAATAAGAGACACGGACTTTTACATAAAAAAATTGGAAATTCAACTAGATAAACTAATATCAGATTTACGCAATTTTTTCCCTCATGACATTTTAGACGATTTCTTTTACATACAACGATTAAGTTATAATAAAGTTTTTAATAGGATAAAGAACAAACTTTTGAAAAAGATTAAAGTACTGATTAACAACAATAGAAATTCATACAATAGTACTAGTGCAACTTGGATCAAGACTATTTCTGACACCCAAGTACCTGAGCACATACAAGGTTTTTTGGCAATGGGGCCGAAGTTTAGCTTACCAGTTACACCAAAAGATATTAACAGTTTTAAATTAATTTCAGAGATAGAATCTATTATTTCACATGTGCCGACAGAGCAACAATATATAGTCAGATCAAAAGCTACTAATTTAGTCACAAATTATGTTCATTATAACTCTAACTATACATCTCCAACTTATAAACTGGAAATTGAAACTAAAGGATTTTTAAAAGACAATCCAAATTTGATAATAACGAAATCTGATAAGGGGAATGTTCCAGCTGTGATGAACAAAACTTCATATATTGAAAAGTCTTTAGAATTACTTAATGATGCTAACACATATAAACTAGTGAATAAAGACCCAACTAACTCTCTTGGAACAAGTTGCAATAGATGGATAAAAAAACTGAAAGACAAAACATATATTACTGATTTAGAGGCAAAGTCCCTGTTTACCTATAACGGTACTTGTCCTGAATATTATGGCTTACCGACGGTTCACAAGGAGGATATACCGCTTAGACCGATAGTATCATGTATTAGGTGCTTCTACAAACCTTTAGCTAAGTTCATATCGTTAATACTTGACAAGGCCTTCAGTAACTTTAATTAATTTAGAATTAAAGACTCTTTTGAATTTTCAGATGGAATTTCCTGATGGTTTAGTCTTGGTTTCTTTTGATGTGGTATCTTTGTTTACTAATATTCCATTAGCTTTAATTACCACCATTTTGGATGAACATTTTGCTCCTATACAACAACATTGTGATATTTCAAAACGAGATTTCTTAGATATTGTTAAATACTTATATAATAACACTTATTTTTCATTTAATAACAATTTCTATCAACATAAGATGGGACTTCCGATGGGTGAACAAACTTTTATACTATGTAATAGAGACAATTGATTTTGAATTTACGTTTATATTTCAATACGTCGATGACTTACTTACAGCTGATCCTGCAGAAAAAGTACAGCCTGTACTTAATATTTTCAATTCATTTAGTTCTAACATTACGTTTACGGTGGAAGAGGAGTCACACTCATCTGTCCCCTTTTTAGACACATTAGTAGTTAGGAATACATATAATGTTGTTTGTCTGGATTGGTAAAGAAAAGCAACTAATTCAGGTAGATACATACCTTTTTCTTCATACCATCCAGAAAAGCAAAAAATTAATTCACTTTTAGCTATGAAAAATAGAATAAATAGAATTTGTCACGAGCAATTTGTACAAAAAAACCTTGTAATTCAGAAGGACTTACTCATAAAAAATCAATATCCTGTAAAACTTGTGAATAGGTTGGTGTTTTGTAACAATGACGGCATTACTGGCCAATTACTACTAATGAAGCAGAACCCTTAAGGTATGCTAAATTATAAAACATACACAATTTGTCTCCTTCTTTGATTAAGTTGTTTTCCAATTATAACATAGTAGTGGCGAACTACAATTGTAAGACACTTAATCCATTCTACTCTAACTTAAAAGATAAAACACCAACATTGCAAAAGTCGTAGTATATGGTATCCCTTGTGAATGTGGGTTGGTATACATAGGGCACACTGGCCAAAAATTGTCAAAGAGATTAGCTTTGCATAAAAACGATTGTAAAAACAAACCACAGGCCACTAGCCATAGTATTCATGTAAACCAGAGTAATCACAGGGTGCAGTACGAAAATGCTGTTATCCTTGACTCCGAAAATAATCTATTTCAGCGAAAGATATTAGAGATGTGCTACATTAGTGAATGCAGAAATACTCTCAACCACAAGAAAGACGTAGATTGCTTGAGTTTAATGTATACATACTTACTACAGCAACAACTTACTAAGAAAGTTAAGTGGCTAGAAATGTTTAACCATTGAATTCAATTTAAATGTATATAGTGTAGAAGAAAGACTGATAGTTGGCATAATTACACCAGAACTACTCCAATTAAAAAAAGTGACATAAATTAATCTTTGACATGTGTAGTTCTGCTCTCTCCAGTTCCTTGTCAGTGGTAGTCACAGAGAAACAGTTTAATGTTAATCTTCATCCATCCTCTTTGATGAGGTAGATTTTTAATATCGTTGACAATTGATTACTTGTATTTTTGATTTTAAACATGTCCATATACATATTTTAATACTTTCATATTCGTTTTTTAAATTCAGTTTTGATACTTCCAAATGTGAGGTTATGTCTCCATACACCTCTTTTAGTAATGTGGTCGCTAGATTTTTAGAGCTTTAAAGCTGATTCTGGTGAGTGTAATAATAATTAACTCATACGTATTTGTAATGGAGTGTTCTCCATATATTTTTTAGTTTATCCTGATGAAGTTTGTAATCACAAACGAAAGCTTGAACTTGAAATAGAGGCATTTACTTAAGAAGCTAACTCAGAACTTTCATTGCTTCCTCCATGGTACTTTAGGGGTTTCCCACCGTAATATTTTGTTATATAGTTACCAGTACCCCGTTACTGCCCTCCTGTTATATATATATATATATACATACAATATATATTCACCAATTTATTATTACTAATCCTTGAAAATTGAAATAAAACTTTCTGAAAGCTTGGAAGATAAAAAATAGTATATATATACAATATGTCACCCTAAGTTGGAATCATATGGATAACTTTTTTATTATTAATTTTAGGATAAAAAATTATTCTTCATAAAAAGTTCTGCATTATCTAAAACCTAAAATACTGTCATCAAATATCAAACTTTTTCTTGGGCATATATTTTATTATTTATTCCGGAGGAAAGGTGCAAGTCACATTTCTTTGACTTATGCGATATCATTGTATGGAAGTCAACGGAGATTATTTTGAGCAATACATACCATAATTTAGATTCCATCCTTCTTTTTTTATTTTTAAAATCCAAAATTATTGAAACAGTTTTATCCATAAACCCATTGATAAATGTTATTAAAAAATATATACGATTGTATATAGAACTCAAAAACCTTTTAATAGAGGTATGAGTCGACCCCTCTCGCAATTTTCTTGGATATCAAAATACTAAAATATTTATAAATCAATTGCCAATCCCACATTCGTGTTTCCTTCAGTTATACAATATGATCATTCAAACATTGATAATTTCAATATAATAATTTCACTAATATTTTTCTAATTTATAGTGTAACTCAGACTGACGGAATTTACAACGAACAATCAGGAACAGTAGAAAACCAGGACACAAATGATGAATCTTCCAGAGTAGTGGGTTACTACGCATATCCAGGTCCCGACGGAGTATTCTATTACGTTGAGTATGTAGCTGATAAAGATGGATTCAGAGTTGCAGGAGATCATATACCCCCAGCAGCAAGTGTGGGAAAAGTTGGACAACTCGGAATTCCATCAGCTGCGATAGCTACTCTCGCTGGAGGTGGATTAGGTTAATTTTAGTAGCGTTGATCTGCACTTGTTAGTTTTCACCATCACTTCTGATATTATAAAACAATAAACTCGCAATCGTTTCTTTTTTATTCCTCACCCATTTGTGTTTGATCTGGAAAATATTATCAGGAATATAAAAAGGAGTCTGAATATTTAAATTTAGAGAAAAATAAAGATTACTTATCACTATAAGATTGATTCTATGCATTTTACACTAAATTAAAATGCCTCATGTATCGACTAGCTTGAACAAGGCAGCAAACAATACATAAAGCGTTTTTCATATCAACAAGCTTATTCACTGTCAAGCAACTAGCTTAGTTCAAAAACAATTATAATAAACCAACAAGCCTTCTAAGACAACAAGTAGATACATACTCAAAGATCATCTACAAACCATTACAATCACCCCACACTTACTCATCGATGATTAACAGCGATAAAAATACGAGATTTGAATACAAAATAAACACATGAAATAGGTACTTCTCATTGAAGAAAAATACAATATCCAAACAAGGTCTCAAAAATATTTCAACCCATGTAGTAGGTACAAGTAATATATTTTGTTAGTATTCTACACTAAAAAGGTCATAGATCTATATTATTAAGTGTGATCTTGAGTTTTAAAAGGAAGTCCTTTTGACATATGACAGTGTGTAAGATTATGTTTGTTTTTGTAATAGATATGATATATGGTTTGTAAGGAGAAATTTATAAATAAAGATCGTTGTTTTTCCTTATGCATCTCGGTATTTTATTTATGAGAACCTGAAAAATATATCAGGTTATGGACCCAGGAAAATAATAGAAGAGTTATTTTTCGTATCAGTGAAAATATTGGAAGCTGATCACAAGAAAAACATAAAGGTTAACATTAAACAACATACAGGCAGTTTTAAGTAAGAAATAATATAATATGACGACCCAGGGGCAACAACATATGTGTTAGAACCATTGAGAAGTGGAAATAATTATTTAAAATGGAAGTTCAGAATGCAGCTAATATTAGCAGAGAATAAAGTATGGGCGAAAACCAACACAGTGCTAAATGTAGATAGTTTGGAAGAAGAAGGGAGAAGCAGTTTTCTTAAAAGAAACAATAAAGCGATGTACTGCAAATATGAAATGAAAGGTTTATCCAGCCAGCTATATTTTAAAAGGAAACTACTATCTATCAAGCTTAAAGTAGGAGACAATATAGAGGAAGGTTCCCTAAATTTTTCTTTCTATATGAAAAACCTGTGCAAAAGTACCATAACCCTAAGAAGTATTGGTTATTTAGAAAAGTGAATCTAAATTTTAGTCACTAACATGATGATATTTTGTGTTAGGTGAAACACTTTTTGTAAAGTGATGCAATCGGTACGATTTATTAAACCAGTTGCCTAAATCGTACCTCTCACTTCCTAAATCGTACCACTTTGGTTAAAGTTGAAAATAAAATGAACCAATGAATGAAACGGCAAGAATGATTGAAGAAACGTTTTCTTTAATACAGTATTTTCTTGTACTTCAAGATACAAGACTTAGTTTGTCATCTTTTAGGAAGCTAAAGAGTTTCTCTTGGTCTGCGTTTGTTTTAAGAACTACAATTTGAGCAAAAAACTTCTTGATTTTTGCCTTTGAGTCAGCACAACTTTTGTGAACCCATTCACTGCAAAGCAAGCACTGTACCATGTCGATTGAATTTTCCTAGCAAACCGACCAAAACCACTCTTCAGGTTTGATTTCAACGATGATGTCAGTCTGGGCAGAAGTTTCAGCTTAGTTTAGGATTGCTAGATTTGGATCCTCCTGTTATTGTTTTTTCTTATCGATGTCTTGTTGGTCGACTTCTGTGACAAATCTGAAACATCTTAACTCGATTTTGACACTTTCATTTTTTTTAAGTTCCAGAGCTAGTTGAATTTCATTTTTGTAGGGTCTACTGGTTAATATAACTGCTTTTTGCACTTTTGAATTACATGCAAGTTTAGATACATTTCTTTTTTTGGTTGGTTTTGGAAGTGGAGAGATTATTTTAATCAGAACATTCAGATTTGAAGTTAAACTTGTTGACCTGTTAGGTGAGATTACTTCAACATAAAGGAGCTGATTTTTAGCCATGTAAGTTTTCTCTTGATCTAAACATTCACTGCCTTCTTGATTCTGATCTAAAGTTGCGTTGAGGCATTCTGCTGGTACAAAGTCTGACTCTCTAAAGATGGAGGAGTCAACTGGCCATACATCACTACACTTCAATCCTGAAGTTATTATATTAACTCTCAACTGGTATGGTGATTTTGTGAACCTCTTAAGGTATGTTGGGTCAATAATGACCTGTGAGTAAAAAGTCTGTAAGATTTAATAAATTAACAAAACATGTTTCTTCTATTAGTTTACTCTATTACTTAGATCTTTAGTACAATATATAAAATAAGAAAAATCACTAAAAAATATTATCCTATTATTATGGTGTAAAAGCAAACATCGTGTGTTTTTTCAAGGTTTTTGTAAGAATTAAGAAAATAATGAAAAAAATTAAAAAAAAAACTCCGTTCAAACTGGTTGATCTTTAACTCATTGTTCTACATCTAATAAGAAAAAAAATAAAAAAAAATTTTAGTAAAAAAGTCTGGGGTATTTGTATGTTCAAATTATTTCATTGCTTAATCTCTCGCACTCTGCAAACATTTCACGACATCAATGCTTAGGGCCTTACAAATGCCCTTGAAACACATTGAACATTTTTTTGGAAGTTTGTTGTCATTAGAACACATGTAACATCGCCGTCTTTTGTTGTCATGGGGATTATCTGGTCTGGGATCTTCTGGGGGTGATCCAATAAAACGCCTTATCATACCTCGAAGTTCAATTGGAATATTTCTTATTTCAGCTCTCATTTATAGATAATCCTTGATAAGCTCTCTTCCAACAGAAATAATATATTGTCGTCTGTCCATTACCTTATTAGTATCTACAGTACTGTTATATATAATGTGAGAATTGACGCCCATAATATTTACCATTGCATAAAATATTGTCTATGGCCAACGTCTACTTCGACGACCTACATTATAACAGGCGCACTTTTGGTCTAAGCTGTGAACCCCTCCCTTAGTTGAGTTATAGAAACAAATAATTTCTGGAAGTTTTTTTTCATTATCTTCTATTGTCGCTGTATGGTGTAGTGAAGAGAGCATTATGACAGCTTTGCGCTTTTTCGGCACATATGATAGGAGTGTTAGATCCCTTATAAATCCAAAAATTGTTGACAAAGCAGGGCGGTTCAAATTAATAGGAAATATCTTGCCTGTCCTAGTGATTCTACTTTGAAAGGACCGCATAAATCAGCATGCACAAGTTCACAAATATTATTGGCTCTTGAACTGCTTAACTGGAAAGACAATCTGTGTTATTTTCCGAGAAGACAATCAGTACAATGTGGATTTTCTTGTTCCTTGTATTTTATTTCACGTGACTTTAATGTATTTCTTACTTGATCGAAATTTATGTGTACCAATTTTTTATGCCAATCTGTTAAAGTTTCTGTTATATAATATTCTTCAGCATTATTCTCAGCCAATACAGTTTCCTTGTTGGCGTTAAACAACTTTACTACATATAAGCCATTCTCTTCTTTTTCGCCTTTTAGAATTTCTTTGTTCTTTCGAGACTATAACCTTATTTTGTTTAAATAGAACTTCACCTCCGTTCTCAATTACTGCATTTACTGAGAGTAAATTTTGGCTTAAGTCAGGCACTAACAGTACATTATTTAATATGCACTTTTCACCCACTATTTTTCCTCTTCCAACAGTTTGCATTTTCTCGTTTTTCTTGGCAACCAGTATATCACTTTTTCTGTTTTCGATGCAATTAATAATATCTGCATTGTTGGTCATATGAGAAGTACAGCCTGAATCCACAATAAACTCTTCACATTTACTGGAAAAACATTGCGACAGCAACGCTACTTTGTTTTCACTTGTTTCGTCATTTTCAGAATGCTGAGAGTAGTTACTTGATGTTTGACCTTCCTTTTTTCTAAAAAAACAGTTTTCCTATTTATGATTGGTCTTCTTGCATATTTTACACATTATATTATTTTTAGAATGACAATCTTTTGCGTAATGGCCTGGTTTTCCACATAAATAACATTTTCGTTCTGATTGACCTTGTTGTTGACTGTACCTTTTATTATTAAAACCTTTTTGTTTTCTACCTTCTGACCTAAAGGCTACTGTTTCATCCGTTGCTTCTTTCTGGTTAAATTTTGCCTCTTCTGCAATCAAACGTGATGTAAGATTTATCAGGGTACGTTCACTAGCAGGAGTGGAATTCCATGCTGTGGAGAAATGTTTAAATTTATCAGGTAACGTGCAAAGAATTTTTGACATTAGCATATCGTCATCGACTGTTTGATTCAACGTTTTTAATCGGCAGCGTAGGTTTTCCAATTTACTAATATGTAAGCTCGTATCAGTACCTTTTTCATATTTAAAATTAAAAAACTATTGTAAAAGGCTACATTTTTGTTGTTCATTGTCTCTTTGAAAAATACCACATATTTTAGTAAACATTTCATGTGAATTTCCGCAATTTAAAACATGCATCATTAGTTTTTCATCAATTGATGTAACAATTGCTTTTTGTGCTTGAACATCCTTCTTTTTCCAATCATTTTTATCAGAGTCTTTGGTCATATCTTCAAACTTTTTGGTGCCCTCAACAATTTCAAATAGATTTTTTTATTTTAAATAAAATTGTAATTTGGAATTTCCACAATTCGAACGACTCACTATCAGTTAATTTGGTTATTAAGGACAAATCTTCTGAAGACGCCATTTTTACACGTTTTTTTGGTTATTTTATTTCACAGAGATTTTAAGTTTTTACAGTTTTCTTAAATCATGTCGGTTTTAATTTTTATGCACAAAACGGGACTAGGCCCATAACCTGAAGTTATTATATTAAAACATCCAGTATTTCTCTAACTTTTAATGGTAAAAGTACAAAAGTTTTATAATGAAAAAAACTACATTTGTAGCTTGTCATTTATATATATATATATATATATATATATATATATATATATATATATATATTTGTACACATAACCACACTCTCTTTTATAAGAGGCCTACTACTCGCCTGTTTTACAGCCACAAACAGAGATCAATAATATTCTTAGTTTTTAGATAGTGTGGCGCCATCTATAATAAAGTTCATTTGGAATAACGGCTAAATAATTTTATTGCATCAGAATTATGCATTTTAACAAATCCATTACACGAATTCTCAATCGTCGCAGTCTTGCCATATGCTTCAGTCACTAATTGTGAAATCTGGTATTGAGTGACTCTTTTAAGCCAGGGTTTGTTCGCAGCCATTTTTCTACCGCTTGGGTGAAGTAACCTTTGAAATGCTTTAAAAATGACCTGTCTAATTGCTGCAGTCGACGCGTTGTGTGTGCTGGTAACTGAAGAATAATTACTCCAGCGTCCCGAGCGATTACCAATGCTTCTAAGTTCTTGGCATGGGTTGAATGGCCATCAAGAAGGAGAAGAACTTTTCTCTCTCTATTTGGCTTTACAATATCAATGAAGTGACGAAGCTACTTAACAAACAGATCTGAATTTGTTCATCCGCTCTCTGACACATTAACTAAACTTCCAGGCGGAGCTCCAACCATCAATTCATTACACATCCTCATTCTCTTGAAAACAATCAGGGGTGGAATATATATGCCTGCAGCACTTGCACAGCACACAGCAGTTGTATTTACACCTCTTTCTCCACTCGATATCAACCCTACAGCACGCTTTCCTTTCTCAACTATCACCTTCTGACATTTGTTTTGAACGGTGCTTACGCCTGTCCCATCGATATTAATAATAGTGAAGCATCAACAGTATTTTTCAAGATTTCAAAGAATTCGTTGACATTGTCCTTAGAAAACCCTTGTGCCTTTGCCAAGAATGTTGCTTGAGGCTCACGAAGGGAGATGTCCTTGGGGCGTTACATGAATTTGTAATACCACTTCTTACCAGAGATCTGCTTCTCCTCATTAAATACGTGAAGGATAGCATTTCTAACTGCAATTTGAAATGCTAGTCTACGCACGTTCGTTATTGTGAGCCCAAAAAAGCACGCTTCTAGTTTTTTTAGATGGTATACAAGCTGTTGCTCTAGATCGGGTGGTAATGTAGGGTAACGCCCCATTTTTACTATCTAAACGACGCTTAAGGGTCGGTTTTGGAATTCCGCACTGCCTAGAGCCCTGGTGGAAACCCATATCTCCGTTCCTATAAGCAGCTGGAGCTCTCTCCATATCCTCTTCATTCCACGCTCCATACTAGCTTTTTGCCATTCTGAAACACAAAAATTGTGTTACAAACTCATTTGAAAAATATATTATTATCGAGAAATTCGGTTCCCTCGTCTTAAAGAGTGAAAATAAGATAATAAACAAATAAAAAACATATATATTTTTAATGACCGTTAATACTCAATTTCTTATATTTTCATGGGTTTCGGTCAGAAATAAAATCACTTGCTTATAGTGGTAACGTTTCGGTCTATTTTATTTAAACCATTTCCAAACCTTCCTAAAAATTTTGAAAACGCAATACATTTATTTTAATACATATAGTTAAAATATATTTCTTTAAAACTTACTTTTTGATTATGCCTCCGTAGAGGCTTGTCTACTACTGTACAGTAGTATTTCTTAAATTAAAAAAAGACAATTATTACATATAAAAATAAACAATATAAACAATGAACTATGTTAAAGATAGTTGACACGTATATTACGGAGTGTCCTAATTAAATTAAAATTAGAACTAGAGACCTATTTTTTAATTTTTAATAACTAGGTAAGGTGTAGATATTCATTTATAATAGTAAGTTCGTATATATACAACTTAAGTTGTCTATGTCAGTTCTGAAATTGACTGAGTCAGGATTCTTCTTAATATTTATCATTTCTTTTATTAATCTTTTACTATTATTTTTTTCTGTAGTTATTATTTCTACGTTGTTAAAATTAAAAGAGTGATTTTTATCAAGTGAATGTTTTGATAATGCAGTACATGCATTGTTATTTCGAACTGATTGCTGGTGTTGTTGAATTATTTCATGTAAATATTGGCCAATGTAACTACCATTGAAATCAGAACAATTTATTTTATATATTGAGTTTATTGTGTTCATATTATCTGGTTTGAGTTTAGAAAAAAGTTTATTTCCTGTAATGTTATTTGGTTTATCTGCAATTTTAATATTAAATGGTGTTAGGCATTTTTGTAATGGTTTATTTATATCGGGAATGTACGGAAGTGAAATATATTTTGATGGATTACTTTGGCTATTAAATTTTAATTTGTTGTAATAGTTGTTAATTCTCTGTTTAATAATGGGCTCATAAAAATATTTAGGATAATTATTTAAATCCAAGGTATTTTTGATTTTTTTAATATTATTAGGCCTGTGTTTTGGATGTGATAATTGTACCGCTCTATCAATGAGGCCAGTGACACCACTCTTCTTGTATTTTATGGGAGCGTATGAATTATAGTTTAAATATCGTTGAGACTATACATTTTTTGTGAACCAATTTGTAAATAGTCGACCATTGTTGTCATATTCTATATTCTATTTTTGTCCATTTCTATGATGAATTGTAATTTTGTATTGATGCTGTTAAAACGTTTTAGAATATTTTCAGTCTGGTCAATGGGTACACAAAGGATACAGTCGTCGACGTATCTTTTGAAAAAGATTGGTTTTTCTGGTAACTCTGCTAAAACATTAGATTCTAAATATTCAAGTACTAAGTTTGCAATTGGAGCAGAAATTGGAGATCCCATTTGTAATGTAATGTTTCTTGTAAAATGTTTTTGAGATGTGAATACAAACTCACTTGTTGTGAATAA
This sequence comes from Galeruca laticollis, assembly GCA_963921935.1. Lineage (NCBI taxonomy): Eukaryota > Metazoa > Arthropoda > Insecta > Coleoptera > Chrysomelidae > Galeruca > Galeruca laticollis. Next base: position 119,634,194 of record OY998178.1, on the reverse strand, counting down.
TAAGTTTTATTTTAGTTTACGCTGATTACAATTACGGTGTTACAAAAATATGACATGTATGTATGACAGTTTCTCAGAAACTTCTCGAAAATTACTTTTCTACAAAAAAGTGCCATGTTGCGCGATTGGGCACATTGTCCTGGAAAGTACTTAACATACCGCCCACCTTGAAACTGTTGAATAGTTTCAATAAACAAATGAACAGGTATTCAAAAATTAAAAATGAACAATAGTAATTTAAAGACAGTTCTGCAATAATAGCAATGTACATATTTCATTTTTCAATGGGAAGTGGACAAATTTTAGCTACGGAGCGTTTGAATGTGCCGTTCGCGGTTTTCAATGTAACAACTCTAACAACACCATCACTACCGGGATGAATGTCAATTATGCGCCCCATGGTCCACTGAAGAGGATGTAGGTTGTCTTCCTTAATGATGACGAGTTGGTTAACTTCAATGTCAGGTGACTTCCTCCACCATTTGTTTCGGGACTGCAGCCCATGAAGATATTCTGTGGTCCACCTGGACCAAAAATCTTGAAACATCTTTGACAGCATATGAAACCTTGTTAGTTGGCCAATGTTCCGATTAGTTAGGTCAAGCTCTGGCAGAGTATGAAGAGGGCCTCCAATGAGGAAATGAGCTGGGGTTAATGGTAGAAGGTCATCGGGATTATCGGATATTGGAGAAATAGGACGCGAATTTACACAAGATTCGACATGACATACCAAAGTGTGCAATTCCTCAAGAGTAAGGATTTGATTTCCGATGACGCGTCTTAAGTGATACTTCACATTTTTTATTGCTGCTTCCCAAATTCCACCCATGTGGGGAGAACGGGGTGGTATGAAATGCCACGTTATTTTTAATTTCAACAATTCGTTGGAGATTTTTTTATTTGTCGACTTCAAAAAATCGTAAATACTACCGATCTCATTATTTGCTCCTACAAAATTTGTGGCGTTGTCAGAATAGATGTTCGCGACCAAGCCTCTTCTTGAAACAAATCGCTTAAAGGCATTTAAAAATGCTTGAGTCGTGAGATCGCTTACCACTTCTATATGTATTGCCTTTGTGGCAAGACAAACGAAAACACAAAGATATGATTTTAAAAATGATTTTGTGCGCGTGTTGTACATTTTAATAGTGAGTGGGCCAGCATAATCAACTCCACTGTTTAAAAATGGTCTAGAGGGGGTAATTCTTTCGCGGGGTAATTTTCCCATTAAGGTTTCGATACTACGAGGGTTACACCTAAAACAAATTGTACATTTTCGTAACACTCTCTTTACATTGTTTTTGCCATGTATAGGCCAAAACTCTGTTCTAATAGCGGCAAGTAAAGCTTGAGGGCCTGCATGTAGCATTTTTTTATGAAAATGGGAAATTATTAAATCAGTGAGTGGATGTTTATTTGGTAGAATAAGGGGATGCCTTTGTGAAAAAGGAACCGCTGCATTCTGAATTTTTCCGCCCACCCTGAGCAATTGGAATTCATCAAGAAACGGGTTCAAAGAACGAATTTTGCTTTTAAGAGAGATGGTTTTTGACAAATTGATGGCCTTGATATCATCGAAGAAACATTGCGATTGAGCTAGCTTGACAAGCATGTTAGAAGAATGTTGTAATTCAGACAGCTCGAAAGAGGGTAATAGTGGGTTGGGTCTTCGAAATGTTTTGAATCGAAATATGTATGCTGTGATTCGTTGTAATTTTGCAAAGGAAGAAAATTTATAAAAAGGTTTAATGATATAAGACGTTTATCTGAGGGTAGTTGATTCTTTTGTAGTGTGCGATAAAGATTTGGGAAGCTGTTTGTTTGCACCTGGCGTACAAGGAAAAGTAAAGCAGTGTGTAGATTTTGTCTAGAGAAGGCTTTTTGTGTAGTAGCAGGATGACGAATGATTTCTATAAATTTGTATATGTTTTTATGATTATAGATGTTTGTGTTAAGGGGACCCGACTCTTTTGCGGGTGAGAATGAGTTTTTAAAATGTTTTAATTAATGTAAACGAGAGTTATTTCTGTTCTCGTCAAGAAAAGGAGGGTAAGATATGTATATAATGTTTTTGTCAAGTTGTTTTAAATTCAAAGTGTCGTCAATGTAATTTTTTAAGTGATATATGAGTAAGGGGAGTGACGTTTTCTTTTAAACGTCACTCAAATGTTTATGTTGTCCAAGTATCTTTTTAATGCCTTTATCCAGGTATTCACATAAAAGAATAATACTTTTGTCCAGGTATTCACATTAAAGAAATTTTTTCAATAATACCTTTATCCAGGTATTCACATTAAAGTATGTTTCATGTCAATGTTTTTGTTCGTCCAGGGTTTTAAATGTTCAAGTTTTTATGTTTTTCAATGTTCAAGCATATGTCTTAGTTTTTCATAAAGTTTTATGTTCTAAACGAGAAAGAGTTGAAGTCGTGAGTGAGTGCTATTCTGCACTGAAAGGGCGTTGAGTACGAAAGTGAATCGTTTATTCGAGTGTAAGTGATGGTTTGAGAATGACTTATTAGCAAAAATGTTTTAATGTGAGGGTAAGTTTTGATTTTATAAGTGTTTTGTGATTTAAGAATGTGTGTTACGGTAAGTTTTTATTTTGAAGGTAAGTTTTTATTAAAAGTGGTTTGGTCACACCGGAAGAATGTATGTAATGGGTAAGAGAGGGTTTATTCGTTAGGTATTGTGAATGAGTTGTCCAGAATACTATTTTTCTTGACGATAATATTCTGGAGATTGTTGCATTGGTGGTGAATAATTAGGGTTTATGTCCAAAGGTCTCAATGATGTGGTTTGTTTGTGGGTGTGAGGGAAGTGAAGCAAAGTGTGATGTCCTTTTTGACATATGGAACAAGATTGTACCGAAGTGCAATTGGATATTGAGTGTTTATAGCCTAGGCACCTAAAGCACATTTTATTGTCTCTAATGTATTTACTTCGATCAGGGATAGACAGCCGTCCGAATTGGGAACATCCATGAATTTTATGGCCTGTTTCCTTGCAAAATGAGCATGTTGAAGATGGATAATTGGAAGTAGGGTATGCGCTAGACGAAGGTTGATTGCGTTGACCATTGTTATGATGTGGGTTTTGTTCGGGATGCGAGTGTTGGTTTGCAAATAATGCTACTCTGTTGGTTGGTGTGGTCACATTAGAAGACTGATTACGATAATGATGGGATGTATCAGGTTTGGGATCTTAGGTTAACAAGTTTTCTAAGACCGTACATTTTTTCTCCAAGAAATCAAAAAAATTATAACTAGCAATTAAATTTTGATCAGTCTCTTTTTCTTCAAGAGATCTTTTTGTATTATAATCTAATTTTGTTTTTAATATGTGAACGATTAGTGCATCAAATAACTCTTCCTTATTGATATTTAGATTTAGTAATGACTTTACGATAGATCTAGCTTCGAACGTGAATGTTCTTAATTGTTGAGCAGTACATTTTGAGATGTTATTACAGGCTGTCAAACGGTTAAAATGGGCAGTAACAAGCTGCCGTGTATTATTGTATTTAGAATTCAATAAATCCAACGCTACATCAAAATTGGTTTCATTTACCGGTAATTGAGGAATCAAATTGAGCGGGTCACCTTTCAAGTGTGATTTCAAATAGTAGAATTTTTCAGTTTTGGATGTAAGCCGGGTGTTGTTTACTATTAGTGCATTAAAAAGATCTATAAAGGCAGTTTATTTAGTGCTATCTCCTGAGAAAATCGGTATTTCTATGGAAGGTAATTTAATATGAGTTTCACTCACAAGCATTTTGTAGTTTGCAGTGTAATGAGTAATATTTTTCATCTATCTGACTTCTATCGTCAAATTCTAATTCAGTATCTACGGCTATGGTTTCAATTTGGTCTTGAATCTCAGAGTATTTAGAGTAATATTTCTCTAAGTTGTCTATTCGGGATTTGAAAGCATACTTGTCTGACTCGTCCAGACTGTTATGGAACCAGTTGTGAATACGAGTAATTGCTGCTTTGCAACTTGCACGTTGCGTCTTTATTGAATCCATTTTGTAAATGATGTTTTAATTATGTATGGGCGGGAAATAAGTGGACTGTATTTTTTACTTTACTACTTTATTATTGATACCGGCAATAATGTAGTGCAAACAATAAAGAAATCGTATAAAAAAAAGGAGGAAGCAAATAACACTTACCCCTGTTATTCCAGCAGGTCTTCTTGTCGGTACCGACTAGTATGAAGCACAGGACCACGTAAATTGTAACTTCTGGGTTGACACACTTAATTTTATTGTAAAAAAATGAATTTGACTACGAGCGACCACATTTATCGTGTACCGTTCAAACACTACTGGTCGTCCTTTTTTTTAAATCTAGTTGGCGCGCGCCGAACTATGGCTTGACTTCGGGACAATGCTAATTGCTTCCAAAATTTTACTTAAAAATTGCCGTGGGGACTGAACATGCCGCCCACCAAAATGGAACATTTTAGCACTAAATCGAGATTAATAATAATAATTAGAATAGTTGGCGTTCAATGATTCAACATGAGAAGAGAGAGGAAGAAAAATTTACATTTAAATTGCATTCACTGAGTGAAACGGCTAACTAAAACTTAAATATAAAGAGAAAAATGAATAAATAAAAAATAAAAAAAAAAGAAGAAATTAATTGTGTGTCAAAGGACACACCTTTGAAACAGGTCGCTTAAATTCACCTTTAGCGGTGCGAAATGTGATAACCCGAATGACCTTATCCGCGCCGCGGTGAACTTCTGTGACACGAGCCAGTGACCATTTTAAAGGAGGCAAATTATCATCCTTTATAAGAACTAAAGTATCCTTTTCAACAGGAGTACCCGGAAGTGTCCATTTGCTCCTCTGATGAAGTGTATGAATATATTCTCGATGCCACCTGGTCCAGAAATCTTGCTGAATTCGCTGAACCAGCTGCCAACGAGAGAGACGCCCTAGCTTTATATCCTGGAGGTCAGGATCTATAAGGGTACCCACAGGTGTGAAAGTTAAAAAATGGGCTGGAGTGAGTGGAAGGAGATCATGAGGATCAGAGCTAATTGGACAGAGGGGTCTAGAGTTTAGAATGGCCTCTATTTGCACTAGAACCGTATATAATTCCTCGTAAGTGAGGATCTGATCGCCTATAACCCTAGAGAGATGAGTTTTAACTGATTTAATGCCTGCCTCCCACAGACCTCCGAAATTGGGTGCTGAGGGAGGATTAAAATGCCACTTAATGCGCTCCCTTCCAGTAGCATCTTGCATGACTTGGTCCAGTTGCTTACGAGCCCCAACAAAATTTGTTCCGCAATCGCTGTATATATTATTAACGGAACCCCTACGAGCAATCAATCGACGAAGCGCGGCAACAAATGTGTCTGTGGATAGGTCTGAAGCCAATTCTAGATGAACAGCCTTTGTGGCCATACAAACAAAGAGAGCGAGATAAGCCTTATGAGTTTTGGCTCCACGAGATCGTCCAAGTGTTATACAAAAGGGTCCCCCGTAATCCACACCAATATTTGAGAAGGGTTTCACTTGAGATAGACGAACAGAAGGTAAATTGCCCATTAATGGCTGAGATGAAGTAGGGTTAGCTCTAAAACATTTTATACAACGGGAAATTACTCTACGTATCGAACGTTTTGGGGCGAGAATCCAGAACTTCTGGAGAAGTAGGAAGTGGAGAAATTGCAGTCCAGGATGAAGATATTTCCGATGATAGTATTCTATAAGTCGATACGTGAAGGTATGACTGCTGGGTAAAAGAATAGGGTGCTTTTTATGAAATGACAAACTAGAGTGAACAAGTCTACCGCCCACCCTGAGCAGTCCTTGATCATCTAAGAAAGGGCTCAATTTTCGCAAGTACTTTGATACGCGAAGATTCTTTTGAAGCAAGGGTATTTCACGAGCAAATGCATGAGATTGAGTAAATTTTATGAGGTGGACAAGAGCATTATCAAAATCACTTTCTGAAAATGAATCAAATCGTGCATTAGTGGGATTACGTGCATTAAGAATAAATCTAAGTACGTAGCAAATTATTCGTTGTATTTTTTCAAGGCATGAAAAATGAGATAAAATAATATGAATAGGGGATTGATCTAATTCAACTTGACAAGCAGTTTTGCGTAGTTCTTCAGAAACTTCGGAAATTTCAAATTTAGATAGAGAGGTAGGCCAACCATCGTAAGTTTCACATAACCAAGGAGGTCCCGCCCACCATAGGGAATTATTGAGAATTTCTTGAGGGAATATGCCTCTTGAGGCAGGGTCTGCAGGATTGTCTGCGGAAGTAACATGTCTCCAAATAGAGGGAGGAATCTTCTCTTGAATCAATGTCACCCGGTTTGATACGAAAGTAGCCCATTTGTGGGGAGAGCTTCGTACCCAAGAAAGTACAATGGTGGAATCTGTGTAAGCGGACACATTTCTAATCTGTAATGAATCTAGAAGATTTGTCTGTACAAAATGCATTAATTCAGACAACAATAAGGCCCCACATAATTCAAGTCGAGGTAAAGAGATTTTTTTGAGAGGAGCTACCCGGGTTTTGCTACACACTAAATGTGTTTTGATCTTACCATTCTCGTCTTCAGACCGTAAATAACCTACATCGGCATACGCCTTTTCTGAGGCATCACAAAATCCATGAAGATCATAGTTACAATTATGAGGAGAAGTTATTTGTCGAGGAATACGCAGTGAGGATAGAGAAGGCAAATTTGTCCTAAAACTACGCCAGAAATCAACAATATTATCTGGTGGAGATGAGTCCCACGGAATTCCAAGAGCCCAAAGTGATTGGACTAGTATTTTGAGAGAAACTGTTACAGGGGAGAGAAATCCTAACGGATCAAAGATTTTTGCGAGTTCAGAAAGTATTAAGCGCTTGGTACAGCACTCATTGTTACTTAAGACATTATAACACAAGAAATCTTGAGAAGGGTTCCAACAAAGTCCTAAAATTTTAAGAGTAGTTTGACTATCAAAGTCAAACGAGGGCAGATCAACTTGTAAATCAGCAGCCGGCAAGGATGAGAGAAATTGAGTGTTATTACTGGCCCATTTACGCAGGTGAAAGCCACCGCTAGATAAAAGGGCAATAAGCTCCTGTTGAACAGTGAAGGCTTCTTCTAAAGAACTACAACCAGAAACAATATCATCAACATATATATCCGTACGTAAAATTTGAGAAGCAAGAGGGTATGAATGTTTATACATATCAGCTAAATGGAGAATAGTTCGAATGGCTAAAAAAGGCGAAGAAGTGATACCATAAGTGACTGTTTTGAGACGATAATCTTGAATATTGCCAGAAGGATTAAAACGCCACAAGATGCGTTGATAGTCACGATGAATCTGCTCTATAAGGACCTGGCGAAACATCTGCTTTATGTCCGTGGTGAAACATACATTGTACGTACGAAATCTAAGAAGAATTGATTGGATATCTTGTTGAAGCTTGGGGCCTGAAAGCAGGATATCGTTCAAAGAAAGACCATTGGAGCCTTTCGCGGAAGCATCAAATACCACCCTAAATTTAGACGTATCTGACTTAGCAATACAGTGATGAGGGATATAATAACTAGAAGAGATAAGTTCACTGCCGTGAACGGGTTCCATATGATCGGAATTTAAATAATCTTCCATAAAATCTTTATATTGAGTATATAATTGAGGAATTTTTACCAAACGACGTTCTAAAGATAAAAATCTTCTTAGAGCGATGTCCCGAGAATCGGAGAAATCATATGGGGTATTACGAAAGGGGAGAGATACTACAAAACGTCCAGTAGAGTCCTGACGTATGGAGTCTAAAAATATTCTTTCGGCTAAGAGATCATCAGACGATGAGTGAGAGCGAGAGGGTATGGAATCAATTTCCCAAAATCTTTTAACTTCACTTCCTAGAGATAATTCTGCGGAAGTAAAGAACGAATGAGCAGTCTGATTTGAGGTATGATTGACTTTTCCCATGATTATCCAACCAAAAATCGTGTCTAAAGCAACGGGTTTATCGATTGAAGACTTATTAAAACCACCTTGGAGAATATTAGCAAACACGTCAACACCTAGAAGCATGTCCACAGGAAGGGACTGCATGAATTGAGGATCCGCAAGTCGTAAGTTTGCGAATTCCTGAAAATGATGCTTAGGTATAGAGACACTGGGCATATCAGAGCAAATTTGTGGCAAAATAACAAAGTCTAGAGTAAGAAGAGGTTCCGGAGCATATCGTGGTTTAATAGTACAAGTGACTCCTTGTGAAGCCTGAGAAGAGATTTGACCCACACCCCTTATCTCCAAAGAGAGAGGAAAGTTCTTTAAGCCCAGTTTATTACAACATTTAGCAGAAATGAAGTGACTCTGACTGGCACTATCTAGAAGAACTCTAACAGAATGAAAACGACCTTGGCTATCTTTAACATCGATCATAGCGGTAGACAACAATACTGTACTATTTACGCGAGAGAGTAGGTTGACTGAAGTTTCAACATTAGAACGAGCAGTCAAATGGGAAGCGCTAGTTGATGCAACTGGAGTAATCGGAGTATTGTTTGGAAGAGCTTGTGAAGTAGTAATTGCATCAAAGTGTAAAAGAGTGTGGTGCCTGCGTGAACATTTTCGACAACGCAGTTGAGATGGACAATTAAAATTGTTATGTTTGTAACCAAGACAATTTGTACACCAATTCTTGGATTTTACGAAATCATATCTTTCGTTAGGAGACTTAGCTAAGAAACCTTGACAATTGTATATTAAATGTTGCTGATGGCATAATTGACAATTTATTTTAGAGTCAGACTGGGTGGTAAATGCACTACTAATTCGCTGTTTTTGAGGGGTGTGTTTTGGAGTGCTTTTAATTTTAGGTGAAGAGAACCTTTTAGGAGAAGGAACAATAGTTTCATTCCCATTATTTGCAAGTGAGCGCGCATTGACATCAACTTCAGCAATACGAACACTATCCATAGCGTCACATTGAGTCTCTAAAAACTCTATAAGCGTAGCATAATATTCATCAGCAGGTAAATTATCCTTATATTGCAGCTCAAAGCGAGTTTTAGTATTATTATCTAATCTATCTAACAACATATTGTAAAGTATGAAATCCCAATTCTTGACATTATAACCTAAATTTTCTAAGATGGCCAAGTTCTTCTCAAAACTATCAGTCAACCTACGTAAAGCCTCATGATCATCTGAACAGTCCATTGCAGAAGTAAATTGTAAAGCATGCCAATGGGAGCGAGCAATTAACAACTTTTTATCAAAACGCTTTCTGAGTCTATTGTATGCTACAACATAAGTATTACCTCGTAAAGGTACACTAGAAATGAGATCATAAGCAACTGAAGAAGTGGATGTCAATAAATAATTAAACTTATCTATATTCGTTAAAGAATCATTATTATGTACCATTGAATCAAACATATCAATAAACGTTTGCCAATGTTGATAATCTCCGTCAAAGACAGGAACAGTGAGTTTGGGCAATCTAACATAACAATTAGATCTAAAAGTAGTCACATTTTGAGTAGAGTTTTGATTAATATTATTATCACTAATATCGTCTTCGAATAGTTGAGTATAAACTGCTTGAACATGATAATAGTTATTATCAAAATCTGTACGAGCGATATTATGTGGCTCTAAGTCTGCACCTTCCTGTGTAGACACAATACCAATTATGCCATTATGAGCTCTAAGAAAATCATCACGAATATTTTTGATATGTTTATACCTACATTTAAAATTATTTCGTAAGCCTGTATTTGTGAGTGCGTCGTTAGCAATTGTTAATAGAGCATTTAAGTTGAGAATTTCACTTTGACGTTGAGCAATTAATAATTTAAGTTTCTTAGCTTCAGACATGACGAGTATTTATAAAAAGTAAACACTTGACAATGAGAATTATTAATGAAATATTATTTAAATCAAAAGCATATAAAGAGAGAGAGCGAACGTTACTGCTTTCGCAAATAAAAGAATTATTTATGTCGAGCGAAAAAATGCGAAAACAACGAGTTATAAGGAGATTCTTTTGACTAAATAACATTCACTCAATTATATCAAGTATTCAATAATAGTATTTGTGTGAGAGGGGAATATAATTACGATATATAGAGATTAAGCAGTGCACTTTAATAATTATTGAAATAAAATATATTCAATGAGAGAATGTTCATAAAAATATGTGAATATAATGTGGACTTCTTCCAGCTGATTTACTGTATCGGTCACTGGCCAGGTCAAGAATGAAATTCACAGATGCGTCAATTAATATGCGCGTTCGGTACCTACTGTCTAGACTTACCGAAAAGTATATTGAATAAAATGTCGGCCACAAATGGATTTAATTTTATCAACAGGTGTTCAAAAATTAATAAATCATAAATTATGGGATTTTAAGAGCTGAAAATATCCGGAAAAATCCGGCTCGAAGGACCAAGATGTATGGGCGGGAAATAAGTGGACTGTATTTTTTACTTTATTATTGATACCGGCAATAATGTAGTGCAAACAATAAAGAAATCGTATAAAAAAAAGGAGGAAGCAAATAACACTTACCCCTGTTATTCCAGCAGGTCTTCTTATCGGTACCGACTAGTATGAAGCACAGGACCACGTAAATTGTAACTTCTGGGTTGACACACTTAATTTTATTGTAAAAAAATGAATTTGACTACGAGCGACCACATTTATCGTGTACCGTTCAAACACTACTGGTCGTCCTTTTTTTTAAATCTAGTTGGCGCGCGCCGAACTATGGCTTGACTTCGGGACAATGCTAATTGCTTCCAAAATTTTACTTAAAAATTGCCGTGGGGACTGAACAAATTATTTGACATAAATAGTTAACATGAAATGTCAATCAATGCGTCATTGACTGGGCTATGTAAGGACAATGTTTATTTGAAATCAGAGTTACCATTTTTTATTTTTATTTGTACCTACCTTACACAAAAAATATCAAAGAAAGTTATTATAAATCCAAATCAATATTAAGGTGCAATTATTTAAATCACACTGTATGTATAAATGTTTATGTTGCATAAAAATATCAAAGAATGTTATTAGCTCCAAGGCAATGTTAATTATTTTGAAAGTATTTGAGTGCAGACTTTCGTCTCCCACTGTATGTTACATTTCTTTAATAAGCTGATATACGAAAACTTTTTTCATTCATAAATACCTCCTTGTCTGTTTGAGACTCGTGGGGTGTTGATCATTTATTCTCTGGATTCCAAATGCTGTGATACTTTTCTTTTTTCTGTTTTAATCCGGCTGCGAAATGACCATGTTTTATTAACCCTTTTTTGCACTTGGGATAATAAATGGAACGGAAGGTTGTAGTTTACTTAGCTCGAAGGACCGTTTAGTTATATGTAGTTCACTGTAGTATTCGTAGGATTATGGCGGTTTTTTAAATCAAACTATTATGTCACTTTCACTTGTATATTGACGAAAATCACATTTTTTTCATTTGCTTGAACAATTAAGAAGTTCACTGAGTTTTACACTTTTGGTTACTTATCACATTGTGTTAATTGTAAACATAATTTACCGATCTCAAGCCGGTTTGTTCTTATGAAAATAGTACCATTATGTACTAGGTCTGACTGATGAAGAGATGAATGATGACTGGGAAGTAGTGAAAATATAATATTATTCCTATTTATAGATAGTTTAAAGTGAGTACACGTGTGTGTCTTTTTTGGTGGGTGAGAAAGTTTGAGATTTTAAATGGAGAAATTCCTAGAACAATAATCGTCTATATTTTGTATATGGTAGTGCTGAAATGGAATTTTGTCGATGTGTGGGAAATTAGATGTTTTAGAAATATGATATATTTCTTCAAGTGGTGTGATCGTTGAAATGGAAGTTTGTGGATGTGTGCGAAATTAGATGTTTGAGAAATATGATATATTTAGTTATATGTTTTGAGCATAATATTCGAAAGGTAGTATACAGGGGAAGTTGAAATAAAATCACGGGAGAATTTGGTAATCAAAAACCAAATTCGAACAATAAGAGTAAAAGAAAACATCCTCTGTAGAATGCCAAGATATTCCCAAAGTTTTGGAATCAACATTGGTGTCCAAAATTTTTAAAGATGGATCATCTGCGTTAGAAGTAATTATTGAATTATGATTTGACCTCCATTTTCTCAACGGAAGTTTTCCCTGGTCACAAATTGAAATTATGTCATTTTTTAGTGTTATGGTTTTTTTTAAAGTGGATGCTCCGCATAGCAGATCGTCTACGTAGAAACAATTTAGCACGGCATTTGAAGCATCGGGCATCTTTTCCTGATTTTCCAAAGATAATTGTTTAAGACAACGTGTTGCTAAAAAAGATGATGGAGCTAAACCATATGTGACGGTTTTAAGTCTGTATTCCTTTATAGGTTCGGATACATCAGAACGCCATAGTATTCGTTGAAAGTCACGTTTTTCAGGGTTAATATTAATTTGCCTGTACATTTTTGCAATATCGGCCGTCAAAACATACTGATGCTGCCGAAACTCTAACAATATGGCAAAAAGATCTCTTTGAATAACCGGACCAACCATTAATATGTCATTTAGAGATTGGTTAGTAGATGTTTTGTGGCTACCATCAAAGACACATCTTATTTTTGTAGTAGTACTTTCTTCTTTAAAAACGGTGTGATGAGGTAAGTAATGCGTTAGTTTTTTGTCGTCTTTTTTAGGCACCATCTCCATGTGACCCAGGTCAATGTATTCCTGCATAAAATTACAGTATTCAGTTTTTAAGTATGGTAGTTTAAATAATTTTCTTTCCATTGATGTCAATCGGTGAAGTGCAGAGTCTCGTGATTTACCAAGTACATTTGGGTTTTCCTTGAATGGTAATGATACTTGAAACCTTCCACTGGGCTCTCTAGTATGAGTAGATATGAAATGCTCTTCGCATGTTTTTTCTTCTTTAGAATATGCGGGAGTAAGTGTGCTTGGTAGGCATTCTTCTATAGTCCAGAAAGCTTCTATCTGATTATGTAGTTCAATGTTTGAAAAATAACATTGTGATTGATTTGATTTACGTTGAGTAATTACGCCAGATAAAATCCACCCAAGTTGGGTTTCTTGTAAAATTGGAGATCGAGCGTTAAGTTTTATTTGATTAGGGCATAAAAGATCCCAAAAGATAGAAGCACCGAGAAGTAAATCAACAGGGCCTGGTTTGTAAAATGTCTGATCAGCCAGCTGGATATTGTTAGGAAGTTTTAAATGAGATATGTTAATGAAGTTCGATGGAAGAGTGTCAGCAATTTTGTGCAAAATGAAAAAAAGATTGGGCTGACCGATAAGAAGTACGTTTGGACTGAATAACTGCATTTGTTTTAGATAGAGTACTTGTTTTAACTTGATTTATGCCAGATATGGAATGTTCAGAAACTTCAATTGGTAGCTGCAGCTTATCGCTCAGCTTCTGAGAGATAAAATTCATTTGTGAACCTGAATCAAGGAGCGCGCGAGCATCATGAGGTTTGCCTTCTTTATCAAATATATATAAAACAGCAGTTGACAAAAGTACTTGATCAATATTTCCGACTACATTTTCAAGTACTGCAGAAAAGGAACTATTTTGTGTATTCTCTGGAATATTCGATATTTGGTGAAATTCCGAAGATGTGTCAACGCTAGCAGACAAGGCAACCTTTTCATTTGACCCTTGATTATGGAAATCCTTGAAATTGCTGTCATGTAGACAAGTATTATGTTTTTTGTTGCATTTTCTGCAGCCTGAAGAATTGCATGAATTATTCTTGTGACCAAACCTTAGACAGTTAGTACAAATATTCAGGTTTTGTAAAGTTTCAAATTTAGTTTTTGTAGACATGGCTTGAAGCGATTCACATTGATATATGTAATGAAAATTTTTGCAAATAGGGCATGTATAAGTGGGATTTTAATTTGTGTCTGTGTTTAGGAATGAATGATTTTTTTTGTATGTTTGTGTATCACTCCGTTCGTATGAATGTTTAGACGGGCTTTTCAATTGGTATGATGACTTATTTATAGTTTCGTAATCATCCAAGAATTGAATTCGTTCATTTAAAAATGTTTTTAAATCTTCAACAGATGGCATATCTAATTTTTTTGTGAATTTTTTCCACTCCTTTTGAGTAGATTCTGGTAGTTTTTTCAAAATACTGAAATTAAGTAATGGACCCCAATTTTGGGTCGAGACTTGAAGGGCTTCTAGAGCTCGTAAATTTTTGTTCAAGGTGTCGAGAATCCCCTTTAGACGATTACACGATTCTTTATTGATAATTTCCAAATCGACAACAGATTTAAGATGTTTATGTATAATTGCCTATTTATTTTCAAATCGTTGCTTTAATAAATCCCAAGCAATTTTGTAGTTTTCGTTTGTTACCTCTAGAGATGCAATTACCTCAGCGGCTTCGCCTTTAACAGATCTGCACAAATAATAGTGTTTCTCAATGTCAAGTAAATCACTTTTGTCTATTAGCGCATCGAACATATCTCGAAAAGAAACCCATTTATCATAATCTCCGTAAAAGGTTGGTAATTCTATTTGAGGTAACTTAATATTTTGTTTAGTGTTGGGTTTATTTTCGGAAATGTCTGCGATTGAAGATTCAGCATTTTTTATTTCACCTTGTGCGGTTGCGAGATGACTAAAATATGCGTTTTCAAATTGAATTCTCACATCATGATGTTCCTCAAGTTTTAATATTTCTGGATAACATGATGCTAGTATTTCAATTTGATCTTGTAGCTCCTCAAATTCTCTTAAAACTGGAATGATATTATCTACGCGTAATTTTAATTGATCTAATGATATTTTGTTGTCATTAAACGCTTGGATTGACGTTTCAAATCTAGTTAGTTTTCCTCTAACTAGACCTCTCTTTGCGATTAAATTTTTTAAATTTATCTTTAAATCATTTAGCTCCTTTTGTTGTGAATCTGTTAATATATCTGGCATTGTGTATTTTTAAAAGTTTATTTGAATAATGAAATTAAGTCGATGCCTTTTTACTGTATGCAAATATTGATATCTTGTTTGAAATAATTGTATGAAATGTACTATGTTAAAATATGTTGAACTGTTGAATGTATGCTAAAATATGTAAAAGTTCTTTAGTTATTTTTATTTTATGCTAATATGTTAACAGATTCTTATGATTTTTATTGATTCTTGTGCTATTTCGGCTCGATATTTGCTAATGAAATGGAAAATGTCACACTTTGGCATGTGAAGCAATTCATGCATAAATCTCCAATTATTTAAAAGAAATAGTTTAAAAACATGGAAAAGTCTGACCTTATTTTCGCGTTGGAATCGTTGCTATCACCTGCTCTTCTGTTCTGATTATGGGAAACGCATTACCATATACCAATTTTATACATCAATGCGTGATACACTTTTAATTCTCGTTTATTGTAACATCCGCAGCTCGATAGGACCAGAATGTAATGTAATGTTTCTTGTAAAATGTTTTTGAGATGTGAATACAAACTCACTTGTTGTGAATAATAAGTTTTATTTTAGTTTACGCTGATTACAATTACGGTGTTACAAAAATATGACATGTATGTATGACAGTTTTTCATAAACTTCTCGAAAATTACTTTTCTACAAAAAAGTGCCATGTTGCGCGATTGGGCACATTGTCCTGGAAAGTCCAAGTACTTAACACCATTGCTGTTCCAAAAATTTGTTTGTAGAAATCGTCACCAAATTGAAAATAGGTGGAATTCAAACACAAATCAACCGCCTCGCAAAACGCATCTAAGTCTAACGGGGTGTGAAGTTCTTGATTATATTCCATTCGGTTTTAATACGATTGCAAGATCCGTAGGAATGTTTGTGTATAAAGATACAACGTCTAGTGAGATTATTCGGTAATTTGGAGGAATGATTTGCTTTTTAATAAAATTACAAAATTCCCACGAATCTTTTCTGTTAGTCCAATTACAGATGATAGTGTATTGGATAAAAATTTCGATAATTTAAATGTAGGAGCATTAATGTTACTAACAATTGGTCGCAGTGGAATACCTGGTTTATGTAATTTGGTTAAACCATATATGAAAGGTGGAAGACCATTATAACATATGATTTCCGATTTGGTTTTGAAATCTATTAAATTACTTTAAAACCATTTATTAGCCAAGTTATTGATTTTAACCTGAATAGCACTTGTTGGGTCATTACAAATTTTTTTGTATGTTAGATTGTCACTCAAAAGATAAGCCATTTTCGTAATATATTCCTCTTTCAACATTAAAACTGTCTTATTGCATTTATCCGCATTTAGAATCAATATGTTTGAATTCGATTTTAGGAAATATTCAGTTTGTTTAATGTAATAATTGATTCTGTTTTTAATAGTTTTTCTTACTTTATTTATTGATTTTATTTCTGACCGAAACCCATGAAAATATAAGAAATTGAGTATTAACGGTCATTAAAAATATATATGTTTAACTTGAGCCCTGGGATAAGGCATAATGGAAAACCAAATTCATAAATACAATACCAATCCTTTCAAGGAATATAAGAAGATGCAAACACAACTGGCGAGAGAAAACAATAAGAAGCATTTTCTGGCGAGGTGTAGAAATTTAAATATCATTCCCAACTTTTTACGGATTAAGGAAAGTAATTTTAATATTTGTCATTTCATGTATAAACAAAAACTGAAAAAAATTGTTACCACATTCTATATACAATGTTTGAACCCAGTAATCAGTGATTGTTTTTCAAATATAAATAAGTTAGAAGGCAAAATTCATTCCACCAAAAATTACATTAAGCAAAATTATAATTATTCGCAATATGAACCGTTTTTTATAAATCAAAATAAACGATATGACTTTGTTTTCAACAAAATCAAAATTAGACACATTAATAAACTACAGATATTAATGAAAAAACATCACAAAAATGATCTTAATATTAATTATAATGAAAGCTGGTTACATAATTTAACACAAATAAAAATTCCAACCCACATTAAATATGTCTTGAGTTTGGGACCTAAGTTTAGTATCTGTACCAATTTCTTCCCGATAAATGAAATTATTGCAAATATAGAAAACGGAATAAACTTCTTAGAAAACAACGAAAAATATATACCTACTTAGAAACAAAATTTGTAACATATTAACGAATTATAAACACAAATATAATAAAGTAAGAAAAACTACTAAAAACAGAATCAATTATTACATTAAACAAACTGAATATTTCCTAAAATCGAATTCAAACATATTGATTCTAAATGCGGATAAATGTAATAAGACAGTTTGAATGTTGAAAGAGGAATAAATTACGAAAATGGCTAATCTTTTAAGTGACAATCTAACATACAAAAAAATTTTTAATGACCCAACAAGTGCTATTCAGGTTAAAATCAATAACTTGGCTAATAAATGGTTTAAAAGTAATTTAATACATTTCAAAACCAAATCGGAAATCATATGTCATAATGGTCTTCCACCTTTCATATATGGTTTACCCAAATTACATAAACCAGGTATTCCACTGCGACCAATTGTTAGTAACATTGATGCTCCTACATTCAAATTATCGAAATTTTTATCCAATACACTATCATCTGTAATTGGACTAACAGAATATCATATAAAAGATTCGTGGGAATTTTATAATTTTATTAAAAAGCAAATCATTCCTCCAAATTACCGAATAATCTCACTAGACGTTGTATCTTTATACACAAACATTCCTACGAATCTTGCAATCGAATGTATTGAAACCGAATGGAATATAATCAAGAACTTCACACCGTTAGACTTAGATGCGTTTTGCGAGGCGGTTGATTTGTGTTTGAATTCCACCTATTTTCAATTTGGTGACGATTTCTACAAACAAATTTTTGGAACAGCAATGGCATCTCCAATTTCTGCTCCGATTGCAAACTTAGTACTTGAATATTTAGAATCTAATGTTTTAGCAGAGTTACCAGAAAAACCAATCTTTTTCAAAAGATACGTCGACGACTGTATCCTTTGTGTACCCATTGACCAGACTGAAAATATTCTAAAACGTTTTAACAGCTTCAATAAAAAATTACAATTCACCAAACCAGATAATAAGAACAGAATAAACTCAATATATAAAATAAATTGTTCTGATTGCAATGGTACTTACATTGGTCAATCTAGCCAATATTTACATAAAAGAATTCAACAACACCAGCAATCAGTTCGAAATAACAATGAATGTACTGCATTATCAAAACATTCACTTGATAAAAATCACTCTTTTAATTTTAACAACGTAGAAATAATAACTACAGAAAAAAATAATAGTAAAAGATTAATAAAAGAAATGATAAATATTAAGAAGAATCCTGACTCAGTCAATTCCAGAACTGACATAAACAACTTAAGTTGTATATATACGAACTTACTATTATAAATGAATATCTACACCTTACCTAGTTATTAAAAATTAAAAAATAGGTCTCTAGTTCTAATTTTAATTTAATTAGGACACTCCGTAATATACATGTCAACTAGCTTTAACATAGTTCATTGTTTATATTATTTGTTTTTATGTGTAATAATTGTCTTTTCTTAATTTAAGAAATACTACTGTACAGTAGTTGACAAGCCTCTACGGAGGCATAATCAAAAAGTAAGTTTTAAAGAAATATATTTTAACTATATGTATTAAAATAAATGTATTGCGTTCTCAAAATTTTTAGGAAGGTTTGAAAATGGTTTAAATAAAATAGACCGAAACGTTACCACTATAAGCAAGTGATTTTATTTCTGACCGAAACCCATGAAAATATAAGAAAAATCAAATAAAAAACAATGTAATTGCTAGCAATTCTTAACTGTTTTTTTATTGTTATAAATTTTGTTTTGACAATGTTGTTTGTTGCTTTAACTTTTTTTTTAAATTTGAGTTTTGAGGCTTTTCGGCGCCTTCGGCGCCTTCGACGCTTCCACGCCGTCGTGCACCACGCGACTTTGTCCTTATGTACGACGCGGGCCTTGTTATAATTGTACCATGGTTTTTCAATAAAATCTAATTTGCCTTCATGTAATCTAAATAGTTCGTTAATGTTCATTTCTTGTAGTTAATAAAATACAATGTGTTCATGATCTCAGTTGTCGAGAGACGTTAATATAAATAAAAAAAGTATTTTTTTTATACTTATGAATAAATATTTTTATATACCTTCTGAATAATTAATAATCGTTCATAAATATTATTGATATTATATTAATTTATGACTATATGGAATTTTCCAATATATCCAATCCAAGTCTTTCCAACCATTTTGTTCAATTTATTAAGACGCTTGAATACTTAAAGTGAGGGAAAAGATTATGGCGATATATTATGTATAAGTGTTTAATACGCAATATTATTTTTGAATGGCAAAATCAGACAGCATGCACTCTTTGATTTCGACGTATTTACTTCAAACTCGCATTTCTGTGAACGATCATCTTATCTATCAATTTTCATGGAGGATAATCCACTGTTAACAGAGAAACATATTCAACTTTGATAAGATATTTCTATTATCTATAACATTCAAATATATAAACTTAAGCAAACAGTAGATATTATAAAGTTGAAAATAGATTTAATTGGAACGATAGATCACGAGAAAAATGTACAAGTATATATTTGCGGGCCTTATGCTGGCCGTATTGGTGATTGAGTTGTACGCAACAAGTTTAACGGACTGTCCAGATCCTGGAAGAGCGTGAGTGAATTTAAATGAATTTTTTATAACAAATTGGTGATTTTTTATACGCAACTTCCTATAGTTATACGGAAATATGTTTCATTAGACATTCCTGACATTATTTGATTCATTGACTCAAGACTACCCTAAACTATATAATCTAATCTTTACAGAAGATGTATATTGGTCCTGGGTGGCGATGGTAAACTTCCGATTATAACGTTTTGTCAATGATCCAAATGCCATTTTAACTACTAACTAAATTTCTAGGCACTCTCCTTTCCCAAATTCCAAGCTTTCTTCGGTTGTGCTCTGTCATAATCACATCCGTAGTCGACATTCGTCTCAGCATCTCCGGGCAACTCAAACTGAGTAGCCTACCAGCGGCAGTAGCAAAGAAAAATTAAAAGAAAGAAACAATTCCAACCCAGTATCTCATACAGATAGTCGTGAAAAAGGGCGATCCATTTGTTTGTCACTTCTTATACATTGTATATAGTTTTTCTTTTTTAATTAAATGTATTCAACCATGACATATGGATCAAACTAGTACTTCGACTACGGAAAATATTGATTCTTTTGAAAATTTGAGGAACATCAAGTTGAATAGATGAGGTTTTTACTTGATAAAGATCTACACTGAACGATAAAATAAAACAATTTAATTTGCTTAAAACTTCATTATATTTGAACTAATGTTCAATTTAAACTAGTTGACGCGTTTCGCTAACACAGTAGCTTTCTCAAATCGAATGAAGGTACAATGAAAAAATGTTTTAATATATATACAGTGCATAAATACAGAATTCTATTATACTAATACTAACGAAGGTATTGAAAAAAATTACCTGGAAATTCATTCACTCCAAACATTTCTAAGCTATCTTCTGGGTAAAAAGGTTTAATAATGGAGAGCGATTGATATCTATTTGCTCGTTAAGAAGGTTACCTGAATATTTTTTTTATCTCAGAAGCTTCTAAAAGATTGAAACTAAAGTATTTACCTTCTATATGTAGATCATCATGTCAATTTAGATATTTTGAATATATTTCACAATTCAATAGCAAAATTAAATATGTAGGTAGCAACAATATAGAAGTTGCTGATTTCTTGAGTCGAATTGAGGTAGACTAAATGGATAACATTAATTTTATTTCACAGATGTACCCTATTAATTTTCAGTTGACTAGAGCGAGCACAGCGGGTTCTATAAATTCAGATATACTATATTTTTGGTTACTTTTGGGGAAATTTCGGTTTGTTAGCACGATACATCCCCCTAAGTTATACAAGTGACCAATTTTATGATAGAATATTGTTCAGGGCATCTCACAAATGCGGAAAAGTTAATTTTAATAATTAAAACCGTTTACTTTTTAACACAATGACAAAGAAAATCTCTAGAAAACATTCACTGTTAGTGGGTAATAATGTTATCTAATAATAAATTGATTTACTTATACTTACGATAAATTTATTCTCGGGCTATATTATAACCTTGTTTACTAAAAACGCACATGTACTACTCACAACGGTCGATAACCAACTATTTATTTCTACTTCATGACAGAGGCCGTATACACGTATATGTAATATAATTTCATTATCGTCGTATAAATGGAGCGAGTTGTATTGAAAAAGAACCGGGTACCCTGTTTTAGGCAGCTACCCCGTTTTGCCCGCTTGTTCCCTAATGTAGCTCATTTAGGTTATAAAGCAATTAAAAACATATATTTTAGGTCTCTTATAAGCAAATAAACGGTTTTAAAGATTAAAACTAACTTTTCTGCATCTGTGAGATGCCCTGATTAATATTCTATCATAAAATTGTCACTTGTATACACTTCGGGGGATGTATCGTGTTAACAAACCGAAATTTCTACAAAAGTAACTAAAAATGGAGTGTATCTGGAGGTATAGGACCCGCTGTACTCGCTATAGTCAGCTGAAAATCAATAGGGTACATCTGTGAGGCTCCTTGAATAATCTCCAATTATAAAATTTCTCCAAAAATGACAAAAAAGTGGCATTTCAGGTACCATAGCACCCGTTGTACTAGTTCTGGTGAGCTAAAAATCAATAAGGTTCATCTATAAGACGCCCTGAATAATATTCAATCATAAAATGGGTCACTTGTATACACGCTGGAGGCTGTATCGTGCTAACAAACTGAAAATTCTCCAAAAATGACAAAAATGTCGTATTTAAAGTACTATAGCACTTGTTGTACTGACTCTGGTGAGCTGAAAATCAATAGGGTTTATCTGTAAGATGTTCTGAACAATATTCAATAATAAAATTAGTGACTTTTTGCACTACGGAGGTTGTATCGTACTAACAAACTGAAATTTCTCAAAAAAATTGTAAAAATGTGCACTCGTTGTACAGGCTTTAGTGAGCTGAATCTCAATAGGGTTCACCTTTGAGACGCCCTGAATAATATCCATTCATAAAATTGGTGACTTGTTTATACGCCGGAGGCTGTATCGTGCTAACAAACTGAAATTTCTCCATAAATGACAAAAATGTCGTATTTAAAGTACTATAGCACCTGTTGTACTGACTCTGGTGAGTTGAAAATCAATAGGGTTTATCTGTAAGATGTTCTGAATAATATTCAATAATAAAATTGGTGACTTTTTGCACTACTGAGGCTGTATCGTACTAACAAACTGAAATTACTCAAAAAATTGTAAAGATGTCGTACTTCAAGTGTCATAGCATCCGTTCTACTGGCTATTGTAAGCTCAAAATCAATAGGGTTCATCTGTGAGATGTCCTAAACAATATTCAATCATAAAATTTGTGATTTGTTACACTCCGGAGGCTGTATCGTGCTAACAAGACATGTATCGAAAAGTGGCCGACGACATCGACGACGACGACGCATACACACAGGATTTTTGTTCTAAATACCATTTTTCGCGTTGTTCTTGATGAAAAACGTAAAAATAACTCAATTTTTTTTCAAAATTTCAACTTTTTTGTGTGTAAGCCAATACTTTTCTCGCATATTAGATAGGTTGGGCAGAAAAGTTAAATATACGTCATTGGACAAAATGATGTGTTCAACGTCAAAAAGTAAAAGTTTTTAAGCACACCAAATCTACTGTAGGAAACGTTATCGTTGCTGAAGGTAGATTTTAACATATTCATATAGACCTAGTAGGTCCTTTAAAAACTTCTGAGGGATGCACTCACCTATATATCAATAGTAATTGATAAAGCTACTGGGTGGGTCGACGTATATCCACTTAAAAACATTGAATCAGAAAATGTCATTAGAACTTTAACAAATAAATATATTCCACGTTTTGGAATAACCTGTAAAATTACACATAATCAAGGTGCTCAGTACGAATCTAACATGTTTAAGGAATTTAGTAAAATATTAAGTCTTCAAAGTATATACACTACAGCTTATCATCCAGAAGGAAACGGCATGATTAAAAGATTCCATCGTACTCTTAAATCAGCACTTATACCAAAACTCATTTCAAATAACGGGAAGGAAAAATTGCCTTTAATTCTTCTAGGTATTCGATCTGCAATCAAAGAAGACTTACAGTGTTCATCTACAGGGTTTATGGGCAAACACCGCGTCTTCCTGGCGAATTTTTTAATAATAGAAAGGAAACTGTAGATATTTATCCTATTGTAATTAAACTTCGTGAAATCTTTAACAATATTAAACCATCCCATGTACAGAGACTTAGTTCAAAAAATAGATTTGATTACCCAAAATTAAAGAGCACAGAGTTTGTTTTCCTAAGGAGTTCCAGGTATCAAATCAAGTCGTACAGCTCTGTATGACGGATCTTTTAAAGTCATTTCTAGAACTGACAAAATTCTAAAAGGCAATCGTAGAGTAACTGTCAACATCGACATGGTCAAACTAGCTCTCTTGTTAAATAAACAAAATGATAATTATCAAGTACCAATCAAAAAAACAAAGCAAGTAACTTTTTCTATAAATACCATAGTTCATAATAATTCATTAAATTTGAATTGTGTTTTCCTTTTTGATTTTCTTTAACAGAGGGGGAGTATGTACTATGTTTATTTTATGGTATTATGGTAAACTGAAAATTGTTTCGATATTACTACCATAGTTAGAGTAATGGTCGAAACAGTGCATTTATTATTTTATGGTTATATGTAATGTTTTTGAAGTGACAATCATCTGATCTCTTTTGAACGTATGATTAAAGTAAGAATGGAGTGGTATCTGGAATCCAAATCTATTTTCACGACTACACAATACGGTTTCAGCAGAGGCAAAGGAACCATAGAAGCAGAATCGCAACTAGTATCGGACATACAATGTACGTTTTCAGATAATGAATATCTTGCGTGTTATTGTTGTCGATCTTAAGGGTGCTTACGAATCAGTTACTTTGGACATATTAGAATCAACCTTATTGGTATAAGCAAAAAAGCTTCAAATATTGTAGAAATATTTAAAAATCGTGAAATATACATTATAGATCATATCAATACTCTTCACGGACCGAGAATTCTTAATCGGGGATTACCCCAAGGAGCGGTTCTTAGCCCTTTGTTATTTAATTGTCTACACTTTAGATCTTCACATTTTATTTGATGAAAACATCAGAACCATTCAGTATGCTGATGATATATGTGTCCATATAATTCATAAAACATACAACCAATGTGTGAGAGACCTTCGATACGTAATGTACTGCCTCCAAGCTTGGCTAAACGAGCACTCCTTTTAGTTATCCCCCAATAAATCAGCGATGAAGGTCTTCACCCGTCATCGTCTAGTATTGGGAGATATTATAAAATTAGGTAAAATCAATATTCCTATCCTTGATAGTTACAAATATTTAGGGATTGTAATAGATAAAAAGCTAACTTGGAAAAAATATTTAGAGCACATTAAAAATAAATCAGAAAAAGGAATAAATGTGCTTAAATGTGTGACAGCGAGGAATTGGGGGGAGCGGGGAAATTATTTTACAGAGCGTATAAGATCAATTATAGACTACGGTTGCATATTTTATGGATCCGCAGCAAATTCGAATTTACTAACAGTAGATAGAATACAATTAAAAGCCTTAAAAATTTGTCTTGCTGTTTACAAATCTTCCCCATCACCAGCAGTATTAGCAGAGGCCCAAGAACCCCCACTCATAATTCGAAGACAATTTTTGACTCAAAAAAATAATATCCTTAAGTACAATATCTTGCAATTGTATCGTTAAATCTATTCACAGATTGGCTATAGAAAACCTAACAAACAAGTATTGGCAATTCAAAAATAATCAACCCTTAGCAGATGCTTAACATTTATACCAATAATTTGGTGGAAAAAATACAAAATTCAAATTCTCCTTTTGACAGCAACCTTCGATACAACCTCATTATGTTTAGACCAACTACCGTAAGGCGTAATTAAAATAATATACCAATTCATAACAACGCACTTGTGAAAAGTATCATATCCAACTTGGAAAATTATAATATTATTTTCTGTGATGGTTCAAAAGTCTCAAACGGAACTGGTTGTGCATTTCTCATCTTAAACAGAAATTTATCCTATAAATCTCGGATAACAGATATGTGTTCCATTTTTACTGCAGATGCATACGACATTTTACAGGCACTGGAGGGGGTAGGAGAAGAAAATGCCAATAATTCAATAATTTTTTCAGATTCCCAGTCTGTCTTAACAGCTTTAGAAAAACAAAATTTAAGTACATTTTCTAATTATATGATTAATTTGATTAGACTGAAACTTTATAACTTTACAAAACAAAACATAAATATAATCTTATCATGGTTAAGAGGACACGCGGAGATAATCGGCAATAACATTGCCGATATCGCCGCCAAAGAAGCCACAAGTTTGGAAAATATAGATAGAATATATACAATCCCTGACATTACTAGCATCTTCAAAAAAGAAATAAGGAAAAATAACCATTACATTCTTATTCACCATAGTCTTCCAAATAAAATTCCCCATATACAGTACTCCAGACAATATTGCATATACGTTATCAGAATGAAATTAAATCATGGTGGCTTACCGTCTCACCTACATAAAATTGGTGGCCTACATTCCCTCTGCTCACGTGACAACAGCTTGGTAGGAGATCTCAACCATTTAATTTTTCAATGCCACAAGTTTCACCGTTACAGAATAGTTATTTATGTAACAAGTGTGTAAAGTAGTATGACCAAACCGCAATTGTAACTGAAATCGGAAGATGGTTCAAAACAAATAATAAAATCGAAACGTAATAGAGATAGGTATATGGAATGATTATAATAATTATAATTATAAGCTAAAAAACCTATTACATTTGAATAGGTATTTTACACAAAATAAACATGTGCCCTTTTATATACTCCTGTAGACAGAAACAGAATAGTTATTTATGCATAAAGTGGTGCTTTTTTTCACGATTGGAAAATTGACGCATGAGCCGCAGGCATTCAAAAACCAAAAAGGTATCTCATTTAGGTTGCTCCAAATGGACTAAAAATGGCGTCGTACCACTTGAACAATAAGGTCCCAGGTTTGTCACTGGCATTGCGAAGTTATTGTTAGTAACAAAGATGGTTATTTTTCTAAACCAGTGAAATAATATATAAATTTCTTATTTATATATGAAGAGTGCAGGGAAGAAAGGGGAAAGGTCATTTTTGAATGTTTTTGAGAAATTTCAATTTTAAAGTTTGAAACCCTATTTTAAATAGAATAATGACTTATTTGTTACTTTTATAATTTAAATGATTTAAATAAGTACCTGGTAATATTTTCATAAAGAATAAAATAAAAAATTGCTTATACAGGGTGCGAAAAAAATTTATTTTTACAGAGTTACACAGTAAGTACACTTATATTTTAGGTTTTGAATTTTGAAACCCTATTTTAAATAGAATACAGATTTATTCGTTACTTTTATAATTCCCTGTAACATTTTCGTAAAGAATAACATGAAAATTACTTATACAGGGTGCGAAAAACATTTATTTCTATACACAGTAAGTATGTAAAATTAGAATTTAGGTTTTCGAAATATTTTGTTTCTTCTTGGTTAAGGCCTTTCTCTTAATTGGGATGACGGTGTGCGGCAAGTTCTTATAAAAGTTAATTGCCTTCTCAGTGCTGCATAGTTTCTTAAGATGTATTAAATCGCCATATTTCTCTGCAGATATTGGCTTCAAATCTGAAAAAGAATTAAATAAGATGTAGTTAAAAAAAACAAGGTTCTCTTTATGATGTTTTTCTTACCAAAATAAAGTTTAGGTGGTAGGACAAACTGACCATCTGGAAGCTTGGGTGTGATTATATTTTTCGATGCAACAATGCGGTTGTTGATTACTGAGGTGTTCCAGCATCCATTGTATGTGTTCCTGAACTCAATTATTCTAGGATGATCTTGTGAAATTTTCACTTCTCTAGTCTCCCGAGATTTAAATGAAGGTTTGGTCATATAAATTGAGTCCAATAATTCTGTCCAATTTCGAAGAAGAGCTTGGTCAACTTCAATTACAGTAAAAGGTTCTGGTTTTACTCTACATGATTTTATTTCATTAAACCAATCTTCTGTAAGTTCAGCAGGAATTTTTTGATTAATTAACCCCATGTCCCTGTCGCACTCCATGTAAGAGTGCCCCCGGATCGGAAAAATCACTTCTATAGTATCTAATCTTTTAGCAACATGGACGACGTAATGCTAATACCGAAAAACTGTAAAGTTCTTATTTTCACACCCGCACGAGTCACAGAAGATGCGCAAATATCTAACCTTACTACTCAGTTGAACAAAAATAAAGAAGTGGAGTAAAGACGCGACTTCGTTGGATCCTTTTCCGCCAATTATTTCTGGATAACAATAAAAGGTAGCACTGTTCGTTGATAGCACGTGAATGTTGAAAGAATGTAAAGTAAGTTGCCTTTTATAATATATATCATTGGTAGATAGATTTGGCATAAGTAGATTTTTTGAAAGTCCATCGCAATACATTCAAAATCAACTTGCTTCATGGCTTGTTTCCTGGCCAATTTTTTTCGCTGGTAAAATACTTTAGCCTTACTTTTATGCAGGTTATTCTTCACTGTTTTTTTTCTTATCTCTGCTTCAGTACTTTTTTTCATTTCGTCAGTAACATCTGTACCACGTAGCTTGCTTTGAAGAACCTTAAGTTCAGCGTTCAGCTAAAAACTGGTCACACGAGCTGCAGGTATCGTTTCGTGGGTAACCAAAGCTTATATTAAAATTGGTAATAAATATATGTCGATAGGTTTCGTATGACACAGGAGGATTCTTTGCTTCCAGATACAAATTGTGCATTTTTTTAATGTTTAGGTCTTCAGGTAGGTACAGCTTTCTTGTCTTAGATCTGCTATAATAACTGTTGCGTCCCCTAAAACTGGAAATATGTGATTTAATCGTGCTTAATACGTGTTCTGGTAACTTATGCTTCTTAATATTATAGCCTCGCTTGTCCTTAGATACCTTGCCAACATTTTTTGAAGATTTCTGAATAGTTTCAATTCGTTTCTTTCCAATACCGTGCAAGCTTAAAAATGCTTTAAAGCATACTGGCACTTCTACGGTTCTTTCATCATTTCGTATTCTCACCCTAAACGCATAAGAAGCATAATGTAAGTTGTCACAAAGTTCATTTTTAGGTCTTCTTCGTTTCACCGGTAGTACCGTAGTTAGCCCGCCCAAGTACATGTTTTGATCATTACGATTTAAAGAATTAAAATGGTTAATCATAAATGACCGGTTTTGTTCGTTAACAACACTGAAACACTTTAGTCTTTTGCAGTGGCAATCTTCACCAACCTCGTGGCTTTGTTCTCGAAGTTTTTTCATCACATTACTGACTCGACCCGTAACTTTTCTCTTCCTGGTTTTCGCACAAGGAATGATGCCTTCATTATTACTCACTATCATAGCTTCAGTATCGCTAGCCATTTTTAACTTGAAACTTCAGCTAGGAACACGATCTTGTCAAACACAATTTACGCAGCGATACCAGCAGTAAGCACGTCACACTCGCGTGATTGCTCGAGTAAACTGAAATAGTGTAAATATGTCGGCAAATCAAGCAAATTCCAGTCAGGTCTCGACTCGAAAAGATTGACCTTTCCCATTTCTTCGCTGTCCGCACAGACATTCCCCTTTTCTTCACTGTAAGGTATATTAATAAACACGTTTTAATATTGACAGACCTCGATTCTTCCCTGTTTAGACATACATACTAATTCTATACGTATTTAGCTACGCATTTCCACCATAAACTCGTTTTGCCAAAAAATTGACCTTCCCCCTTTCTTCCCTGCACTCTTCATATGTATATTGAATTGATGGATTCGAAAATGCATATTTTTGCTAGAAACTGCTACAAAACAAAAATAATTAAAATTTAAGGAAACTTGCCTTTACTTTGTAGAATGTGAAAAACTAGAAACTATGAGGTTGTTATTTTGAAAAGTGATGAAGCAATTCAAACATCAACCATCTGTATTGCTCCACGTTAGATACATCTATTATGTAAGTAATGTACCTAATAGTATATATTATTAATTCCAGCAAAACAATAGTATATGACAAAGAAGTATCTACAACTGTTGTAGGCAGTACAGTTAAAGTACGTGTTCCAGATACATTATTTCTAACGAAGCCTATAACATGTATTACAGTAAGTACAATATTGATTTTGCCACTATTCATATAATTTTTTGCGCGATCGATCTTTTTTGTTTATTTACAGCATCGGTTGTCAGGACGGTAGGTTGTGTTTAGTGGTTTCTAAGTCCAACACGTCGGTAAGTGATTTACTTACCGTTCAGACGTCGGTAAGAACAGAACCGAAGAGAACAATACGAAATACATTTGTTTGTTGATAGATAATAGTTTCGAAACACTTAGCGACTGCCCAACGATTATTAAATTATATCATTGGGAAGTTGGCAACCGCCTACTTTATACCAAAATGCAAATATATTTTAAACTGATCGAGAAGTATAAATCACTTTTCGTTCATTTCGAAGAAATTTAAATTATTTCATTTGAAATTTATTTCAATACGATCGCGCAAAAAATGGTATAAGCATCTCGAACGTTAAGGGTTTTACCAGTCTCCAGCCAGATTTGGTGGCTTCGCTACGCTCAGCCTCCAAACATTGTGTCGACCGGTAAACAACCCTTACCGTTCTTAATACTTAATATACTATTGAAGTGTCGCGAATGATATTTTCTCACTTTGTTGAAGACGATTATTACATGGAAGTTACAAACAATCTCTCTGATTATACAATTATTATTCTTTTTATAGTTTTTATTAACATAAGCCAAAGAGAAAACGATGAGGTTTCTCCGGAGTTTGAAATGACTGGAAAATTATTGAAGGCCTTTTTTCTTGTTTCTTCTCATTCTTCTTTTCAGTCTACTTTTGTAAATTGTCAATGCTACTAATACTATATACATAATACAAAATATTATAACATAGAATAAAATTTTGTAATAACAGATTTTTTCGAAATGAACGGGAGCCAAGTCCAATCTTGTTAATTTCGATTTGTCTTCTTGGGGCAGCACGCTTTGAATGTTACCATGTTCATCTAAATTCACTGAGTCTATTTGGACTTTATTTTAATGAAAAAAGTCTGTTTTTGAGTCTTCGACCGAAAATTGTAATTTAGGAAGTTAGAGCACTTTTATATTTTGGCATAATACTTGCAAAAGTTTTTAATATAAAATTCTTTGTTGAAACTACGTACTGGTTATTAAATTCAATTATATACCTTATAACTACCGTTTCATAGAATGTTGTTAGTTAAAGATTTCACCTCATTTTTGGGTGGCCACTGTGTTAAATGAAAATATTACGATCCATTGGTTGTCTTATTTCTTCTAAATTTTTACAT
Organism: Galeruca laticollis; assembly: GCA_963921935.1. Classification (NCBI taxonomy): domain Eukaryota; kingdom Metazoa; phylum Arthropoda; class Insecta; order Coleoptera; family Chrysomelidae; genus Galeruca; species Galeruca laticollis. Next base: position 119,603,537 of record OY998178.1, on the reverse strand, counting down.
TATTGATAATCACTGGAATTTGTTTGCATATGTATATCTCTTGACTGAGAGGTATTTGAGTAGTTGTATTTCGCAAGGGGAGTAATTGGTAACTTTTGGAGATCAGTACACAGGAAATCTTCTTGAAATATTTCTTTGCAGCATTCTTCTGAGGTGTAATTTTCATCGCTTAGAAGGATAAATGTTGATTGTGATATAATCGTTTTAAAGGATTGTTTTGATGGTGTAGGTGAAGAATAGAGATGATAGTATTTATATTCTGAATTCCCGACAATTTGTATTTCTAGTATGAAAATAATATTCTTACCTTTACTATAGCTTTTGATTTCAAATATTCTCCCAAACAATAAAATCTTTTGCAGAGACACATTGATTGGAATTCTTTTATTTTTATCTATGTTTTTACTGACTACTAAGATTTCAGAAAATAGATCGTTTAGGATCAACTATTTCTAACTATTGTTTGTCATTTTGGTATCCGGGATCACATCAATATGTCAAACCTCCCCTCACAACCACTGCTCTCAAATACCACCACTTCTTCAACCCCCATTAAACAATCTATCTCGATAAACACAAATACCCCTTCAACACCCATAACTTATTACTCCCCCGGTACCATCTCGAGATCAAGCCATCATTATGCCTCCTATCTCCAACACTGTACTATTCGATTATAAGAAAACAATAGGTAACATTGTCTCTCCCAAAAACGTACATTTCGCCGCATATGTATCTATTTATCATCTACCACTCAAGTCGGCGACCTTCTAAAATCGAATCAAAACATCATAGTTAATTCCAATGTCATTCCTATTCGTCGGTTTATTTTCCCCACCAAAAGAATCCTTATTTCCAATGTCAGTCCTTCCATTCCACATTCCGTTATTGAAAAAGCCCTGTATGACTAAGGATTAACACTTACCTCCCCTATTTCATACGTCAAATGTGGCTCGCCTGATGACGAATACGCACATGTCCTGAGCTTCCGCCGTGTAACTTACGTTCTGCCCACCAGTAATAATTTTTCACTGCAAACTTCGATTCTTATTACGCATGTAAATACATGACACAGAATATTCATTTCTACTGATAAACTTGAATGCTTTCTTTGCAAACAGACTGGACATACCGCTGAATCATGTCCCAACACTTCCCACGACCTTCCCCCCTCCCTATTAAATACTTACGTCAATCTTGAACCCTCCACTTAAGCTGACCCAGCTAATACTGATACCTTTTCAGACAATCCCGAATTACCCTCTCAAGTGCCACTCGCTTCCACCTCCCCTGTACCTGTCGAAAAACGAACCCGATCTAATGATAGCACTCTTGACTCTCCGCAGTCTATATCACCTTCCGATACTCCTCTCGCTAATCCCACTCCAATGCCTCTTCCAGAATTTCCTAATTCTAATTCAAAAAAAATTGCAAAAAAAAGAACCAAAAAATCCAAGCTGGCGGAAGATGATTGTCACAATATAAGCACCGAATCACGTTCTATCATACATAAACTTTTTGGAGAGTCTCCTAAATCCTTCTCCCTTAATAGCATCCAACCTATTGCGTTCCTCGAAAATACTTTCCGCGTCAACGACCCTCTACCTGAAGCCAATAAATTTATCTCCGACAATGCCTCCCTACTGCAAGATCTATCCTAAATTTATTCTAATATCAACGACTCCTCTACACTATCTCAGTAACTAACCTCTTTCCCCCTTTAATTAGTAACATTCTCTCTAATTCAATGGAACTGCGATGGATTTTATCCTCGCTTGGAAAGAATTCAGAAAATCGTATCTTCCCATACCCCTGACTTACTCTGCCTCCAGGAAACCAACTTCAAAATTGACCAACAGTGCAAGCTAAAAAAACTGTATGAGACCCAGTGGTGGTACTTCAATATTTGTATCTAGCGATGTATACTCATCTCATCTACCACTAACCTCAAATCTAGAGGCAATTGCTGATCACCCCATTAATGAAGAAGACTTTTCCGACCTAATATTTCAGCTCCCCCACCCATACATCTTTGTTGGTGACTTTAATGCACATCACACCATGTGGGGCTTAACTCGTGGTTGCACTAGAGGCAAAGTTATAGAAAACGTCATAAACTCCTCCGGAACCTGCTTGTTGAATACTGGCCTCAACACTCACTTTAACATTTCCTTCGGCTCCTTTTCTGCCCTTGACCTCAGCTTATGTGACCCTAAAACTGCACTATCCCTTTCCTGGCAAGTTTCAGATGACCTTCATGATAGCCACCATTTTCCTATCATTATATCCAATCAATATAATAAGAAAACTATAACTAGAAGCTTTTGGCACTTGAAAAACGCAAGTTGGTCTGAGTTTACTTCTCTCTCCCAAACTTATTTATCCTCTTTTGCTATTTCTGCAAACATAAATGACACTCTAAAAATGTTTGCTGACAGCATACTTGCCGCTGCAGAGACTCTCATCGGTAAATCAGTCACTACCTCTGCACAAAAAACTGTGCCTTGGTGGAATTCAGCTTATGAAAATGCCATCCGAAAGTCCAAATATGCCAAACAGGTTTAGACGAACTAGAACACAAGAAAACCTCCTCCTACACAAACAGCTCAAAGCTAAAGCTGAATTATTAGTCAAGCAAAGCAAAAAATCCTCATGTCAAAGCTATACCTCCTCGCTGAATCATAATACAAATCCTAGTCAAGTCTGGAAAATAATTTCACAAATTCAAGGCAAGTAAACCAATACTAAAATTCCTTCCTCAATATTGAATGATACTGTTATCTCCGACAACCAAACAATTGCCGATTGACTCGCACAAAATTTTGATGAAAAATTTAATAATCGTAACCCCAATTCTGTTTATGACAATTCTCATATTCAGCATTCCTTCACTTTTCAGTCAAACCTTCATGACGTTGCTTCCGTCAACGCCCCTTTCAGCCTAAATGAACTGAAATCTGCCTTGTTTACTTGTAGAAATTCTGTAGCCAGCTCTGATGATGTTCCTTACATCTTTCTCAAAAAACTATACAATCCATCTCTCTCTCTAAGCTTCTCGAAATCTATAACCTTATCTGGAATACTAATCAGTTCGATGACGCATGGCGCAAATCCATAATTATTCCAATAAAAAAAGCAAAGCAATCCACTTTATCGTCCAATTCCTTCCGACCGATTTCACTCACTTGCACAACCTGCAAACTTCTGGATAAAATGATCAATAGAAGACTACTATGGTTTCTTGAATGAAAAGTACAAAATCATTCCTAATGCTCAATCCGGCTTCCGGCGTCATCCATCCACTCGCGACAACCTTGTTCTTCTCCAAACATATATCTCTTCAGCAATAAACAATCACCAGGACGTCGTTGCAACCATCTTTGATATTGAAGGTGCCTTTGACTCGATATCTAGAACGGCAATACTAATAAACTTTCCCAATATAATCTTCATGGTAACATTCTATCGTTCATTCATAATTTCCAAATTTGTAGAACCTTCAGGGTTTCCGCTAATGGCAAAATCTCCTTGCCTCACCCACAAAAGGCTGGTGTCCCTCAAGGATCAGTATTAAGTTCTACACTATTCATCCTCACAATAAACGAGCTCTGTTGCCAGTTTCCTGCTCCCATAAAATATGTCCAATATGCTGATGACCTATTTGTTTATTGTCATGGTAAATCGATCTCATCCACTTGCAAACTCCTTCAAAATCACAGTAAACCTTCTACAGTATAGATCTTCTCACCTGGGATTATCCTTATCTCAAAGTAAATCCAAACTAATCAAGTTTTCAAGAAGAACATTCTCTCCTCTACCTCACATCTTCTTTAATAATTCACCCTTACCCACTGTAAATCAATGTAAAATTCCCGGAATAACCTTCGACTTTTGACTTTACTGGAAACACCATATCCATGAACTCAAAGGCATCTGTCTAAACAGATTAAGCTTAATTAAAACGCTCAGTCACTTTCACTGGGGTTCCGACAAAATCGTATTATTAAGAGTTTACAGAGCTCTCACTCGCTTGACTATGGTTGCTTTATTTACATGTCAGCCCCCAAATCTGTCACAGATTTGCTGAACTCTGTTCACAATACCGCTCTCTGCCTCTGCCTTGGTGCCTTCCGCTCTAGCCCTGCTGATAGTCTCCATATTGAAGCTAATGAATCACCCCTCCCCTTAAGACGACAATCCCTACTCCTTACATATGCTGCCTCTGTATCCTCCAATCCTGTTCACTCACTTTTCACTTCAACGACTAATCTCCCTACTAACCCTCGAACAATTATTATAATATATCAAACTCTCGTTGCTCATGATATAACAGTCTGTCTCATCTGGCTACCATCTCACATTGGAATTGCTGGTTACGAAACTGCGGATCGCCACGCGAAAGAAGCTGCCTCTAGCAACAATCCAAAACGCATAGTCCAACTCGCCAGCGACCTCAAGTTCCATTTCAAAAACTTCACGCAAAAATCTTGGCGACATCTATGGCGCAATAGTACGACAGCACTTCACGATATCCATTCATCTACTTCTCCTCTTTCCCTTTGCTTTTTAACAAGGAGAGAGGCCGCTATAATCAGAAGAATTCGAATCAGCCACACCAAACTCATACACGGTTATCTGATGTCTTCAGGAAATCGTCCTGCTTGCCATAGCTGTAATGCTATAGTGACCGTTAAGCACATACTTACTGACTGCAAACAATTTTCCGAAACATATCAACGATTTAACCTAAGGCATAACCTCAAGGAAATGCACCACTGCCCCACCGAGATCAAGAAAGTCTTACAGTTTCTGAAAGCTACACATCTCTACCATAAAATCTAATTTAAAAATAGTAATAGTTGTTATTTAATTTCATGTAAATGTTTGTAATTATTTTTCTGTGCCAATGACCAGCGCTGTCGAGGCACGTTAAGCTAAAATAAAAAAAATATATGTATACACGTCTAATAGTTTGTTTTAGTCTGTGCTGTTTCTAAATGAAGAGGAAATAGACTAGGATTGTCATTTAGGTTAATCATTGGGGTGTGTCTGGTTCTGCTTTGGCGAACCAGAGGAAGAATCTGTAATAGGAGCTTTCCTTATTTCTTTAATATGTACAATTTGTTTGTGTATTATTTGTTCCTTACGTTTAAATGATTTTCTGGATATTTCTAAAAATGTTTTTATTTATTCGATTTTTGGGGTTTTGTTTGAATACAGTTTGACCTATTTTAAATTGTATATTTGTATAAAAGCTAGATTTGGTCGTTTGGGAACAGGCACGTCGATTTTAGTTCTCAGATGCGCTTTTTTGGTGTACTTATAATGTTGACGTAATCACTGTTCGATTTATGACGTCATCATCTTTTTTTAAATGGGGGTACCCTATTTTGATAGTACCATAAAAAAGAACGCATTTTTTTGTGTACGTATGTATTATTTTTTTGTGACATAACCGGAGGTTCAAGAAATAAATGAAATTGACATGTAAATGTACTGGACTAAATACACCTAAAAACTATTAAATTAATTGCTCAAGTCGCAAACCATTTGCCTCTTGGTGATATGCAAGTTGATGTTGAAACTCTTGCAAACATTGAACACCGTTAATTGAATCAATTTGGGTCCTAACTCTCTATTTTAGTTGAACAATACTAGGTCTGTTAACGTAAAGTTTTCACTTAAGGTCCCCCCACAAAAAATCTGAAGGGGATATATCAGGAGATCTGGCTTTCCATTCTCAAAATCCTCGTCTACCAATAGATCTATGCTCCCGGGTAATTCACCAAGGTACCAGGAAGATGGTGCGCAATGGTATTACGCGCGACATGTGTGTGAATACCTAAATAATATTTTTCCCTATAAATGTATTGGCAGACGAGGATTTTTAGAGTAGCCAGCTAGATCTCTTGATCCATCTTCATTAGATTTTTTGTGGGGAAACCTTAGTTAAGTGAAAAGTTAAAAGATCTAATAATATTGATGTTATAAAAGAGAGAATTAGGATCGAAATTAATTTAGTTAAGGCTGATACCGTTAATAATGTTTAAACATCATCTTGCATATAAAATAAGGTTACACCTGCAGATTCACCAATTTTAGTTTTCAATAATATAAAATGTTTCAGGCTTTGGATAATGAAGAAACTGAGAGCTTTCCGGTGATAGAAGAAGGAGGTATTGATCAACTATATGTTATCATATCTATACAACCAACCATTACAGAATTACTCAGTTTTAGAATAGTTGTATATACTGATTAATTATCATTTGGGTTAATTTTTATATGTAATTATTTTGAAAGCGTGCTAAATAAAAAATATTTGTTGTGAAGTATTTTTCATAAAAAGAATTAATTATTGAGAACCTCCATCTTTTTTCAATATTATTACGGAAAAAAACACCAAAAATATGTGAGTTGCCACCAAAGAATAGCGGGAAATATAACAAGTTTAAACTTGAAATATTGTATACAAATATCTCGGAAGCCTTTTTGACTAATATAGTTCAATTTTTATTGGATCTTAATATGCAAATTATTCCTTGAAACCCCTAGTCAGCCACATATAGTGTGATATTTGTCTTTGAAAATTGAAAAAAGGGCCAAACTTCACGTGGCGTCCACGATGTCCCCAAGATGGCGGAATAGAGTCTTGAAATAATCCGTCACAGCGGTTTTCGAGTCGATCTTACTTAAAACTCATATAAATCAATCTCGATCGCACTCGAAAATTACATTAAGTCTTCCTGGTATAATCCCTTAACGGATGGTTTACAACGATCCAACTCCGACAATCGCCACACTTACCTAGGAACAACTTTCCAAAACTTGCTACTACTCCTAATGCCAAAAGGAAAAATGAGACTGAACGCGAGATAGACAGCGGATATTTCTCCCAAAGCACGAACTCCAAAATTCACTCCGTGGAACGAGCCAATAGCGCGTCAGGAGCTTTATGAAAATAGAACAAATAATGTCAAAACAAGCCGTATACAGAGTTGCCTATAGAGTAGACTCGTTTATCGGAAAACTGTGTTCAGAGTTGCCTACAACTAAAAACGAAGTACAACATCTCCCCCTTCCCCACAGAAAAATTTACAGAAAAAACTCCCCGGAAATTTTCTTTCGCGCTAGCGATAACACCACAATCTTTATCAAAAACCCCAAATAAACCAAAAATCACCCCTATAGTATTTATAATAATATTTATTCACCATGTAAATTTACAATTAGAAAATATATACGTACATAAAAATCTCATTAAATTTAGAAAAACCACAGGAGGGTAAGCCCTCATGCTTGGCATAGAATAAAACATTTAAAATATAAGTATTTGTATAAATCTTGAACATCACCTAGACAATCTAAAATTAAAATTAAAATTGCATTGTTGAGTTTGATTGATACTCTATAGTCTATATAGAAAGGACAAGGAGTAATAAATCATTCATTTAAGTAGATTTCATAGACGTACCAAAATATATTTTAAGAGGGTATACCGTAAGGTACATTTTGTATTGAACGAATGAGTTGCAGCTATGCTAAAGAATATACGATTTAGGTCAGAGGTAACGGGATGTACTAATTTTAATAAAAAAAAGTGATAGAGGTACATAAATTTTAGTAAGTTTGATAAAGAAAGGCAACACAGTTTATTCCGGAGTATCCGAACTCTGCCACAAAATGCAGGTAGTCATTACGGGTTGTTCGAACTCTGCCAGTGTTTAAAATTTTGGAGATTAACTACCAAACCAGTAGGGGTCCAATAGCCTAATCCGATTTAACAATTTACCTTGAACTTTAGGTACTCAAATTCAATATAAGAAAATATTAATAACATACATATATTTTCAACGTATATTTGCCACTTCTAAAAAATTACATCTACATTACATCTACATTATATCTACATTACAATAAAATATATTCAATATACATAAACATATAAAAAAACAAAAAATTAAACGTGTGGAAGATTTTTACATGCAACCGTTTTCACAAACATAAAGCGAGAAATAACATTTTTCCTATATTGATCCAAATGATCATTAATGAAATTAATTTTAACATTAATAGTTTTTTTGGTTTTTTTCTGGCTTTGGTTTGCCGAACGAATTTTCGCGTATACCTCCGTTTGTAAATCCAATAACACACTAGTAAATTGAACAATGTTTGGATGTGCTTTGTAAAAAGAAGCACCGAAATGCGAATGAAAACTCTCACAAGAATTCGTTGTTCTCTTAGAAAAGGATGCATTATTTGCCCAAATAAGTGGTGGAAATATCGAATTTTGCGTTATATATGTTTTATTGACATAATTTCGGAATTCTATAACTCTTCCGTCATTCGGAAGCAAAAAATGTAGGTCATTATAAAAAAATTCTACAACTTCCTCAGGACTAAGATACATAATACCGAAATGTACTTTTAAGTATTCGCCAATTACAGAACCTTTCTGTCTGTACTCTTGTACCAAATGAAACTCCTGAATCTTACGAAACCAAGCTTGACAGAGATGAAATTTACAACCAAAAAGAATTTGATCTCTGCCAAAACATTCATATATAGCGTTATGAATGCTTAGTTCAAAATCTACTACGACTTCTTTAGGTTGAAAATTTAAGCCTACTTATTTACATTTTTGTCTTAAAATTAAAAACAAATTTGAATATGTTTGACTTGATTTGTCCGGCAGCAAACAAAAAACAAGAGGTACGTAATAGCCGTTTTTAAAACCATGAATGGTAAACATTTGGTAAAAAAAAGTTGAACAGTATTTAAAAGTCCCATCCATCAAAATACAATCCGAATTACATAAAAAATTAAGGTTGGAAAAACAGGAGAACACAATAATTTTAAATACCTGGTCTGCTGTTAATAGAAATTCCTCTTCTCGGTTCGTTCGTAACTGTAATTCACGAACACTATTAAATACTTCTTCCTGAATTTTAGGCTATAGTGTAAGTGCATCAACATCCTTCCCCTAATCCCCTAAATATCGATCAAAACAATCAAGATTTCTTCAAAATATTTAATTCAAGAAATCTTTGAAACCTTTCAGAAATATACATAATTCTATGGGCCTCCGATTTTATCTATTATAAACCCTAATGACTCTAATAGGATTAAACTAAATGGTTGCGACACACTTCGAACATTTCAGTAATCCTCAAATTGATACAAGTCAGGTAAAATTTTATTTTGTGGCAGAGTTCGGATATGCCCGTTTATTCATAATATTTTTTATTTGTATTACTCCTATATGTAGTGTTTGCGGAATTTTTCTCAGAAATTTTAAATGGCAAGTGGCCTACTGTAATCGGCTTAATACGATTACACCTATTTACAGATTATTCGATTATTGAGAGGGATTTTCCAAACAACCCAGTTTTCTTAGAAACATTATCGGGAATATTATTTTAAAAGAAAGTAGGTACAATAAATCAGTACTTAGTATTAGTTCTTTGAGTAAAGTTGTATGAAGTTGTATGGTTGTCATAATATTGTAAACAGTTGGAATATATTTAAAACATTTGTTGAATGTTAATTGTGCAAGTACCAAACAATGTCGATAAGCCAATGACCATCTAAACAGGTCCATTATCTTTAAATGCAAAAACTCTGATATTGAATTGTTATATATCATTGAAAAACAAGGATCCAAGTGCAAGTGTTGATGATATTGTGGAATTAACGGCTGCTATGCTGTGTGTTGCTAAATCAACAATTTATAGATTACTAAAAGAAAGCAAGAATGGAACTCTACAACCCCCTAAAACTCCTTCAGGCCAAAAACCAATTGAGATCGATGAGTCATTAAAACAAAGACTAAGGCGTAAAGTCCATGGATTTTACTTACGAAAGGAAATTCCAACACTTGACAAAATTATGACATCAGTGCAAGAAGATACGGACTATCCAAAATTCTCCAGAATGACATTATGCAAACTTTTGAAAGATGTGGGTTTCAGATATACAAAACATAATAGAAAATCTGTCTTGATAGATAAACCTGAAATAGTTTTTTGGAGAAGAGACTATTTAAGAAGCATTCGACATGCCAGAGAACAAAATTTGAAAATCTTCTACTTAGACGAAACATGGATAAATGCTGGATATACAGTCTCCAGATGAAAACATTAAAAGCGGAAGGCAGGCATTCGTGGAAGGTTTGTCGTTAGGTTTGCAGCCACCATCTGGAAAAGGAAAAAGACTTATCATTGTCCATGTTGGAAGTTCTGAAGGTTTTGTTGATGGTGGTGTTCGAATTTATGTTTATTTGAATTTAAGTAATATTTTACACAGTGACAACGCTGTAAAATCTTTCAACGTTACTCTCGGACTTCAAAAAAGAAAATTCGAGCGGCGACCACGTGAATACATCGTCGGCAAAGAAAAATGGTGTAAAAATGAATGTATTTTATTACTGTTTTATGTTAAAATAAATAATAAAAAACGAGTGGTGTTATTTCGACCAGTGAGGAAGAAAACCCCAACGAAACAGATGGTCCTTCAGCCAAATACAGCAATATAAAAGGTCAGTCCTTTCCATTACTAAAATTAACCTAAAATTGTTTGCCTATTTTCCCACTTGAGTTCAATATTGTCACGAAACCTCGTATAAGATATATCAAATATTGAATAAGTCTCGTTTTAAGTGTAGTTTGCATCGTTTTACGCTATTGTCTAGGCAAATAGTTGAAGGTCTCATATAAGAAATCTCGTAAACATATTCATTTGCATGAAATATTCGATGCAACACGTGGTTGTGTATTCTCGTAACCAATTGAAAGTGTCGATTACAATCACGGTAAACATATTCTCGCAAAACCTCGTAGTAAGCATATTAGTTGAAATCGCAATAATCGATAATAAATAAACAGTATTAATAAAAATCACGATGTCAGACGTAGAGGATACAAATCCTCAACTCGATTTATCACGATTGAAGCATAACAAAGCTCAAATCAAAAGAGAACTAACTCGTTTTCAAAACTTTTTGGATAAAACTGATCTCTCTACATCAATCGAATTAGTGCAAATTAGGGTGGAAACTATAAAACCTCTCCTCGATAAGTTCAGGTCGGTTCAAACGCATTTTGAAGAATTAATATTAGGTGATTTTCCCGATAATTATAACGAGGATGACTATACAAACGAAAGGGATGAATTTGAAACACGTTATTTTAAAGCTTTAGCTCAGGGTCATAAAATTCTAGATCAGCATTTTTCATCTCTGTCTCCGGCGTTAGATGGCGCTACGCCAAATAATCAAACAACTCACGGTGCGATGTTGCTAAATGTAGCCGCGAAACTACCATTATTAACATTGCCTGAATTTAGCGGTTCTTACAGTGAATGGCAAATATTTCGGGATATGTTTTGCGCATTAGTACACAATAATGGTACCTTATCCGATGTACAACGGTTTTATTATTTGAAAGCCTCCCTGAAAGGTGAACCAAAGAATTTAATTGCCTCATTAACACCCACTGACGCGAATTATAGTACAGCTTGGGAATTATTGAAAAAACGGTACGAAAATAAAAAGGTAATGATAAATTCTCACTTAAAAGAAATAATGGATTTGCCAATTTTAGTTAAAGAATCTCACTCGTCACTAAAAAGTTTCACAAACACATTCTTAAAAAATTATCGTTCACTAGAATCATTAGGAGAAAACGTATCCGAATGGAATACAATTTTAATCTATATTCTCGTTTCAAAATTAGACACAAATACAAAACGTGAATGGGAAATATGTTGTAAAGGCATGTCTTGTCCAAAAATTGATGATTTTAACGAATTCATAACACAAAGATGTCAATTATTGGAAGTTTTAGACACAAAGGCAAGCACCAACTTTAAAAAACCTTTTGAATCAAAATCATTTATAACATCAACCACATACCGTCCAAAATGTCCAAATTGCAAGGAACAGCATTTCATATATTTTTGTGACAAATTTAAAGAATTATCCATATCAGAGCGTCTTGAAAGGGTTAAAAAACTAAATCTATGTATTAATTGTCTACGATATGGACATAGGTCTTCAGAATGTAGATCATCGGGTTGCAAAATATGCCGACAAAGACATACGACTTTGTTACATAAATCTCAGGAAATCACGTGCGCGAATAACCAAAACTCTAATACCGCTAATAAAGTTGCCGAACCTCAGTCATTGAGTCAAACATATGTTACCGAAATTAAAGATAATCCAAAAAACGATGAAGGTGATATATTACCTCAGGGTAGTTCAGTAATGTCGAATACTTGTACAAATACAATAAGTTCGTTCATTTTATTATCCACAGCTATTGTCAATGTGTACGATAAGCATAAAAATATTGTACCCTGCAGAGTGCTGCTGATTCCGCTTCACAATCAAATTTTATAAGCTCTTCTATGTTCGAAAAATTACATGTGCCAAGCACGAAAATTAATCTTCTAGTTGTAGGAATAAATCAAATAAAAACAAATATATCTCAACGTGCTGAAATATCATTGTCCTCTCAACATTCCGGTTACAAAACAAAATTAAATTTTCTTGTCATACCTAAAATTACAGAAGTTTCACCACAAAGATATTTTGATACATCAAGCTTAAATATTCCTGACGACCTGCCATTGGCAGACCCGGATTTCAATATTCCCGCGGAAATTGACATGTTATTGGGCGGAGACGTTTTTTTTGAACTTCTTTGCATCGGACAAATTAAATTGGGAAAAAACTTGCCAATTTTACAAAAAACATTACTCGGGTGGATAGTATCGGGTCAGGTGCCATGCGGACAAGGCAAACTTGGCAAATCTGAGGTCATGTTATCAAATTGCTTTTTTATTGAGAATTCTTTAAACGATAACTTAGAAAAACTCTGGCGCATCGAAGAGATCAATCCTAATCCACGCTCGTTAACGACCAAAGAAGAAATAGATTGTGAGATGCATTTTCAAGAGAATACACGTCGAGATGAAACCGGTAGGTTTATTGTTAAATTTCCTTTGAAGACTAATTTCTTAAATTTAGGTGATTCCGAACAGTCCGCGTTAAATAGGCTATATTCTATGGAAAAAAGGTTAGCGAAAAATCCCGAAATTGAAAGGTCTTACGTTTCTTTCATGAAAGAATACCAAACTTTGGGTCACATGACGGAAATATCTCGCGACTCTTCTTCGAAAACCCCTATATATTATATTCCGCACCACTATGTTGAAAAACTCGATAGCTCAACAACTAAACTGAGGGTGGTTTTCGATGCTGCTTGTAAGTCATCCACGAATCTTTCATTAAATAATGTTTTAAAGGTCGGTCCTACAATCCAAAATGACTTGTTCTCAATTTTATTACGATTCAGAAAACATAATTTCGTTTTTATCGGTGATTTGACTAAAATGTACAGACAAGTATTAATTGATGAAAGCGAAAGAAATTTGCAGCGAATAGTCTGGCGAAACTCACCAAAGGACGAAGTTAAACACTTCCAACTCAACACGGTCACCTATGGCACAGCGTCAGCCTGGTTTATTTCTACGCGCTGTTTGCTACAAATATCTCGAGATATAGCTGATAATTACTCCGTAGAAAGTGACATAATTGCATCCGATTTTTACGTTGATGATCTCCTCACAGGATCATCAAACCTCGATACACTTAAAAAACTGAGACAAAATATTTCCACAATTTTATCCGAATATGGGTTCGAGTTAAGAAAATTTCAATAAAACAATCGCGAAATTGTTCATGATATAAATAAACACGGTAATGTTGACGATAAATATTCAATCACAGATGATTCAAGTATCAAAACTTTAGGTGTCTCTTGGATACCAAATCTCGATAAATTCGAATATAATTCTCAAAACCTCTTAATCGAAAATGATAGAGCCACTAAAAGAAATATACTCTCATTTATATCAAAGATTTTTTATCCACTCGGTATATTAGGTCCGTTGACGATACGAGCTAAACTGATAATCCAAAAACTCTGGCAACTGCGACTCGACTGGGATGAAAGTCTTCCCAATGAATTATACACAGAATGGTTGGAAGTAAGAAACGAATTATCTCAGGTTGGTTCGTTGCATATTCCACGTCACGTCCTCGTAAAGGAGCCAAATGTCATCGAAATTCACGGTTTTTCGGACGCGAGCGAAAAGGCATATGCCTGTTGTATTTACCTTCGTTCGATCAGCGTAGACAATAAAATCGAGTCATTTGCTCTGTGCCAAATCACGAGTTAGCCCCTTGAAATCAATTTCATTGCCGCGATTGGAGCTTTCCGGATCTCTTTTATTAGCTAAATTAATGGCTAAATGTAAAGATGCTTTAAAATTAAAGATACAACAAACTTTTCTTTGGACAGATTCAACGATTGTACTATCTTGGATATCTGCCGAACCAAAACGTTGGAAAACGTTTGTTGCTAATCGTGTCGCGGAAATTCAACAATTGACGAACATCGAAGACTGGAATTACATTTCTTCTGATAAGAATCCAGCAGATATAATATCGCGTGGGTCCAGCATAAAGAATTTAATCACCTCCTCGTCATGGCTGCACGGCCCGGATTTTTTCATTGAATTTAAAAAATGGCCAGAAAACACAAATATTGTAAATTTTAAGCGATCCACTCAAAATATTCCAGAGGCCAAAACAGTGCCAAAAATAACTTTGTCTACTCAAGTTTTTAACTACGAAATATTTGAAATATTTTCAAGTTTTAGTAAGATGGTTCGGGTTACAGCATATTGTTTAAGGTTTTTTAATAACTTAAAACTACCAGAAGGAAAAAGAAATACAGGAAGGTTAAGTTCTTTAGAAATCCACAAATGCCAATTGGTATTAGTTAAATTAGTTCAGTCTCAGAGTTTCTCAATAGATATTCACGATTTAAAAAATAAAGGGGAAGTATCGTCCAAAAGTAAGTTAAGGTCTTTATGTCCATTCATTGATCACGACGGTATTGTTAGAATTGGTGGTAGGTTGAGTAACTCAAATTATGCATATGATATTAAACACCCTATAGTTTTGCCCTCGGATCACAACTTCACTAAACTCGTAATTGACCATGAACATAAGCGCACATTGCATTCCGGAGTTCAGGGTACTTTATCTCATATAAGGCAAAAATACTGGCCACTTAATGGCAAGAACGCAGTTAAATCATATATAAGGCGATGTATACCATGTTTTAAGACAAATCCAAATATTGATTTTCCAAAAATGGGTGATTTGCCTAAGTCACGAGTGAACCCTTCTCGCCCGTTCGCATCTGTCGCTGTAGACTATGCTGGACCTTTCGAGCTCAAAGATGGTAAAACTCGCTCTAATAAAATCATCAAAGGATACGTCTGTATTTTCGTTTGCCTGGCAACTAAGGCCGTGCACATTGAGGTCATCACTGACCTAACTAGTGACGGATTTCTTAGTCTTTTGAAGCGTTTTGTATCGCGAAGAGGTTTTTGCTCATATGTTTACAGTGACAACGGTACTAATTTCGTGGGATGTAATAATAATTTAATTTCAGTTAAAAAATTGATCGAATCTAGTGGTGTTCAAAATTACGTGGTACATT
This sequence comes from Galeruca laticollis, assembly GCA_963921935.1. NCBI lineage: Eukaryota > Metazoa > Arthropoda > Insecta > Coleoptera > Chrysomelidae > Galeruca > Galeruca laticollis. Next base: position 119,587,959 of record OY998178.1, on the reverse strand, counting down.
CTAATATTAATTGGCATTTCATGCCATCCCGATCACCGCACTTTGGCGGTCTGCATGAAGCAGCCGTGAAGTCTTGTAAACATCACTTAAAGCGCGTTTTGAACGGTACGTGTTTATGCTATGAAGAGTTCTATACCTTGACTACACAAATTGAGGCAATATTGAACTCAAGGCCATTGGTTCCTATGTCTACCGATCCTAATGACCTCTGTGCAATTACGCCCGCTCACTTCCTAATTCGACAAGAGCTCACGGCTCTTCCAGAACGAGATTTATCCCAAGAAAAGGTTAATTACCGTCGAAGATACCAGCATCTCCAACTCATGGGTCAGCATTTTTGGACTCGATGGAGAAAGGAATACCTGCATCATTTGCAGCAGAGAAGCAAATGGCAGCTCAACACCAACCAGAACTACCGCATCGGCTCCCTTGTCCTATTAAAGGAGGACCACGTTCCTTCCATGTTTTGGCCTGCAGGAAGAATAGTCGAAGTTCATCCAGGGAAAGACAATGTAGTGCGAGTAGTGTCCGTCAAGACAAAAAATGGTGTCGTGAAGCGATCGGTTACAAAAATATCATTGTTCCCAGAGGAATAAACAATTTGGTTTACTAACTTTATATGATTAGAATTATTATTTTGGTTTATAAAATGTTACTAATTTGTTGAAACCCTAGCCTTTCAAGGGGGGGGAATATGTTCGAGTTTATGTTTATTTGAATTTAAGTAATATTTTACACAGTGACAACGCTGTAAAATCTTTCAACGTTACTCTCGGACTTCAAAAAAGAAGATTCGAGCGGCGACCACGTGAATACATCGTCGGCAAAGAAAAATGGTGTAAAAATGAATGTATTTTATTACTGTTTTATGTTAAAATAAATAATAAAAAACGAGTGGTGTTATTTCGACCAGTGAGGAAGAAAACCCCAACGAAACAGGTGGACTATTAACTTTTATTTCAAAACGCACGGGGGACTATCACAAAGATATGAATGGGGATGTCTTCGAGGAATGGTTTGTTCAAATGTTGGATCTGATTCCAAAAGGGGCTGTTATTGTTATGGACAACGCAAGTTACCATTCACGGTTACGAGAAGCATTGCCCACAAGTCGTTGGCGTAAAGCAGAGCTTTTGGAGTGGCTTATTTCGAAAAATATGAAGTTTCCAAAAGATCCACTAAGGAAAGAACTTTACAGAATTGCAAAAATGAACAAGAATAAATACAAAACCTACATTGTAGAAGAAATGGCTTCTTCTCGTGGTACATCAGTTCTTCGACTTCCCCCTTATCATTGTGAACTTAATCCCATAGAATTAATATGGGCTCAGGTAAAGGGGGAAGTTGGAAAAAAAATACTACTTTTAAAATAAACGATGTTGTGAAATTGTTTGAGAGTGCTGTAAGTCATGTGAGTAAGGAAAATTGGACAAACTGTATCGAGCATGTTATCAAAGTAGAGGCAAATATGTGGAAAATTGACAATATTTGTGATGATTTAATCGACCCTATTATTATTAATGTCAATAACGATTCTTCCTCTTCCGAGTCGGATATAGAATAAAATGTAAGTAATAAATGTATTCCAATAATTATTTCTTTTCATTTTTTATTATATTATAATTTAAAACGTATTTTTTTCCCAAAATACACACCACTGCATTGCGTTATTGCTTATCTGCTAATCCTTTAACAATGAATAAACCCTAAACTTTGCTACAACTGAAACAAATACGGGGTCGATCTACCTGGTTTTTAGATTTACGGAAGAAATGTAATTTAAAGTAAGAGATTTATCAAAAATTTCATGGTGCTCCCTGTAAAGGTTTTGCATACTTAATTAGGGTTTATTACTCCTCGTACTTTTTGTACATACTATAATATTCGTGATAATTTTAAAACATTTACACAATTTTATAAAACAACTAAACAACTATGTAAGTGAGTAAATAAATAAACCCTAAGGTATCCGAGAGGTGTGGATACACCTGTTTCGGCAAAACACAATTAAAAATACAAGTCAAAACAAATTCACTAAATTTAACATTATAGCATCTTATTGAACAGTTTGAATAATAGTATATTAAAGTATAAGTGGATAAAAATGGAAGTCCATCCTCGATGCCCATCCAAGTTTCGTGAACGTCAAATAGTATTTATTTTTAGTTGACGTTACGGGCTGTCAGATCAATAATCAGAAAGTTTCTTTATTTATATTTAAAGGGAAACAATGTATATATGAATATATAAATACATTTTGCAGAAAAAACCAAATAAGACATTGGTTCCGAATGATAATATACAATTTAAAAACTAATAAAAAAAGTTGTCATTGATACTTACGTTTCTCAAGTTGTTGTTGTTACCATGGGGACTTTAAAAAACACGCGTGTTTCAAAGTTCGATTTAAACACGCTGACGCGTGCTTTAAAAAGGTAATATGCGGCATCAATAAAAAAAAATAGGACCAAAATAAATATATGTATATATGGACAATATTAGATTTAAGCGAACGCAGAAATTTGAGTAAACGTAACTTCTATGTTTTTAAAGTAGGTGAAGTAATATGTGTTTACCCCACCATAACAATATGACAGACATTTCTCGTCTGTTCCAAGAGAAATTCTTTCAATTTTTTTTATAAAACAATAACACTACTCGTATTCTTGATACTATCCGGAATACAATTAAAGATTTTCGGAGCTAGAAATGAAAAAGATCGTTGACAGAAGGACTTTATCATTCTCGTGGCTTTTGTTTCTAGTTACATATCTATGTGCAGGTAAGTTTCTTACATTTTTTATTGTGTGGTATTTTATAGATGCACATAGAAAGTACAACTGTTTCAGGTCAAATATGTTGCTTTCCCTATACAATCGATCTGAAGAATAGGTATAGGGTTTACACATGATGATCTTTAGAAATCTTTTTGAATGATTTCTAACGGATGAATGTGAGTTTTCAGGGCACTTCCCCAAGCAAGTATACCATAATGGAGGTGACTTTCCACTAGTGCGAAATACATCATTCGAAGATATCTAGCAGGGATGAATTTTCTGAGGTATTTAAATTTGTAAAGAACGAATTGTAGTTTTTTTATAATAAATTTAATATGATAATCCCACTTTAAATTTGCATCTATGATAATACCTAAATATGTCACATGTGTTACAGGTTTGATGCTAAAATTTTGTTCGTTTTGTGATATTTCAAGAGGTTTGAATAGTTCGATGCTTAAATTGGAGCTAAACAGTGGTAGGTAATATGTTTTTTTGAAATTTATGGTAAGTAGTTTATCATCAAACCAGGTCTTTATTAGTTTTAGGTCAGTTTCTGTTTAATTTCAGCTCATACCAGTTATCTGCTTCATAAGTAATAGCAGTGTCATCAGCGAACCCAGTTATATGTCCTGCACTGCGCAATGAAAATAATCCATTTATGTAAAGATTGAATAAAATGGGGCCTAAAATTGTTCCCTGAGGTACTCCATATGTTACATCCCTCTGAGCACTCGCTTGTCCGGCAACCCTTACTATCTGCTGTCTCTCTGACAGGTAACTCCTAAATAGTTCTAAACAGTTGTTTCGTATGCCAATTTTTTCCAATGTTTGCAATAGATTGCTATGGCTAACAGTATCAAAAGCTTTGGCTAGATCTAAAAAAACACAAACAAACTTTATTATCATCTAATGCTTCATAAACTTTTGATGTTAAATTTAAAACGGCATCTTGTGTGGAGTTATTTTGCTTAAAACCAAATTGCTTGGATAAAATTAAATCATATTTGTTTATAAACGATGTAAGTCTATTTTTCATTAGTTTTCAAAAATGTTTGCCATGTGTGGAATCAGTGATATAGGTCTATAGTTCGCGACAAGGGTCTTATCTTCATTTTTGTATACGGGTATGACTACAGTGTTTTTGAAGGATTTGGGCCATGTACCCTTTTCTATACACATATTTATGATATGCACTAGATGATCAAGTATAAATGGTGAAATTGCTTCTAAACATTTCGCACTTATCTCATCAATACCAGTTGCCTTTTTACTCTTCAATTAATTTATTATTTTTTCAATTACATACCTTTTTGTGGGTAATGAAACAATCGAATTTGGCAAAGAGGCACTATCACTATATATTTGATGAGGGTTACCATTTATTTGTTTGGCCAATCCCTTGCCCATTCCTGAAAATACACGATTAAATTCGTTCGCAATGTCACATGGGTTTGTCAATATATTTCCCATTGGACCCTTAATAGCTTCATAAGGCATTTTTACTTTTTTTGTTCCACTCAAATCTTGCACCACGCTCCATAATTGTTTATTGTTATTTGAATTTTCCATGATCTTTTCCGTATAAAATTTGCGTTTTGTCGTTTCGATAAGCGAATGCAATTTATTTCTATACACCTTGTATTTTACAAGTAAATCACAGTCATTGGGATGGAGCTTTGTTTGTCGATATAATCTTTTTTTTTCTTTAATGGATTCGATGAGAGCTTTTGTAACCCATGGCGCAATTTTTATGGTTTTCCTGTTTCCCTTTCTAAAATAAGTACTTTTATTGATGTTTTTCTGTATAATTGTTATTAATTTTTCTGTTGCAGGGTCTAGATTACTACAATTTAGGATAATATTCCATGATTCTTTGGATATATTGTCTACAAGTTTTTTATAGTTGACATGCTTAGTATTATACTCAGTTACCTTTTTAGTTGTTTTATTATCAAAAACTATTTGCAGCACTATTGTATAGTGGTCTGTTATATTAGTTTCTATTACTACAGGGATAATATTTTCTAGAACGTTAGTTCTTGATTTAATAAACAAATGATCTAAGCAAGCTACCATTCTGGTTGGGTTATTAAATCCACACTCACCCAGGCCACTTACATATTCCATGGTATCACCATTTAAATCGAATAAGTCAATGTTAATATCTCCAACAAATAGACAACTTTTAGAATTGATACCACTGTTATATAGGAAATTATGGAAATTATTGATAAATTCAGGTATACTTGGATTATTATTTTCCTTAGACGGTGATCTATAAAAATCAAGAATCGTAATTTTATTGTTATTACTGATAGTAACAGTCACCTTTAAAATATTTGTCGGTCCTAATCTTAGGACATCATATTCGAACGAGTATTTGCAGTTTATGTAAGCCACGACTCCATCATTTTGATTCAGATCGCCGTTGTTGTATATTATATTATATCCCGGTATGTTATACAAATTGATGTCAGTAATCTTCCAGGTCTCAGTTAGAACTAGACAATCAAAATCCATAATATTAGATAACGAAAGTTTAAGCTCATCTAGATTTTTGTTTATACTTCTGATATTGTTATGAAGTATAGTAAAGTTATGGTTACTTTAGTTAATTTTGAAAATCTCATCACATTCTCTGAAATATCTTATGTTATATGTTTCAACAATGAGTACATTGAAATCCCTTACATACTGGTCCATTATAGATATATAAATAATGTAACAAACAGTTAAAATCTGGAGTTAAAATCAGTCACAAACTAAAAATTAAATAATAGCATTAAAATACATGTTGAGCACTGTGCCTATACATCCAATAATAATGAAGTCCGACAACCAAGTACAACAAAAACTAAATCTAAATGCACAATCCAATGAGCTTATAAAAATAACGAATGAAAAATATATTACTAACAACTGCTGTATAACTGCAATTATTTATTTTTCTAGATTGCCAGAGCCAGTCCGGGATCTGGCATTTTGATTTTGCGAAGGTCCCTGGTTTCCTTGAAGTTTTCCTGTTTTAATAAGAGTATTTGCTAGGTATTTTAATTGTTTTTTATTTCCTAGCTCTTGTTGTTCTATTCTTTTTGGTTTTATTGTAGTTAATTCTTCGAGGTCTTCGTCCTTTTTATTTGAGTAGGGAGTTGGTGGACCACTATGGGTTGCTTGCTCAATTTCTAAGATTTCACCAGCTGTATAGATAACGTCGTTTACGTACAATTTTTCTGCTCTAGTTTAACATTTGTTGTTTGATGTTTTCACCTTGTTCAAATGTCTTCTCAAAGTCGCAGTAGTTTCACATTGCGCTGGTGTCAAGTCATGGGATATAAATATATTTGTTCCTTTAAGCTTGCTGCTGGTTTTCAATATCTTGCTTTTAGTGAGATATAAAACAAATTCTGTTTTCACCGGCGCCTTCTTACTTCTGCCTAAGGAATATATATTATTTATTGGTTCTTCTTGAATTGTCGTACCCAACAATCCAGATAATTTGGTACAAACAGTTTCGACGGTAATGTTTGCTATCTCTTGGTTTAATCCAAATACAACAATATTATTCTTTCTACTACGTCTTTCCAAATTCCCCACCTTTTTTTTCAAGTTCAAATTATCTGCCTCTAGTTTTCTTATTTTCTTATTTAGAGATTCTACCCTTAGAAGTATGTTGACTTCTGATGCTTCTATAGCTCTTCTTAGTTCCTGTTTACTATTTTTAATTTCTCCTAAAATTTCTCTTATTGCAACTTGGCTGCATTCTTCCATTTTACGTATATGGTTGCCTTTAATTTCAGTACTTATCATACGAAAAAACTTGTATGTGATAAGGATTGTTGGATTTGTTTTGATCTAACACTATCTATAATAACTATATAACAGTCGTTAGGATTCTTTAATGCAAATCTTGCACTGCAACTGTACTATCGTTAAACATAATTTTTCTAACTTACCTAATATGTTTCTTCACTCACAGTTTTCGATAGTTTCTTTCAGAGCAACTTTTATAACATGTATTTCACTAAACGTACACACACACACACACACCCCTATAATATCAATCCTTTAAAAAGGATCCCGATTCTTAAGCTCTCACCCACCACTCGATAATACCAGAACCAACGGCCACGCGAGTCAATTTTGGGGGAGACCTCGCGAGTGATGGAAAATCGCGTCGTGGTCCGAACCCTAAACCACACACTTTACCTTGCAATGGGTAGCCAATGACACCCGAACCAACAATTAGTAGGCTTCACCTATGATCGGTCACCCGAGTTCGATAATTAAGCCAAAAACGTAAACATCCAACAAATTTTCATTTTAGGACGCACCAGGGAGGCTCGAACAACCACCCAAAGAACTGTAGCATCGTCACCTCCAAAACGGATATACTAAGACTAAGGGACATTTATCTGACTGGTAACCTCGACACAGTACTGCTGCGGAATCCCTAGAGAATCATACAAAACCATGTTGATACAAACGCAGTAGCAAATCCCCCGCGTAAGTGACAGTTTTCCCTCAGGTCCCTGCCTACAGAGCAATCTGCCCCCCGACGTCATACCCTGAAAACATATTCACCACTTAAGGTCGATTCTCTAAACTTCCCCAGCGCCTACTGCGGCTAGGGCCGTAACAAAAAAGCAAAAAAGAGACACTGAAAACCACTAAAAACCCATTAACCCCTACGAGCTAGATCTTAAACCTCGCAACTAAAGTAGCCAGTTTTGTGGACTCTTACCACCTCGACCGGTAATTCCACGAGTGGTTGCACTCTCCGCCCCAGACCACCGGGAAAAACTCAGAATAATAAAGAGATCTGCGGATCTGGATCTCCAGAGGAGTTAGCGGTCTTAAGGTTCTTGATACTCCAGATTCCTTGATCCTTACCATCTTCATCCACTGGACCATACATACATAACGAAACGTTCTTCTTGACCATGAAAGGACCTAACCATCTAGGAGCCAAATTTTTTGTGAAATACTTCGCAGCATCCGACAAAGCAAAGTTGCGCCTCCAAATTAACTGACCAGTAACAAACTCCTCCTTACATCGACGCAAATTGTAAGTCTTTTCACACTTCCGAGAAGCTTTTTCTAAACGAATCCTAACATCAGTAAACAAATCTAGCGAGCTCTTCGAATCATCTTTGATTGACTTCCCAGATATCTGTCTCAGAATTCCTAAGATTGTCTTTCCTTTCAAACTCTCTACCATTCACAATCATACTTCTACCATAATTGTTGATTCGTGATAGACGGTGCGGGTGGCACACACGAGTTTCGCCAAGCTCTCATCCCACTTCCTGTGATTATCCGTTACATAAGTTGCCAACATAGTCTTAAGTGTACGATTATACCTTTACGATGGGTTAGCTTGTGGATGATATAACGCGTTATACCTCACTGTTACTCCATGAAAACAAGAAAAGCTTCTTCTTCAATTTTCCTAACGACATGAATAGCTTTAGATGAACGCAATGGAAATACCAACGTAAACTTACTAAACAAATCCATGACTACTGGAATGAACTTAAAACCCTGAGTCGATCTTGGGAAAGGTCCCATAATATCGGTAGCTATAATCTCCCAAGATTGTGTAGCTTTAGGTTGAGGAGTCATCAACCCTTTTGGTTTCCCTGATTCTACTTTATGAGAAGCGCACAGTGAACAATTCCTGACATATCTGGCAACATCACACTTCAATTTGGGCCAACAGTATTTCGCGCTAATTCGTTTGAAGGTTTTCAAAACTCCCATATGACCTGCTAAAGGACTATCGTGACATTCTCGGAGTACACCTAAAAGAAGACCTTTCGGAACTACCCCTTTCCAGTTTTCTACTTCCTCCATAAAAAAAACATTCGTTAGACGGACATACTTATACAACTTTTCACCTGTAATCTTCCATTGGGGATATTTCAGAGGATTCGCCATTACATTGCGAACAGAGCTTATCATACCAGCGATCACCACTACGAGGAGGTTCGACTTCCTCTTGTTTTTTCATTTTTTCTCAACAGGAGCAAAAGTTTCGTGATATGCTATGAGTCTTTTGACAAACTACACCTTCTTAAACATGTCAACTCTTGGAAGCATTATTATTTTTTGCATGTTGCCTGAAAAAATAACGGTGTCAATTTGAATATCACCTTCTGATTGTGATTTATAGGCTTCTCTTGCAGCAACCACTAATTCATGGTGATGAACCCATTTACTACATTTTTCACGCTCGAGATCCAGTGTATCCTGTGTTCATGGAGAGAAAACTCTTCGCATTTTTCACACTCTTCGTGGCCTAATTGGACAAATGATATGTTCTGTTCCTTAACAAGTCTTCTGTACAGATCATAAGATAGTCTATTTTTGTATTCCGGGTACTTTTGGATAAAATCACCGTGCATTAGAACAATATTGACATCAGAGGGTAAATATCGCACATTGGGTGCATTGTTGGGTGAAAAGAATCAATATGTGTTATAATCTCACGATGAGGCCCCTTGTTTGAAGATGGCTGTTTTCCTCTTCGGTCAGGGGGAGGAGTCAAACTTCCCTGACTGGTGTTTGTTAAGGTATAGTGTACAAATCTATCATTGGTAGGTTTATAACCTAATGTAGTAAGAAAGAACTTTTTACAAACCTCAAACGTTTTATCGCTGCTGTCTTTCAAATGATACTGGATGGATAGCATTCTACTTTCTTTTTCATTATCATTCTTATTTCTTCTTCTTTTCACGTCTAGTTTTTGGGAAGAAGTTAGGATAAACTGTCTGCGCTCACCCCATGTCATGTTCCAAAATTGCTCATTTATTTGAATTGTTCTATCTTCACTGATACTTTCACCACACTTTTTCTTGCATCCATTGTTGTTACATGGACATTCTAAAACATTGTGAGCCCTTTTCAATTCTTCGATCTCAATTTTCTTCCTTTCCTTTAAACTAACATACATTTTTTCCCTTTTCTTGCGGCCGCTTTTTCAATTAAATTCTAATTTAATTTTTCCTGCAACTAAACAGACTTTGTAAATATGGCAAAGCAGTGGAACTGTCCGCAAATGAACTTAGAATGTGACTCGATGTTTGGGCAAGAAAAATCAAAACAAACACATCTATTTTATTTGTTAATCTAAGGGTTGTAACATTTGTGTGATGTTTATGTAACACCTTCTAAATGTTCAGGTAACCTCAAATTGTCTTCATTGAAAACCAAATTTGATGAAGTTTGATACCAAAATTAGGCGGTGATAATCATCGTATCGGTGACTAATCTGACAGTCCTAACCTTGAGAGAATCATCATCTTTGTTTTGCGCTCAGTATTTCAGCTGCATTCATTACATAATGATAATTTTGAAAAACCATGTATGCTTGGTAATAAATACTTTCAGTATACCTCTTTTGTACAAAATTTACATACATATATTCGTATCTCACAAAAATACCATTAGCCCTAGGTCAAAATACAATTTAGATCGATTGGTTTGTACGGAAGCAAAATTATTAACATTCCTTATAAATATACCCATACAAATGATATTTGATTTTTGTCGTCATAAATTTGACTACAATAATTTTTTCTATTCTCTTGATTCGACCCCACTGTGTAACAATATACTCATTACTATGTCAAATAAAAGTTGTAATGCCAATTTAAATTCCATCTTCTGTTAGCCCATTAGCTACCGTCACAATAATTTTCAATATTCCCCGCGGCTGCATTCACGAACGTCGTATGAACTTTTGCATTACAATACCGATTTGAAAGAAATGAAGATGTGCATCAGAAAGAGGGAGAAAAGGTCAAGTAATGCTCGTTATGCATTTATACAAAAAGGTATATATAAAAGAGACTCTTACCTACCACCCGCTCATTATTATTGGTTTCAGTGTTTCAGAAATTGAATAAATTGTGAAAATGAAATTGGTAAGTGAAAGTGCAGGTGAACATTTTTCAAAATTCCCAACAGTGATTCCATTTATATTCTTCATTCGAAATGAGCAATCATTATTATAAATCAGTTGTAATATCTGCTCAGTTCGACATTGGACTATTTTATATTCACAATTTCTTATTACCTTCAAAATATTAGGGATATTATCATGTTACTTGAATCTTGAACACGATAAATTTATTACTAGCAATAACATTTATTTTAGTGGATAGTATCATATGTCATAACAAAATTTCTCATGATCTTTGTATTTATTTTCCAAATTTCTGTCTCATAGCCTGATTCACGAATTTTATACGACCTCCTACATCAACATAAAACGCTTGTCTCTGAAATAATAAAATTAATTGAATGAAAAAAAACTGAAACGATTTGAAGAAAACTTTGGAACATCTAATTGAATGATAATCAAAACAATATATTTTTAGTGTTTTTAAATGAAACTCAAGGTCTCTAGTTAATTCCACAATATAATACAAGTTATTGAAAATTCTAAAAAATTTTTTAGAATTTTCAATAACTTGTATTATATTGTGGAATTAACTAGAGACCTTGAGTTTCATTTAAAAAAATTTTTAGAATTTTCAATAACTTGTATTATATTGTGGAATTAACTAGAGACCTTGAGTTTCATTTAAAAACACTAATATGAGCATATTCCACGAAGTAAGGGTCGAGACAGTCAATTTCAATATATTTTTTCTAGCCCCCCAAATTTTCAATAAATTTTTACTGTTCCATTTGTGAGTTGCATCTGAAAATGAATAAAAAAGCAGAGGTTATGTTTGTACTTTTTATTGGTTATGAAGAAGTGGACCATACTTTCTGTTCAGTAATGTAATGTATGGACTAATAGAATACATTATTAACTGCTGCTTTTGTATACTACTTTTATAGTTTAGTTTAGAGTTGAACTCTACTTTTTGAATAGAGCATAATATATATATATATATATATATATATATATATATTTATATATATATATATATATATATATATATTGTAATATAACAACAAAATTTTGTTTAAATTAATTATTAGAGACTCTTCTTATGGTAGGGTTCCAAAAACGATATTATATTATTAATTATTCCTAAATTTTTCAATTGAATTATTATTTTCACTACTTTTACAAAATATCTTATTAATGAAATAAACACCTTTTAAATACGCTTAACAAATTTTGAATGTAATTGGCCAAATAGAATTTAGAATTTAGAGATAACTAAAAAATTGTTCTAAATGGTACCTTTAATTTTCTAGATTTCCATTTACTACAAACCAATCTTCAATCCAAATTTACTCTATTTCTTCTTAAACACCTTCTTCACAAACCTGCTCAATTTTACATCACTTACAAATTTTATTTATGATCTTGACCAAATATTTTTGTTACAATCTTTGTTGGGTAGGTACTTGTAGAAATTTCAGATGATATTCTCAGTTTCCGATTTCAATCCTCTTTATAATATAACTTAATTGAACTTCAAGAACTCTTTTCAATTCTCGATTTCTATCTATTTTACATATTTCTCTTCAGAATTTGTTTACAATTCTCAATTTAAATCTACTTTATATATCTCTGTTCGAAACTAGTATTCAATTCCTGATTTTAAACAACTTTTCTTACTACTTTACTTTTTTAAACCTTCCAACTGACAACGCTCTTTCTTATTGCAAAATCAATAATCTTCTTTCCTTCAAATTTTCATATCGTCTTGACAACCAAAATATCCTACTTGATTACAATTAAAATCATATTATTTATCTCAAATGTGATCTGAAAGACTATGTTCCTTTTTTACATAAGTTTAAAAAGCCAGAAATAAATAATTTATTTATTGAAACTCAACTACCAAATTTCACATATTGTATATTTTCAATTAAATAATTCGTTTGTTATATCATTACACACAGGACGTCTCATTGATGATATCAATGTTAGTTCCTTATATTATTAGAAAAATTAACCAAACTTGTGAAGAAATTCAAACACTCTAGATTTACCGGTGTAGATTAAGATTATCACATGTAATATGTTCTTAACTTCCCCCAAATTTAATTTTATACAAATCAAATTTTATTGGATTTTGTTAAAATTGAAACATTTCTTTTTTATATAATAAATATTCCCATCCTCTATTCTATTTTCCTACATCGATCTTTCATATACTTCTTCTCTTCCATTCCAATACTATGTTTTTCTTTACAACTTTTATATCCTTCATAAAGAATACATCATTTGTACCAATGTCAATACAAATTCTCATAAATTTCCCCACCACATAATACTTTCCCTCTTATTCACATTCTTTCTCATATTCATATTTCATAATTCAATATTTTTATTATACATTATATTATATACTCATATTTCATATTCATTCATCATTTTATAAATTCTTATATAATTATTATTTTCCCTTATTCTTAAATATTTACCCCAAATATCCCATATTTCCATTGACATTGACAAATAATCTCCTATTTTTCATCTTAAATAACCCTTCTTATTACATTTCCATCGTATGGTCGACTTCTTATAATTCTTTCCATTCATTAGCTCCTTCATTGTATAATTATAGGATCTGAAAATCTATTTTTCCAATTTTCTTGTCTTATAAACATTAAAAACAAATATTGAACAAAATAATAATTATCCTATATTATTTACAAACTTGTCTCATAATATCACTTATTCCCCCTTCTTATTGATTTTATTCATTTAGAAGAATAAATAATATTATCGACATGGAATCGATTTAAGCAAAATCCCTATGGTCCTGTCCTGTGACAGTTTCCTCAGGTCTATCATCTCCCCTATTCTGATTATCCCTACTGTTTCTTTCATTTTCCCTAGTACCTGTATTTTGGGTATGACCTCCCCTGTTTTATTCCCGATCTCTACTATTTTGCCGACCTGAACCATTCCAAGGACTATTATTTCCACTTCTTGGATTATTATAACCTATATAGTTATATCCACTATCCCCATTTCTATTATCTCTTTGATTAAAATTTCTCAAATTGTACCTATCATCCCTATTTCCATTATAATTTTCCCGATTACCGCTATACCTACTAAAGTTCCTAGTATCTCCATTGTTATCTCTAAAATGTCTATTACCCTGTCTATCGTTATCATCATAACGATTTCCTTGATATTGATTTGTCCGATTGTATCCACTCTGATTTGCTACACTCCTCTCTTCTAATATTTGCAGATAACTTGACAAACGTTCCATCCTTTTGATGTAATATAGAGCTATGGTCTCTGCTATCTCTTGATTGAAACGCCTAGATATGTACAGGACTATTTTTGCCTCTCTCATTTCTGGTTCTAAATATTGTGCTGTGTTGTACAATTGCATAGCGTACATATTCATATTCCTGTTACGACCATAATCAAACTTTCCGAAATATAATCTTTCACGGAAACTTGCCTGTTGAATTTCTCCCCAAAAGTAGTTAAAAAATCTGTTTACAAAATCCCTTAAATTTTCTATTTTATTTTCTTCATTACAAAACCATAGTAATGGCATCCCACTTAACATACATCTGATTACTAATTTCATATCCACCAGATCCCTAATATTTGTAACCCAACTTCTCACAATTGTGATGAATATGATTGATATTTCCATCATACCTAATTGCTCCATCCACAAAATCTGCTTAAGGTACTACAACTGTCCTTGAATTCTGTTCTAAACTTCCCTCTATTCTCCTCATTTCCTCATTTGTATCTCTCAGATTCCCATTCATTTCGTCCATCTCCTTTTTAAAATTGTTGTCCCATATCTCACTTCTTTTAGCACACATCCCTGTTTGTTTTTCTACTCTAACATCTAAGTCTTTAATTTCCCTGTCAACATTTTCTTTAATATTCTGTATCGCCTCTTCACTTATTTGTCCCTGTAATTTAATATAACCCACTTCTTTGGTTAATTTTTAATTTTGTTTTGTGACTTCTGTCTGAATCCCATTTGGTATATTTTCCTCAAGACGCTTTCCCAATTCATGTACCTCTTCCACCACATGCTTGTCTATCTCTTCCCTGATTTTAATTCCATTCTCTTGTATCTCTGTTCTTAAGTTCTCCGCTTGTACTTACATGTTTTCTTCTATACTTTTAATCTCTTCCTAGTGCTCTACTTGTACCCTTTTTAATTTCCCAATTTCTTCTAGAGTCTTGTCTAATTTCTTATTCATATTATTTAAGTCACCCTTATTTTCTTCAAATTTGTTATACAAATCCCCCCTCATCGTGTTCATCTTTTCGTTCATGTTATTCATATCACCCCTAATTACTCCACTCATCTTGTCCATCTTTTCATTCATACTAATCAAAAATTCCATTAACCGATCTTCTCTACTTATTATTTCTTGTCTCCTATCCTCCTGTTCTTCTTCTGCAATAACTCCCTGATTATCTCTAAGAGTTTGTTCTTGTTCATCACCTGACAAATCTCCCTCTGAATGTTCTGTTCCCTGTTCCATATATTGCACTCGGAAATCACCTACTCCATATCTCCTTTCTTTGTCTACTTGCACTCCTTCATCTTCTCCTTTTCCATTTGTAGATGTCAACTCCTCACAATAAAATAGATATGTATCTGTATATTTTATTTTTTCCCTCATTTTTTATATTGCATCCTTCAATCTATCTACACACAATTTATTTCCCCTGTATCTAATCCTCTTCTCCTTAGAAATTCTTTGAACTCTGTCACCTTCAATTCTCCCAAAGTTTTACCATCCTTATCCATTTAAATTTATTATACAACAGTCTCAATAAAGTGAACTCAAAATATCTATTCAATGCTCTTTTGCAAATAAATTATATTAATATCTGTATTCTTATGTGTTTTATTATACGTATTTACATGCAAGAGACTAAACATAAGCAAAACTAAATTGATATTAAAAAAAATTCTGAAAATACGTTCTTTCAAATAAACTTGGCAACGCTGTAAATAATTTCTCAAGAGAGCATGTGTCAATGGAACCAAAGCGTTAATGCCCCACGTTGGCTGCGACAATTGAAATATAATTGCCAAATATGTATCAGTATTATGACTTATTTTCTTATTAATTTATTATTTTTTAAAGGCTATATTCTATTATGATTAGTGAAAAAATTTCGTATAAATTAATTTATAGAGACTCTTCTCAGGGTACGATTCCAAAAACTATTTTATATTATAAATTATTCATAATTTTTTATATTTGAAGTATTATTATTACCACTTTTACAAAGATCTTATTAAAAAAATAATCACCCTCTAAGTACGCTTAACAAATTTTGAATGTAATTGGCCAAATAGAATTTAGAGATTTCTAAAAAAAATTGTTCTAAACGGTACCTTTAATTTTCTAGATTTCCATTTACTCCAAATCTTCACTCTAAATTTATTCCATACCTTCTTAAACACCTTCTTCATAAACCAGCTCAATTTAATATCACTTACAAATTTTGTTTACGATCTTGACTAAATATTTTTATTACAATCCTTGTTGGGTACTTGTAGAAATTTCAGTGATATTCTCAGTTTTTGATTTCAATCTACTTACAATATATCTTCATTAAACTTCAAAAAACTTCAAAAACTCTTTTCAATTCTCGACTTCTATCTATTTTACATATTTCTCTTCAGAATATATATATACGTCCATTTCTTATATTGTGAACTTACTACTGAATTTATTGTTATGATATTTACAAATTTGCCTGAAATTATAAGATTCCAACATACACAAGGTTTAGAATTTACAACAAAAACTTCCCTACTTTCAGTAATGATAATAGAAGAGATAATCTATATTATACATATTTTATTTTTAGGTTTTGCTGTTTTCTCTTATTTCTATCATAGTAGCTGCTCCTCAGGGCGCCGACAAAGAAGCAACTGTAGTGAAATATAATTCGGACAATTCTGGGATTGATGGATACAATTTCGAGTAAGTTTCATTAGAATGGAATAATATGAAAGTATAACATTTTTTGGATATAACGCTAAATCTTATACGAAGAAGAATCATAATTTAAAAAGTTAAAGAATTACCATGTAATATGTGTGATTATCGAGGTAGTTACCTAGATAATATAATACAATGCGTTCATAAAATGTGGAAATTATTTTTACCCTCATTACCCTAACAGATGTGACTTCATCGAGATTTTTTAAATGGAAATGGTATGTTTGCATATTAATGTTCAACCATATCAAATTCGTTTTAATTCATCTGTTCATTTATTAATTGTGTTCTTTATTGTTATTACGGATTAAAGTAATATTTGCGGATTAAATGCAATCTACTGGTCTCAAACATCGACACAGTTATTACATCAAAATTCAAAAAATTGTTGAGCTTAAAATATCTTGAGAAATATTGGCTTTATCGTTATGAGGTAAAAGGACATTACTAACATAGAAAGTATTGTAAAATCGAAAAATTGTGCTAAAATTCCTATTTCACCAGTGGCGTAGAATTTGGGAACGATTAACCAGTTACTTGCCGCTGTCGTATGCCTCTGGTAGTAGCCAGGAACGTTTATTTAACATAATTTAGTAGGGTGTGTAGTGTCTACACTTTCTGATAAATATGAAATGGATACGTGAAACACTTTTACAGTACTGAGCACAAATTGTTTTTAAATTTTTAAACAAAACTCTAGGGGAAAAGTGCCTGAGATGGGCATAGTGGCAGAGTTGGCATAGGAGTTAAATCTCATAGTTATATTTGAATTTCCGATAATAACTCAGTGCAGTGGACTAACTTGCATTATGTGCATGTTTCACAAAGTGCCTGTAAATCTACCTCGATATACCAAACTTATACGAAATATTCTGTGATTCTGAAGGTAAGAAATATTTTTTGAGTATTCGTGAGTTGTGTTTTGTGGGCATACTTAGTAATTTTCTTACAAATTGTCTTTAACATTTCAAATCATCTATCCTAACCTCACATTTTGGTCGCATGCAATCCTCAGTATTTCGTCTCAAAAAGAAGAAAATAGTAATGAAGTTAGTGGCAGTAGGACAAGATGGCAGTATGCCATCTCGCCCTGTCAGCCACTATTCAACCTTGAAAAAAAGATGGCTGGTAATGATTGACTGAAAGGATTTAGGCGAAATCCTAAAATATCATTACGAATGCCCGAATCAACTTCAGCAGCTCGAGCTATGGCATTTAATAAGCAACAGATCTCAAAATACTTCGATCTGTTGGAAAATGCCTTGACTGAAATAAACTATGATCCAACCAGAATGTATAATATGGACGAAAGCGGATTTTCAACAGTTCCTTCCAAAAACTGTCGAATTTTTGCAGTTAAAGGGCGAAAACAGGTGGGAGTGTTGACAAGCGCTGAAAGGGGAAAACATTTCACAGTTGTATGTGCGATGAGTGCTGGGGGAAACTATATTCCACCATGCTTCATACTTCCTCGAAAAAATATGAAAAATGAACTAATGGATAACGCCCCAGCAGGTTCAATTGCATTTGCTCAAGAACATGGATGGACTAATGCCGAAATATTCTTGAAGTGGCTGAAATATTTTCCAAGAATGATAAAGCCATCACGCGAAGAAAAGGTTTTGTTACTTCCTGATGGCCATACAAGCAATAAAATTCTGGAGGCACAAACATATGCCAAGGATAACGGTATAATTCTGTTTTGCTTTCTGCCAAACAGTACACATAGAGTGCAGCCCTTGGATGTTTCGTTTTTTGGCCCCCTTACAACGTATTATAACCAAGAACTCCAGAAGTGGCTGAAATTACATCTTGGACGAGTGGTTACCCATTTTCAAGTAGGTGAAATCTTTAGGGAGGCCACCAGAAAGCTGCAACTATGAAAATTGCTACAAGTGGATTTGCAATAACTGGTATTTTTCCATTCAATAGAGACGTATTTCCCGATCATCTGTTCCATGCTGCTGAAGTTACAGATGTAGGAGCAGAGCAAGCCAATGGTATCGTAGAGACAATTAAAGTTGAAAATCAAGAATATGTGGAGAATGAACCAGTTGAATATGAAAGTGACACTCAAATACAAGATGAAGAACGTGAAAACGAACAAGACGATACACAGAAGAAGGAGGTGGTAATAAATACGCAAGAAAGTCACTTGGTTTTCCAAACACTTGAGAATGGAAAGAAGATTAGTGAAGATCATAATATGAATAATTTGAGTATCGATAAATTTCTTATAAGGCCATTTGAAATATCTCCACTACCAAAAGTTGAAATGAGAAAAAAGAGAAGAAAAGGAAACAGTGGAAAATTTGGAATTTTGAATACTGCACCTAAAATCGAAATACTGAAAATAAAAACTGCAGAAAAAACTAGATAAGAATAAGGATCAAGAATGGCAGCAAAGAAAGCAAAAACCGTATTAAAAATGGGTAATTCTTCCAGCGACGAAGATATAATTGAAACTGACGATGATGATGATGCAGCGTGTATTTACTGCAACAGCCTCTTTTCTACATCAAAATCCGCAGAAAAATGGATTAGATGTATTTGATGTAAAAAATGGGCACACTGTGAATGTGTTGATGTGTCACCTTGTGTGAAAACTTTTGTTTGTGAGTTGTGCAGAGACTAAACAGGAGTATGCCATCATTGTCATCTCATCACCTCATGCTATACCAACTCCTCGTTACCCTGTGGGCGAGACGACATAGTAATATAGATTTAAAAAATAACAATATTCTTTTTGTTTATTATTAAATTTTAAAAAATATTGAACACAAGTTTTTTCTATAATGTTTTTTATTATTGGGTGTCGAAAAATATGTAGGAGACACTTTTGTTATGAATTTTTTAAAAAGTATGCCATCTCAGGCACTTTTCCCCTACCTCTGTAACTCACTAAGCAGATATATTTTATTTAAGTGTTTTGGGATAAATCTTCATAATTTGAAGTCAGGATTCTAGTTTTACATTATTTCCAATTAGCAATGTATAATCATATACCCCTTTACCTTAAGGTGTTGGGTTTAAATCTAATTTTCATATACGATTTTTTCCATTTTTCTCTGTTTCTTGTTAACGTTTTTGCTTCTTCCTATGATTTACCCTGCCTTGTAGATTTCTATTTAATGCTGTAATTCATGTTTGTCTTGGTCTTTTTTTTTCTTTCTATTTTTGCTACATATGTTCTTTTAACTTGAATATTACTGTCCATTCTTTGAATATGTCCCACGAGCTTAAGTGGCCTTGTTCACAGGCCCGCTACTAAGGGGTCAGTCGCCTTTGTGCCAACTCTGAATATGCCGACTATTTATAGCAGATTTTATTCGAAACGTTCAAAATGAATTTTTCTATTAAGTATAACAAAAATACCTTAAGTTTTATTATTATTTGCGTAAAACTCGAAAATACTAACCTTTGGAAAATTTGCTCCGTGTCATCTCGGAAAAAAAATCGTTACTAGTTGGATGGGATCTTCTTCTTCTACTATCCATTAATGGATGTTTGCGACTACTTCTGATCATTTCGTTCTGTCTCTGATGGTGTGGATTAATTCTCCTGTGGTTCTCATCCCTGTCCACTGTTTGATATTTCGGAACCACGACATCCTCTTTATGCCCACTCTCCTTTTTCCCTCTATCTTTCCTTCTATTAATAGTTGGAGCAACTGGTATCTCTCGTTGCGTATCACATGTCCCAGGTGCGCTGTTTTCCTGCGTTTTATCGTGTTCAGCAATTCACGTTCTCTTCCTGCCCTCTTCAGAATTTCCTCGTTGGTTTTTCTTGCCATCCATGGAACTGTCAAGATTCTTCGATATATCCACATTTCAAATGCTTCCAGTTTGTTCATGGTATTCACCTTCAGAGTCCAGCCTTCTATACCATACAATGTGATGGACCATACGTAGCATTTTGTGAATCTTATTCTGATATTGAGGTCGAAGTCAGAGTTCGTGAAGACGTTTTTGAATCTCATGCATGAGCGTCTCGCTTTTTCTATCCCGCACTTGATTTCCACGCCTGAAGACCAGTCTTCACATAGCGAGGTTCCCAGGTGTTTAAACTTTTTTACCCGTTCTATGTCTTCATTATTGTATGATGGCTTTGCATTCTGGAAATCATCTAATTTACGGGTGATTATTAGGAATTTTATCTTTTTTATATTTATGTTAATCCCCATCAACCGGTTATGTATTCCTACCATGTCCAGAAGTCTTTGGAGGTCATTCATGTTATCTGCTATCAGGACTGTGTCATCTGCATACCGTATATTGTTGATCCATATGCCATTTACTTTGATGCCCAATTGTTGTCCTTCGAGAGCTTCTAGAAGGATATTTTCAGAGTATACGTTAAACAGGAGCGGGAAGAGGACACCACCCTACCTTCCACCTCTAAGGATTTTCTGTGCTTTTGTGGCTTCGTTGTCAACTCTAACTGCAGCTGTTTGGTTCCAGTACAAGTTTTCAATACAGCGTATATCTTTCTGATCTTTGTCAAGTCACCCTAGTATTTGAAGGAGTTCTTGATGTTGCCCTCTGTCAAACGCCTCTTCATAGTTTATAAAACACATCACTACATATTTTCTCTGGTCGTAGCAGCTCTGAATTAATACATGGGTTGCGACTAGTGCCTCTCTTGTACCGAGACCCCTTCTAAAACCGAATTGAGAGGATCCAATAACGCATTCACATTTTGTGGAAATTCTGTAGTGAATGATCTTCAGAAATATTTTAAGACTGTGACTCATCAAGCTGATCAATGTGTGGTATTCACATCTTGTTGCGTTGTTCTTTTTCGGAAGTGGGATGAAAAGAGACGTAAGCCATTTAGTTGGGAATTTTCCTTTGTTGTAAATTTGGTTCAAAAGCCTATGAAGTATCTTAATACCTTCGCTGTCTAATAATTTAAACAGTTTAATAGGAACTAGATCTGGCCCAACCGTTTTCTTATACTACGAGCTTTTTATTGGATGCGATAATTTGCTATTATTATTCCAATAGCTCGATTTTGATGGACATTTCATGTTCCAATTCCTTTTCCGTTTCACAATTCTGCTGGAACGCAAGCTTACCATCTTTATCACCTTCGTGTTCGCTACCACTATTGCTATTGAAAGTCAGACTTATTTCCAGTGAATCAATGGTATTGGAATCAATACTAACGTTGAATGTTCAAAAAATGTGTTCCATGATATCAGAATTGCGCGAGGTACTGAATGCGAGTTCAAACATAGGTTTTTCGTTCTCTCCGTCTTCAGTTTGCAGTCCTAATTCATTTTCATCAGGATCTGGTTATAAAGTTTGAGAAGTAGATGCGACTGGATCGGGTTCTTTCAAAAACTTGCTTAGAAAACCTGCCTTTCTTCATCTTTCTGTAATTTGTTTTCGGTATTTATGACCAGAAATGCATTTCGTTTTTTTCAGTTATATTTATAAGAAGGTGGTAGACTACACTTTATTAAAATAAGATGAATTTTGCAGCGCATATGTTCGAAAATCTATGTTTTACTGATCTGATTCAATTAGTTTTGAATCACAATCGTTGAGAGAGTCCAATAGCTGTTAGTTTGTCTTATGTTTTATACTATATGAATATCCGAACACTTGCTTTTAATTTTTTTTCAGACATCAGCAATAAAAGTCAGTAGGTACTTAACGAGTAAATAGCAATTCAAATTTCAAAGTCAACAATAATCGTCACTAATATTATTAATAATTAAATTTTTAAATAACCTTACTAAATTGTCACTGATGCTCAATGCGCTTATTAATATATAAGAGTGAACCAAATAAAATTAACGGTAGCGATGTTGACTCGGTTGTCTATCTGTTTCTAAAACAAAAAATTAGAATATTACTACTTCTTTCCTAACTTCTGAGATAACATTTTGTTTTGTTTTGTCGCTGTGTTCGTCTACCATCAAATAAAACATAAAATCATTAGAAATTTCAACGACCGCCCCTTGATCCATGCCACTAAGCCGCTAAAGTTGCAATATTTTAACCTGCATAATTGTGTTTTGTCTTGTTGGGAGAGATACTGATTACCGATACTTAAGTGTCCTTAAAGAAAAACAAAATATCCATAATAATGACTTTTTCCTATTGTACTAGTTAATAAAATTTAGCATTGCAATATGATTTTTACTCTGCCCGTTGATTTTTTTCAGTGTTAAACACAGAATCGTTTTATAAAATTAAATTTATGAAAAACACTATTTGGTCGCCCCTAAATTTTGGCCGCCCTTGTCCCTTCAGAACGTGCACACCTGAGAGAACAGCCTGGTTGTTATATAAAGTTAAATATTGGTTGCACCCCTAATTCTTGATCGTATTTTTGTATTTCTCATTTTGTCCTTTCTATTCACTTCCAATATTTTTCACAGGTTTTATTTCTGCTTACTTGATTGTTTATTTCTGAAATAGGAATTCGATCAAATTTGAGCTCTGCTCTGCAAAGGTATTGCTATTGTCCATAAATATCTACAGAGTTATTCCAAGCGATGGTAGTACAACATGTATAAACATTCACTTCTCCTGAATACATTTTTTGTTATAGATTCGAAACCAGCAACGGCATTGCCCAGCAAGAAGCAGGCAAATTGACTAACCAAGGAACTGAGAATGAGTTGATGGAAGTTTCCGGATCATATACGTTTACTTGGCAAGGAGTAACATATAAAGTTACATACACAGCAGGTGAAAATGGTTTCCAACCAGTCGGTGATCATATCCCAAAATAAGAATCCTAGCTCAATCCATTAATAATTGAATAATCATTATGTAAATATATTTTTATGAAAATTTAATAAACGATAAAAAATAATATGTCAATTTTCCTGTTATTTATATCCATATTTTTTAAGAAATTGAGAAACTAAATAGTAATTTTGCCTTTTGATTACGTCGCATGTAGTTTTCTGATATTGTTTTCGATTGAAAAGTCTCTTTCTCTCTCTCTCTCTCTCTTGCTTCATATATTACTGATTACTTCCTTCGTCCATTAAATAGGGACCGAGAAAGATGACATTTATGCCATCTGCCGTAAAAAAATACAAACAATGTGATGTAAACACTATTAGTAGTTTTGTATAATCAGCGTTTTTAAATGTTCATTTTTTAAAACTGATATTAAATGTTTGTGATGTCGTCATCAAAAGTATCTTTCTGTATTCATGGCTGTTCCAATATGCTGTATAAAAATACTACGCAGTTGAAATTTTATAGTTTCTCCGCAAATTCATTGAACACTGCGTGGATAACCTTAAAACGTCAAAAATGGATACATGCAGTAAAAACCCATATGCAATTAAAATGTTCTAAGTAAAACATTTTATTAACTATTATTTTGTGTATAATCAGTATGATACTACAATTGGCAGCTATTAGAAAAGTTCTAAATTTTTTTTACATAAATAAAAGATTATTATCGAGAGAATAAAATGTTGTTTTCTGTACGATTTCATTGATTATATACAATAAAAAACTGGTTATGTGTTTGCTGACTTTAATATTATATAATAAGTTCAAATAATTAAATACTATTAAGGGAAAGAAAGTAGACATTTGTACAAAACGAATCACTTCAAATTTTTTAATTACATATCAGAAACCAACGGGAGGATTGGAAACCAAATAAAAATACTAGAATGTGCAGTCCTCATTTTGTCAATAATCAAAAATCAGATAATCCCCTACACCCATCTTACATACCAACATTTTTTCCTGGCAAAGAAAATAAAAAGATCTATTCATTTTTTGCATTTTGAAGGTTGTTTATTATACTGTTTACATCACAATGTTTTTCTTATTTAACACCAGGGCGCTCTACTTTCGACAGAAGTGCTGCCTCTATAGTTCCGTCTCGATCCCTATACCAGTCTTCAACCAATCATACTTTTGTTTCCTGTTTGACAAGACCAATCAACACGCTCTATTAGCGACTGTATCATTAATTAAGTTATAAACCAATAAGAATGCCAGATTTTCCCTAGTTACCACGTATTACAGCGGTTATTATTATGTAACCATGGTGAACGAATATACTGTAATGTTTTTCTAATTTATTAAAAGTTTTTATTACGGGTGGGATAAATTTCAAACACTCGGTTTGGCTACTTACTAATTTATTTAAACACTAACTCACTAACACTTAATTTATATATACTTAACTAATCACTTATATTTAATTTATATGCACACAAACTTGATTATTAATTAGCACTTTACTGTTTGGTGTATTCTTTGTTTATTTCTCGAGATCACTTTTTCAACTAACTGGTCCGCTGATCGGTTCTTTTTATATACTAGTGCCTTTTTTACTAGAGAATTCTGGGCTGCGGCTTACACAAAACAATTGGTTCTGGCCTTTTCTAGATAACTCTGGTCACAAAAACAATGTTTACATAAGATAGTCGTAAAGTCGTAAACAGTTATATAAAAAAAACAGTGCGTATCCGCCATAATTTTAGCTTTTATACCTGGCTTAGACAGAGTCGGTTTTAGGGACTATACCAGGGTGCTGTTTCGTAACATTACCCCCTCCTTAAATTGAATTTCCTCCTGGAACTTTTGTGTAGCCGAGACTGGATGTTTAAATCGGCAACTGGCCTCATTTCTACACTTTCCGATCTTATGGAAATAGCAGGGCACCGTCTTCATCGGATACTGATAACGGGGGTTGTAACTGCAAATTAATATCTGGACACCGGTATCTTGAAAGATGATCTCTACCATGTTCCTGATGATTCTCCAATCCAACTGGTTACTCGCTATCTTAGGCATAGCCAGTTTCTTCACGTTGGATTCCAACACATGGTCTCAGAGGTTTCGAAGTGCTTCCCACACATCGCGGTAGGTAGATCGATATTGGAATTCATTTTTAGTTACCACGTAGAAGACGTACCGCGAATTATGTTTCAGTTTCAGCGTCTTGCCAGGGACTGGAATCTGGACTTCAAGTTTTTCTAATTGCCCGAACTTCTTTCGAAAGACGGTTGCCAACCCTCGTGCGTTCTTGATACGGGCGGGGATGTTGTATGCCAGCGAATAATCTTCCGGGAGAGTGAACAGATCTTGTTGTTGTTCCGAAGTGACTCCATATCTAGCTTTCCCAGGTCATGGTCTCCTTCGAATGGCGCTAGTCGGTTTTGGTGAACTACTTTTGGTTTTCCGTTGGGGATCTTGCTTATGCGATATATAACATCATTGATCCTTTTCTTGATTGAGTATGGACCTTCCCAGGATTTTTGTAATTTTGGAGAAAATCCTTTTCTCCTCGCCGGGTTGTGTAACCATACTTTGTCCCCTTCTTTAAAACCGCCTTCTGTGGCCTGCGTGTCGTACCGACTTTTCATTCTGTCGCTGGCAACTTGAAGATTTGTTCGAACTAATTCATGAATATCGTCCAGCCTTCTTCTCAATTGGATCACGTAGTCTTCGCCTGCTATATCTTCTCCAGGCCGACAGCCAAATTCCAGGTCACAAGGAAGCCTCATTTCACGTCCAAACAGGATTTTCGCTGGTGTTTCACCCGTGGACTCATTGACGGCAGATCGATAAGCCAATGCGAATAGGGAAATATACTGGTCCCAATCACTCTGATGGCTGGAAACTACTTTGGACAGGTATTTTCCAATAGTCCTGTTCATTCTCTCGACCATTCCATCTGACTGTGGATGTAATGCTGTTGTCCTGGTCTTCTTCATTCCCAGCTTCTCGCAAATCTCCTGGAATAGATGGCTTTCAAAATTTCTTCCCTAGTCACTGTGGGCTTCCAAGGGCACTCCATATCGGCTGATAAATTCTTTCACCAATACATCTGCTACAGTTGTGGCCTCTTGGTTGGGAATAGCGTAAATTTCCACCCATTTTGTGAAATAATCCATTATAACCAGTATGTATTTGCTACAATTTCCAACATTGTACTGTTTCATGGGTGCCTTTCTCTTGCGATGTGGTCCATTACTCGTAGCACAAGTCGTACATCTTTTACACCAGTTCTTCACATCGTCGGAGCTGTTCATCCAATAAAACCTTTCACGGACTCGCTGAAGGGTTTTCTTCACTCCCAGATGACCTCCCGATGGACTGTCGTGTAACTTCTTCAGTACCTCAGCTACTCTTGTTCTCGGGATAACTAACTGTCTCCTCATCTCGGAACCATAATCGTTTTCAAGGACTCTTTTCAACAGCCCTTCTTCCAGGAAAAGAGAGTTCCACTGAGCCCAATACGCCTTGAGTTTCGGTGAAAACTTTGACACTTCTTGCCAGGTAGGTCGCCGATTTTCTTTCTTCCATTGCCGGATCATCTTCAGGTGAGGATCATTCTCCTGATCTTCTCTGATACTGGTGGGTGACCATTCCTCGTTGACTACAGTAGTTCTTGAAACTGCAGCTTCCCTAGATTCCACCTTGTTGCAGTGGGAGCAGTCTGTTGGGCACGGCCGTCTGGACAGGGAGTCGGCATTTCGGTGACTCACACCAGCTCGATGTTCGATGTTGAAATCGTATTCTTGAAGTCGTTCAATCCATCTAGCGATATGGCCCTCGGGATTCTTGAACTGCATCAACCACTTAAGTGCTGCATAGAGATACTGGTAAAAGTGTTCCACGGACTTCACTACTGCCAAAAGTTCTCTTCTTGTGACGCAGTAGTTTCGTTCTGGTTTGGAGAGGACTTTACTGAAATATCCCAGTACACTTTCTTGCCCTCCTTGAATTTGTGAGAGCACTCCACCAATTCCTACGTTGCTTGCGTCAGTGTCAAGAATAAAGTCTCCCTCTGGTAATGGATATTCCAATATCGGCGCCGAGGTTAAATGCCTCTTCAAGGTTTCAAAAGCCGTTTGACAGTCTTCGTCCCATTGGAAAGCTCTTGCTTCTTCTGTGAGTCGCGTTAGAGGCTTGGCAATATCTTCAAACTTCCTGATAAATCTTCTATAATAAGTGCAAAGTCCAAGGAAACTCCTAATTCGATGTTTGTCGGTTGGTTGCGGCCATTGCTGGATAGAAGCAATTTTCTCTGGATCCACCGCCACTCCTTCATTGCTCACTATATGACCTAGATAGTTGACTCGGTTTTGGAACAGCTGACATTTCTTCGGGTTTAACATGAGCTGGGCAGCTTGGAGTCGTTTGAATATGTCTTCCAAATTCTTCAGATGTTCGTCAAATGTCTTCCCCAGTACTACGATGTCGTCCAAATAGACCAGGCATGTCTTCCAAGACAACCCTCTCAAGACATTTTCCATGAGTCTTTCAAATGTCGCAGGCGCATTACAGAGCCCGAATGGCATGACGTTGAATTGCCATAATCCAGATCCGGTGGTAAAAGCAGTCTTTTCTTTATCTTCTGGGTCCATTTCTACTTGCCAATAACCAGACTTCAGGTCCAAGGTGGAAAACAGTTTGCTGCCGGCCAAAGTTTCTAGCGTATCGTCAATTCGAGGCAGAGGATAGCTGTCTTTCTTCGTCACGTTGTTAAGCTGGCGGTAATCCACGCAAAATCTCGTAGTTCCATCCTTTTTCTTGACGAGCACTACCAGAGCCACCCATGGACTAGTAGATGGTTCTATCACTTTTTCTTCGGCCATCTCTCGAATTATTCTTTCAGCTTCCTCTCTCTTCGCTCGTGGAAGTCTTCGAGCTGATTGTCTAATTGGCTTAGCATTACCAGTATCGATTTTGTGTTTGACGGCTGATGTTCTGCCAGTCTTTCCTGCTTATGGTACGAATAAGTCTCAATACTGCAAGAGAAATTCTCTCATTCTCTTTTTTTCAGCTCGATCCAAATACTGACCAGCTACTGATAACATCTGTTCGAATCTGGCATTAGAATTGTCAGTGGTCGTTGTTTGGCGAACTATAGACGTCACTGGTACGCAGGATCCAATCCTAGTTTCCTTCTGGATGGTGACTGGGTAATCATTCGCGTTTATCACACGTACTGGGATCTCTTTCGCCAACGTAACCAATCCTTTTCCAATTAGTACTCCTTTGCCAACTTCTTCGTTCCTGGTTCCTTGGCTCCATCATCACCGGTGTACCTTCCTCCATGATTCCCTGTAGCCGTGCTACTATCATGGTTTCGCTTCGTGCAGGTAGAACGGTATCTTCCTGTACAGCTGCCAACACCGCGCTGCCTTCATGTGGATGAAGGAATACCTCCTCGGAGCCCACTTTAATGGTTCTGTTTCTAAAGTCTAATTGGAAACCATGTAAATTCATTACGTCCATTCCCAGAATCACGTCTTCTTCAATGTCAGCTACGATTACCGTATGCGTGAACGCTGGCACTCTCGCCTGTGGCGGTCCGCAGTCGCAGTCTCGTTGGTAGAAGCTTCATCTTGGGGTTTATTATCTCTGGTCGTATAATGATTCTAGTTGCTCCAGTGTCAACCAGCAGAGCATATTTATTGCCATTTACTTCGCCATCCACATATACACTGTTGTTGCGACATCTGAGCAAAGCTATCAGTATGAGAGGGTCTTTGAAAACGATCATGGGTCGGTGCTGCCCCCTCGTAGCCGACCCGTTCTAGTTTTCCTGTGACTGGGGTTCTTGGTTCGCAGGAGTCTTGGGGCGCTTACACGAACTACGTACATGCCCTAACTCGCCACAATTCCAGCATCTGATCTTTCTCGGTTTCTTGTCCATCATATTTTTCATTAAACTGACAAACTGGTCTAATCTGTCTTCGTCACCTTCTTCTTGGATGGTCCTGATTTTGTTATATCCTGAAGCCTTCGTTGCTGCTTCATATTCAAGGGCAGCTGTCAATGCGTCGACTAATGTTTTCGGATGGGCTAAACGAAGCGTCCTCCGGGCAATGTCCACTTCATATTCTTGAAGGGATTCATCCCGTTTCTGCCTTCGGTTCTTCAGTTGAGATTGGTACAAATGTTCTAGATGTTCATGACCATATCGCATGTCCAACCTCTTCTTCAGCTGCTCGATGTCATCCGTTTCTTCCAAATGTATCGTCTGGAGTACATCTAAGGCATCTCCGCGAAGCGCGATGGTTAGGTTCACTGCCTTCTCTCTATCGGACCAATTATTCACTCTAGCGGCTGCTTCAAATTGTTTCACATAATTGGTCCACGACATTTTTCCATCGAACGTTGGGGCCTTGACTCGGGTAAAACTGCCAATGTCTTCAAACTTAGATACTGTTTCTGGCTTGCAAGGTTTCGTTTGCTCGGTCTTCTTTTCTTCCTCTGGCGTGCCTCGCGTTCTTGAATGGGCAATCTTTTCCTCTAACTCCTTGATGTTCTCGTCTATCGTTGTAATCTTATTCTCGATTTTCTCGTCTATCGTTGTAATCTTATTCTCGATTTCAGATTTTAGAGACGAAATTTCATTTTCAACGTCAGAGGCAATATCGTTTTCCATTAATAAGATATCGGCAGATATATCGTTCTTCAAAGTAGAAATCTTCTCGTCCAAATTAACAGAAATGTCGATCTTCATAGCAGAAATATCGTTCTTTATAGCCGAAATATCGCTTTTCATATTCGTAGAAATCTTCTCTTCCATACCAGAAATATCGTTCTTCAAAGTAGAAATATCAGCAAAAATTGACGAGATTAAGGTGGAAGCCTCGTCATTAAAAAAACTTTTTCTGGATCAAAGCCGTCATTTTCCAGTGCCACTTTAAGTCTTTCTACTAATTCACTTTTCTTGCCGGACGTTTCCAACTCACGGTCTTCCAATTCTGCTCTTAATTCCGCCACTTTCAGATCCCTTAATCTCTTGGCCATTTTTCCGTAGTAATTTATTTATATAACCCAACACCTGACACCAATGTAATGTTTTTCTAATTTATTAAAAGTTTTTATTATGGGTGGGATAAATTTCAAACACTCGGTATGGCTACTTACTAATTTATTTAAACACTAACTCACTAACACTTAATTTATATATACTTAACTAATCACTTATATTTAATTTATATGCACACAAACTTGATTATTAATTAGCACTTTACTGTTCGGTGTATTCTTTGTTCATTTCTCGAGATCACTTTTTCAACTAACTGGTCCGCTGATCGGTCCTTTTTATATACTAGTGCCTTTTTTACTAGAGAATTCTGGGCTGCGGCTTACACAAAACAATTGGTTCTGGCCTTTTCTAGATAACTCTGGTCACAAAAACAATGTCATAAGATGTCATTTTTAGATAGAGCTATTCCGATGAAATAAAAAAATAGTGTTGTAGCATTGAAAACTGAAGAAGCTCTAAAAATAATAGACACGTTAGACGAAAACATACTCAACGGATTACAGCGTAAATTTTACCACGTCGCAGTGGTGGAACTGTCTTGGCGTGGAAATGAAGCTGTTTCTCGTCTTGTTGACTATTTTGAAGATGGAATAGAAAGTTATTGTATAAAGACAGGATGAATTTAATAAAAATACTGTTCTTTCAAAACCCGCCCAGGGAGGAAACCAACGTACTACTGACAGCAAATGGTTGATTCCAAATACAAAAAATCCCAATCATTGTCCGCTTAAATTATTGAGAAAGATGATATCGGAGCGGAACAAAAACATGCAACTCGACGCTTATTTCTAACTGTGAATACGGATAGGAACAAACATTCAAATAGTTGCTGGTATAAAAATGTAACAGCGTATAAATGAAATAAGTAAATGGACAAAATTAGGTGCAGAAACCATAGGGCTAGACACGAAAAGAGTTAAAATAACCCATCACTCTAATAGATCAACCACTGTGAGTCAATTATCAAGTGTACAATAAATAATTAAAATTAACGGTCATACCTTAGCAAATTCGATCCAACCATACCTTCAAATATATGAAAAACATCGCGGCAATATCATATCCACATTAAGAATCGGGAAACATTGTGAAGAACCCTCGCCTTCTTCATCTGTTCTAAATACGACTGCAACAAACAATGTATACAATAATTGTACATTTAATATAACTATTAAATTTGTTCAGTAAATTTTCTTTTTAATTTAATTATCATTCATGATATAGTCTACTTGTATACAACTCGACAATTGAAAATTCTCGACATGCTCGACGACTTGCCTTTAGGAAATACCACTCGACCTTCGGTCTCTGGTATTTCCACGTCTCGTATAATCGAGAATGTTCAATCATACTTTTGTTTCCTGTTCGACAAGATCAATAATCAACACGCCCTATTAGGGATTATTTGCTTGGTGCAGAATAGGCACCGACTATTTAGTACTTCAAATATATACATCTTAATCGTCAAATTAAATAAATCGTGTTGAAGTTTTTGAAAATGAATCTGTTTGGAGAAACGAAAAACGAATAAATAGATAGTGTAATCGAGGCTATAATCCCTGATAATACAGTGAAGAGTAAAAATAGCGTATGGAAACAGTTTACGAAATTTTGCGAGCATCGTCAATATGAATTGAATGAGTAGACATCATTCACAAAACTAAATGATATTTTGAAAGACTGGGCCTGGAATATGGAGAATGAAAATGGGAAATATTATAAAGAATAAACTGTAAAGTGTAGGGTAGAAACCCAAGTAGTCGACACCTTAGAAAATCCTCATCATTAAAAAAAATTATGCATTAGTTCACGTTTATGCTCTATTTATCAAGGACAGGTCCCTCTGAAGTCATTCTGTGTTTAATTTTGGATGTAGTAATGCCTCCTGTGCGATAGAGGGCAGTCTTCGCCAGATAATTTCAATAAATCGAAGATAGTCACTTTTCACCAATAGTCGGACGGCAAGCTCCCGCAGTCGGACAGCGACGTACCAGTACTCTACCTACGCGGAAATAGGTGTACCTAGGTCGTTTAGAAAATGTGGAAATAAAACCAAAACGCGTTGGTATCAAGAACCACATAAAATATATTCTTTATAAAAAGTATTTAGAACAACAGAAAATATATTCTTTGTAAAAAAAATAAGTACAAACTCTTACTGAATACAGCTACTGAACACACAATTCACAAATGAAATCTTTGTCGCAAATTTCCTCGTACAGCTTTCCTTCAAAATGTGTGCATTTGAGATGGTACCACCGTGTGCATATATCACAGCCAATATTTTTGAGGTCATTGTCCTCGGTATCACTGTATAATTCTATATCGCGGGAACAACATTTTATGCGGTTTCTTTGAATAACTTCTGCATTGCTTTCTTCTAACTGGCTGCCTGGGATATTTTGTTTGAATTGCTTTTGAGCTTTTCGCTTTGCCTTTCGAGTCTTCATCATCCTTTTTCTCTCCATTTCCTATCGCTTCTCCTCCTTTCATTCTTGCATGTCTTCATTTATCTTTTTAATAGCTTCAGCTTTTTTCTGCTTAGCAACTTCTTTCTCCCTTTCCCATTGCCGCCACATTTCGCTTGATATTGCATTTGGCATCCTTGGAGTATCTTTATTTTTGATGCTTTTCTCTATTGGTTTTCGATAAAACAGCACAGTAGGTACTGGATTAGTGGGTGGAGTTGACACGGCGCTCAGGATTTCCACTTTTTTGTTTACAGCAGCGATATCTCCAATTTCTTGTACTTCTGAGGAAGCTGTTTCAGTCTCTTTCTCTCCGGAGGAACTGTTAGCATTAGTGTCACAGGAAATGTTTAGATCAATTTCTTCAATTTCATCGCCTTTAGGAATAAGGAACCCATTTACATTCATATCGTACAATGCCTCATCGACAAGCAGCGAAATCGGTGGAAAATTATCTTCCTCGGTGTCGGTAATCAGATC
Organism: Galeruca laticollis; assembly: GCA_963921935.1. Classification (NCBI taxonomy): domain Eukaryota; kingdom Metazoa; phylum Arthropoda; class Insecta; order Coleoptera; family Chrysomelidae; genus Galeruca; species Galeruca laticollis. Next base: position 119,554,511 of record OY998178.1, on the reverse strand, counting down.
AGAAATACTGTCGATTTGATTATTGCTAGAAATGGCACTTTGGATATTTCTTAATTCGTCAAGAATTACATCCACATTTAAGCCTCGTTCTTGTAAATTTGATTTAGATTTGATTAGTATGTCTAGTTCGAGCTAAGTATGTTGCCTTTATGTAAGATTCGGCCTTATCATAGGATGCCACTTCTGAATCTGCAAGGACGGTAGTCCAGCCAGATCCTTCCAAGACATCTCCTAATGTATTCCATAAGGCCATTTCAGTATGTAGTCCCCCAAGCATAACCAACCACTTGAAGTCGCTCACCATGAGAGTTTGGCCATTTCCACTGCACTAACTTTGCCAGGGCAAACAGAGGTTGGTCAGATGTAATTACTGGTATTTGTCTTGGTGTAAGAAATTAAATAGCTTGTCTAATGACATCCATGCCATGTTTAATCATTGCTGGTGTGGTCGCCTTCTGATATAACATAGGAAGAAGTGTACATAGAGCTGGAGAGTCTACTATCGGAGGTTGAATCGCGGCATGATAAGCAGCACATGTTATGTTATCGCCACTAGTATGATTTTCTTTTTGCAGAAGACGTAGTGCATGCTGGAGCCAGTTATATTCCTTTGATTTGGCTACATCTAAATATTGCTCTACAATAGACACAATATACTGTGGTACAGCAACATCAGTGGTCTTTAAAGCTACGGATAGAACACAGGCATAGCTGTCAGGAAGAGAGTGATTTAAGTCTCCGGAAGGCGGAATTGTAATAGGTGTTTGGCTCTCCCCAGATTATGCATTTGTAGGCATCTCGAAATGACTGATTCCAGTCCCATGGAATGAGGACAATGATGTAGTTGAGCTTGGGTTGTGGTCTATATTGTCAAGGGCAGCAACAGTAAATAGCCCTTTACGGAGACAAGCAAGAGACACCACTCCATTTTCATCAAAACGTTCACAGGAAGAAATGCCTATCCAGACAGCAATCTCTAGAATACTCACATATGAAATACAAACGCCATCAGAGCAGTATGGGGTAATTTTTTTCTTTGAGTTGTAAACGATGCACTGGCCAATGGTTAAGCATGCCTGAGAGTCACGCTTTTATTGATCTTGAACCATTTAACATCAAGTGACTTAAGACTTGCAGGCAGTGAGTCTTCTTGACATTGTGCTGAAAAGCAGCCACTAAACTTGAAACCTTGGTGATTCATAATATCTTTCCTGACTATTGTTGCTACTTTGGCAAGGATAACAGTATCTTCTGAGAAGTCTCGAATCTTCAGATCTTCCCTCAACATGTTTCTCATACCTTCATTGAATATGATTACAATGTGTCTTCCGTCAAACTGTTCTTGGGCTTCTGGGAAATACTCCAATGATTGATTATTTATCTTCTCTTGTTGATTTGTTTATTGATGCCCAGTTCCTCAAGACGACTAATATATAGAGTGAATCTCAGGAAGGAGAATGGCAGACCTCACTGATGTATATTCTACGAATGACTAATACTCATTCATTTGCTTATCCGTGTTTTCATCTTCTAGGATTGCCTTACGAGTTAGGCTTCTGTAGCGATTTCTAAGCTGGACCAAATATGTAAGGTGGTATTTGGCTTCCTTTGCTATAAGCAGTGGCGTAACTAGGATGAAGCTTTGGGGGTATCGACATTTTTTTTTAAATTTTGAGCCCCTAAAACTGCATTTTAGCTTTGTTTTTCTTATAAAATTATTGTCTGCAGTTCTTAGCTTTTAGTACATTTCAATAACATATAGGTTTTCTGTGATTATGTATTGGATTTTTTTTATTTTTCGTGTTCTGGGGGGGGGTTCTATCCCCCTCATCCCCCCCATAGTTACGCCACTGGCTATAAGATATCCTCCAATTATTATTTACATGAGCTGTTTGTCATTAAGCTCTGTGATCATGGACCCAATATTACTGTCGGTATCATATGTTGAAACTTGATGGAGTAAACCTTCATATTTGTCCTTCTCGCAAAACAAGCAACAATCTACGTCCAATACTACGCGTTTGCTAGGACGTTTATTTTCTCTTTATTGCCTTTCCCAGCTTCGAATTATTGAACCTCAGATGACAATATTTGTGCCATGAAGCGGAATGAGAAGCAAAGTTACTATCATTTTCATTAATTTCAAAAGACTGTTTAATTGGGAGAGCATCAATGCCTCGAAAATGGTCTACATTCTTTAGGAATGTTGTATAAGCATCTATTTTGTCACCACTTGTGCCTGGAGTCAGTAAAGGACATTTCACGCTTTCACCAGTGTCATTCTGGCAAATTACGCATCGATCCCATTTCACGTTCATGTTAAATTATCCTGGAAAAAATTGGTCATATAAATAACCTGAAACAAAGTCCAAGAGGTTAATAATTAGTAAAATTAAGGTAAATTAATCCAGAGTTAATTGAGGTAAAAGAAATTAAATTAATCCAAGATAGTCACCATAATGCCATACAACATTACAAATCTGGAAGTACTAACGCATTGTCAAAAGGTACCGTGAAATATAGAAATGTATTTTTCGGTACTTGGACGGATATTTGGGTTGGGGGCTCTCACGGTACAATGTACTGAGGCAGTGTCTTCGTGGGTTGCGAAACATAAAAAAAAATTTAAAATCACATGATTTCTCTAAAATTTTTCGAAATTTCAGTGGGCCCCTAGGCTAAAATTAGTAAGTATACTCTTAGGTACCTTCATACCACATTTGATGCTTTTATCCGCCAGGTAACGGTAATCTTAAAATGCAGCTCTAAGCCACCTCACTATAAGTTCAGTTCTTATATTCCTTAAATCACTTTTATTCTTTCTTATGATTAGAGTCACTTCATGCCTAATTTTTCATTTTGCCCCTTCCAATCGCTAAAGGTGTATTCAAATGTACGTTTTTATTCATCGCTATTATCATCTACCATATTTATTTTCAAACTTGTTACGATTTGAAGAGCCACAGATTTGTGATGAATTGATTGTTATCGGAAAGAATTGATTTGAAGCAATATATCACATTTTCTTTCATGACATAATGTTAATTCAACAAATGATTGTGCAATAGAGAATGGTGTAATGTTGTGGAATAACATTAACTAGCGAAAGTATTTTATACGTTATTCATTAGTGTTAAATAGATCAATGAAGAATCACTAAGAAAAAAGGCAAGGACAGGTGAATTAAGAGTGATGTTTTTAATTAAATGTCTCTTTGTTTTTCATTGCTTGCATAAGTCCTGATATTAATATCAATAACATATTATGAATATGTACAGGATAGTCAAATTTATAAAGAATTTTTTTATAATAGAATGTTAATTATAATAGACTAACATATTTAAATTCCGTTATGAACATTTCTAAATTTATTGAGAATATCCAATCTCTAAAGCAAAAATTATTTATTTATTTAATTATTTATATATTATAAAACATTGATATATAGACCTTAAAAACCAGAGATTTTCCGCGGAAACACATATTAACATAAATATGTAATATGAAAAGTGTGAAAATTTTTAAATGTACTTCTAATTTTGTAAACAACGTTGCCAAAGTTAATAATAAAGAATATTAAAAAAGAAGAATTTAATAAGTAAGCGCAAATACAACTAATTCTTCTTATTTTAAAATCAATCAAATTTCAGATTGGTCCTGGCTACATACTTGAACCTTTCCTATTTAATTTCTTACACTTTTAGTTTTGTTTCACTAGCTCACCTCAGATGGTACGACGTAAATGCATCAAGTTCTCTCAATCCACAGGGAGAGAGTTCTTGAAAACAAGTAATGAAATTTCCAATTTTGAATTTTCCAAAGATATATTGTATCAAGAGGAATAAAATTTATAATAATTACAAACAATTTTTGTCTTTTATTCAACCATGACTTGCAAAACGCATCAAATGTAAATTTTTCATTCCAAGCTTTCTTCCGTTGTGCTCTGTCATAATCAATGTTTCTCATGCATACTTTGTTATAGGGCACATAATTGTTTCGTTAATTATAACTTTTGATTTTCTTGAGATTTTTTTCACTCAAATTTTCGCTAGCGATCCTATTATTTTACGTAGATCAAATCTTCCTTCCTTTTGTTGAAACTCTTTAACTAATGTCAATGTTTTTATTTTACGGTTATATGCAATGCTTTTGGAACGATCTGATCTCTTCTTTTTCAATAACAAGTATTGTTATTGATTAAGCCATGTTTCTCTTTGCGAATCTTTGTAGTACTTTTTGTACGTGAGAAGAAGTTCCAAGTGATCAGGGAATAGAGCAGTGATAAATAGGACTGCCGTTGCTACAAAGAAGCAGAACAAGAAACAAACACACCAAAGAACATCAGAACATCATTATTTTTAGAATTTTCTTCTACAATCAGCTTAAAAAACTAATAATGTTCGTTATAATTTAGTGGTCAGCCCACATTGTTAGATGTTTAATATCTTACCTGCCTAGGTTGTTGAAAACAATAACAAAACGAGAAAAATTTTAAGTGAATGATATTAAATTAAATAAAATTTAATTAGCATGGGTATCATCCTTATAGTAGTTCAACTCTCGAATTTCCTTATGGATAAATAAATCTCGTTAAAAGAAATCCTTGTCTCTCGAAATCACCTGAAAAATAAATAAAACTTTCAGATATTCAACTACTCATTTAATAATTATAAACAAATAAACTTGACCTTCAATTAGTGTATTCTTGTTATTTGATATAAAAATGGTCTAAATCTATATGGGAAATTAGCTTGCTTAGGAAGCTCCCACGGTCAACAGTGGTACTGGCCTAAAGGAAAAGAAGATATTTTGTGTGACAGATATTTCCGTTTTCCCTTTTTGAAAGCAACGATTGTGGAACAACGTGCTACGCTGTAAGCGGATTTATAAGAAGGAATTTTGTGGTGCAATCAAGGAGGAAGCGGCTTGGATATATGTTTTAAAGCCAGCAACAGATAGTTGGATATATTTCTCTGATAACAAAATTCCAGTTTAAACGAAACTTCTATTGGAAGCCACATGTTAAGGCCCCATACCAACCGATGTGAGTCGCCAGCTAATTATGACTCAATGAATAGAAATAACTATTCGTTTAAAGACTTATTACAATTACCCTTTTCTTTTTAGGCCTGTACTGCGATAACTGAATTATTCTATCAAATATCTTGTTCGAGCCACCCTCTTATTTTCCATAAAATTCGGCGCACCGCTCATGTATTATTTTCATTAAATTTCAATACTGATTTTTTGTACATTTTGATAGAGGACTAGTTTTTAATTTTTGTCATTAATTTTTCGTTGAGGTACAGTTCGTTTCAAATGTTTCTTATTAATATTAATATCTCATTGTTAAACCGCTGAGAATTATTTAAAACCGCGACGTGTGTCTAGTTTATATTGTCCTACTGTATTTATTCGCAAATATAGACGTTGCAATAAACTTTATTTAGTGTCACAAAGGCCAGGACTTTCCACTAGAAGTTAAAACGATCGATCGTGGAGACTGATAGTGAGTTGCAGACACCGGTATCTTTGGTAAGTTCATTTAAATTGAAGTTTACGGTATATGTTGATGATTCGCTAATTGCATAATTAATACAACTACAGTCCATTGTCATTAAAGCTAACATTTCTTATTTACAATTTTTAAAGTGCGGAGTCTGAAAATTTAATAAAATTTCACTGTCACGGTACTGGTGTACTAAGCACCGATTATTCACCAAGATTACACATCAATAATATCCACAAAACAGACAAGATTGAACGCAATCTGACAATGGACAGCTTGAAACCTTGTTTTAGTTTTAGTGTTTACATTAAAAATAGATGGCGTACCTTACCATGTGTGTCAATGAGTTTGTCAACCAATCACATTAAAGCATTTATCTTGGCAGAAAATCCTGTCTTCTGAGGCATTAAGGTAAAAAGAAAACTTCAATGGTTTGATGTTACTACAATGAACGGTTAAATTTTAACCTCAGAAGCGTTATTGAGGCCTTGTCTGTGAATTTGTCATTTTTACCTATGCGTTGTTCATTCGCTTTTAATAGTTGAAATTAATTCCTATTTATTCATTATTTTGTGGACATGAAACAACAGCCTTGTTTACGAAAGACTTAAGCATTTATTGCCTAAGGATTTGAACACATTACGGAAATGGATTGCTGGAGTAAACAGTTGTTAAGTCTACCTAACAAAAACCTTTTAAGGCGTGCTATTTGCCACAAAAGCTTTGAAGAAAAATACATGCAATCACATACGAACAAACAGCAGCAGTCCCAACTTTACACCTCCGTGGTATGTATTTTGTGTATCAAATATTAGATAGCCATAGAAGTAAAATTTACATTTAATGTGCAGTTTATTATTATTTATGGTTTGGATTTCAGTACCTATATTGCCAAAACTGAGGCTATTGATGTAGTGCCCTGTGATAATGCTGACAAAAAGATGTTGAATGTCAGATTTGCTTACGAAATAAATGTGTTAACGTGATGAATTATTTTTATTTCACCTTTTAGCCAACATATTATTATTATGTAGTCATTAAATTTTGTGAAATGATTTACTTTTCCTACAATAAAAAATACAAAACGTTTTATTATGGAAATGTAACTTTGTTCACAAAAATCTAGTTTTATAAAACGTATAAGTAACAATCAGAAATAATTGTACATATGATTTTGCCGCCAAATGTAACTTAAGTTTTGACATTGAAAAAAGATGGTGTTGTACGACTTCACAGCACAGTACAGCAGATTGCGTTTTATATTCTCTGTTCTGTGATAATATCTGTCAATATTTGATAATATTTTAGTTCGATATTTATACAACATTCACTTATACTTGTGATGTGATGAAATTGGAATAAACTAATAACTAAAATATGGATTATATAAGGTTTTTATGGTGGTTATAATCACTGAGTTTGTGGGATTGAGAAATGAAGTTTATCAGTTAGGATTGACAGTTCAGTGTATTTTTGAGGTTAATTTTTCTTTTTAATTTATTTGTTTGTTGTGAACGACTTTCCCAAAGATATAACAGACTTGTAAAGGATTTCCATGAATACATATTGATATACTCGTATGTCTTTTTATAATGTCTGCTTCATTCAAGTTTTCTTCAAGGATTTTTATAATTATTGCACATAACCTTGGTACCTAAGTATTATTTGTTCCAATAATAGATGGATCACTTATGTATGCTTCTGTTGTATTCTTTGCTTCGTTTTATTTATTTCTAAATGATTTCTTGTGAATATTAAAATACCAGTATCATTTTCTTATTCATTCTGACCCGTTTTCAAAAAAGTTTCCCTTATCAATCATCGCAACTAACTTCTCTTCTAACATTTGCCATGCACACGCGATATTTTCTTACTCACCTTGAATTATTGCCTTATTCTACTTTTTAAATCTAACATTGGCACAGCAGCGCTGCAGCACTTTCTTGAAGCAGTTGACTGAACGTACGATATTCGGCGAAGTTTGCTGCAGCGCTTTATGCAGCGGTCAAGCATATATTTTTTACGCTTTACCGCTGGAAGTTCAATACTGTAAATTAAAGCGGAGTTGAAAAAATAAATTGAAAAATGCATTCTAAATTCTTCAATATATAGTATATATTGCGATTGTGTGTTCTTTATAATACTGATCCGTCCAGGATCTCTTCTAGGTAATACCGCAGCCCCAGCATCTTCTAGGGGTGCTCCCAAATCTTCAACCACGTAAGCAATAATGTGGTTAAGGTTATTAACATTGTTAAATACAATGTCCTTGTCTTCATCCTCTAGTATTTCAAGCAAATTTATCATTTTCCACTCAGTAAACAAAGGTGATCTGTGGTAAACAAATGTAGTATTGAAGGTTATGGCAATAAAGCGCGAAACTTCCTGTCATTTTCTAACGTGACCATTCAATAACCTACAGAATAACTGCGCTGCAGCGCTTTATGGCTGAATGTTCCCTGAATGCAGCCATTGTCTAAGTATGTACCTATCTATCAATTTATTACTCATCAATTTCTATGTACAAGAGGTTTTAACAATTATTTATTTTCAAACTTTTTAATTCCTTTCTGCACTGTATTTTTCTAGTTTGATTTTGTCAAACCCTTCTCTCTGATACGCATGTTTGGCCTTGTTGAATTCTGATTTGATTACTGAACGTTTCTTTTTAACTAAACTCTATACATTTGTTCTAATTACATTGCTAAATTATTTTGATTGTCATTTTTCAAATTGGCTTTCTGTTTTATGTAGAATGAATTATTTACTATTGATAGTTTTGGGGAGGTAGGAGGTGCTTGGAATGATCCATTTTGTTCAGGAACTTGCTTTTATTGCCTTTTTAAAAAGTCATATATGTTTCTGGCTTATTAGCCGTCCTCAGTATGGTGTAACCAAATAAGGGTGTAAATCCTGAGAGCAAAGCTGTTGACTGAAACATGAGAAAATACAACGGATTTCAACAGGACAGCCAAAAGCAACATTTGTGTCATCAATATTGGAATATCTCGAAGTTTAGGGACAACTACCAACATCTACACGGTGGCGCATATAGCCCTCCCGTCTGAAACTTCCGACCCAGAGTAATGAAACAACAACAGGATGTACTAATAATGACACAAATGTTGCATTTGACTGCCCTGTTGAAATCTGCGTTGTATTTTCTCATGTTTCAGTCAACAACTTTGGTCTCAGATCTTACACCCTTACTTGGTTATACCGTACTGATGAGGGCTAATATACTGTTTAGTATTTCAGTTCTGTTATTTGAAATTTAAAAAAAATCTTCTAATTAATATATAATGAATTGAAATTTCATACATGAGATTTTTGAAATACCCAGTATTGTATGCTATACAATATTTTTAAAATACCGAGTATGTGTCAGATATGTATTGATTGTATTTCGTGTGACATTTCACACAGAATATAAGAAATGATGGATAGGTCATGTCATAATAGAAGGAACTATTTCAAGATGAGGTCAGATGTCACTATAGGTATTCAGTTAGTAATAAAAGAAGAACACATCTCAATATGTTTTATAGAATTCGTGGAATGTAAACAATACAAGTCAGCAAACAAGTTTATTCATTTTAAAGAAGAATGAAAATTTTGTAACTGAGTTATTTAAGATCCTACTCTGTTGTGATTGCTAAAAATAGTATATTACGTAACGAGTGTTGTAAGAAGCATTTTACGCACGAACGGAAAAGTTACGTAATTCCGTGAGTGCGTAAAATGCGTTACAACACGTGTTACGTACTATACTTTACCTACGACCTACTTGTATTGATAATCTTATTAGGGGATTTAAAGTACAAATAAAATGTACATCCTCGATGCCCAGCCAAGTTGCATTTCATTAAAGTCCATCCTCGATGCCCAGCCAAGTTTCGTAAAACTCCATTCTACGTAGTATTTATTTTTATTAAAAATATACACATCTCAACTATAGTGACATTAATCCCTTCGGTGGATTACTTCCCTCAAAAAACAAACACCGCCCGCGGCATTAAATGGGTCACTTCAATCGCTTGGTGTATAATATACTATTGTTTACTAATATGAGATACATTCAGACAGCTAAAAGATGCGGATTGAATGAAACGGAACCAATTATCATATAATTCCAAATAACTCTTAGTATTAAATGCAATCTCATATCTAATAAACGTTATCTACCATTTACATATATGTAGAATAAAATCCAACGTCTAATATCGAAATAATGAATTTTTAATAAAATGGCTACGTCTATTGACAGTTGCTAAGTGGTTTCCAGGGAAGCCGTGCGATTTACTTTACAGCCGTGCGTTTTGTTTTACCGTGCATAATAGACGTCTTACATTGATTGCCGACTGTGTGTTTTTGACTACTTACAGGGATGGTCGTAGGTAAAATATATTTTAATCAATTATTCCTGATATTTGTTCAAATTTAACCAAACTTTTTTACAAAAATATTATTATAAATGATATACCTTTTATGAACTGGACAGTTTTCAAAATGACAAACAAATTAAGAACTTTTATGTTAAAAACCTATCATGAATGCATTCATTATAATTATTATTATTAGCCAATCACCACATATATTCTAGATATGTCAAAATACGGTACCTTTTTAATAAACGTAGGTTCACTATTAAATCCAGCTCCACTTTTGAAATGCCTCTTCTATTACTCCGACTATAACGAATGACAGCTTCTCCTTCTAAATTTGCTTCTTCTTCTCACCCCAGATATCCTTTAAATGGCAACACTAACTGTATTTCTTCTTAAATCAGTTCTCACTATCCCATCCCGCCGATTATACACTTACAAATTTTCTTCAATACTTCATCAGAATATCTCTTACTATTAATATACCAAATTCTATTTGGTACTTATGGATATTTCAAGTGTTTTCAAATAATATTGATTAATTTTATTGATATGAACTCTGTCCAGCTTCAATTTCACACTCTATTTTGCAAACTTCTTCTTTCAATTGTTTCATCGTTTTGGCAACCAAATATTTGACCATTACCTTTAAAATCAGATCATCCCTCTAAAATATCATCTGAACACACTGTATCTCAGTAGATATATTACGTTAAACCTTCATATTTTAAAATGAATTATTAATGAAACAATGCTTGTTCTGTTTTTTCGTTTTGGAGCATTTTCGAGACTGACAACTCTTTATTGGCGTTATTCTCGAAAACGGTTCAAGTTCAAATAATTATAACAAATTTACATATTAATAATGTATACCTTATATTTTCCAGGCAATATTATCAAAAAGTTTCGTCAAAAAAAGTTGTGGCTCAATTTCATCATCATGTGGTACTCCCTACAACATAATGTAGGAAAACAGATAAAACGATATTCCTCATCTAGAGTACTTCTCTACCAGATTTGGTAAAAATGTATAAGCATGTTGTGAAGTTATTGCAAAAAACGAAAAAAAATTGGCAACTTTAACACCCTGTATCTTATTAGTAGATAAGATTTGACCCAGTGTTATTTAGCAAAATATTATTATTTTCATGTCTTAAACCAGTGCTTCAAATATTGACCTTTCCTTATGAAACACCCTGTATATAATGGAGAATAACACAAATAGTGTTTACTTTCATATTCAATGAACAATTTTTCAAACGAAAATTAGAATGAAAATCTCGATTAAAATAAATAGATGCTAAAAATTATTGAAGCGATTTATATATCCCTGAAAAGAGGAAGATTAAATCCTAAATTTTTTGTAGCATGGTGGAATTCGGAATGTAATGAAGAAATGTTTCACCACCAACAACTACTGACATTATTTAGCTTTTAGTTACTGTTTTTTCCAAGGTTAGGTTTAGGTTAGGTTTATAATGAGTGGGTCAATAAGGCCCTCCATTGAGACTCGCGAGAGTCTATTGTGGCTAAGGTACAGCACTATTATTAGAGCCCAAAAGTAAATGGCAGAGTGGAATGAAGGAATAAGATATACAGTGTTGGGAAAATTACGAGGGAACATACGTTTTACCTTCAATGTGTTAGAAAGAGACAAAATACATATAAATTCAGTGTAACATTCTTTTTCGCTAACAGGATATCATAAAGTGGAAAACGTGCTTTTAGTGCATTTCTAATGGAGTGTATGCCAGGACCGCCTTCGAAAAGACTACCGCCTAGTGAGTTGTAGGGTCACGGATGATCCTAACCAATGGAAATTAACAAGAATAACATTGTCGACGATTGAAGCAGCATTGCCAAATCGAAATCATTATCTGATGGAAGATTATTTTAAGGTAACAGAAAATAATTTTTACATTAATAAAAAAGTTATTGGCAATTTTAAAACTTTTCTAACTATACTCGATTCTCTAATTTATTCATTTTATACTTTTTCAAATATCGCCGAATATTTTTGATTTGTAAAAATTTTGCAATTCTGAGGTATTTTAAGTTTTAGTATACTGGCATTGGCAACAATAGTACCGGACTTTTAAATAATTTTGTAAGGTTTTACGGAATGTAGAATAGAAATGTTTATCATTGTGCAAGATTATACGAGTATGCAAATTTTATTTACGTTCCTTGATTATTGTGTACTATTTTATTCAGTTTTTGTTGCCAAACTATTTTCTCTATTGCTTATGAATTCTGAATGCCAGGAGTGCAAGAAATCGCTACCTCTCCAATTATAAATCTTAAGACAATTCAAAATTGTGACATTTTCCCATACAGAGATGGGACTTTAACTTAAAAAATTATAAATTGTGATAAATTGACTAAAAATTCATTAGGTGCAGCTGACTAAAAAAATGTAAAGGTTCGATTACACCCCAGAAAAAAATATCTACGCCGCTTATTGGAACTTTTCTGTAGAGTGCAATTTAATCTACGTATTTTTCCTTTTTTCATAGTTTTTATGACTTATCATGTTATTTTTTTAGATGACGAAAATAGTCTTCATATGCACGTAGTCCAAGAAAATTTCATTGAAGAGGACTGCATTCTCAAAGAATTATGTAAAAAGAATAGTTCAAATTATTTGAATTTGAAGAGAAAAAAAAGGAATTAAAATAAAGTTTTTGTAAATTCTTGAGGCTACAACTTCATTGGAGGAACTTGAGATTGTAGATAAAGCTATTGCCCCGATACCACCAATTGCAGCACTAGTGTCTAAACACCACCTTGTTAATTCTGCTTCTTCGCAAAATATTAATATTCCACACAATGAAAAAATAGGTTGTTTAGTACGACAAAGTAGAAAAAAATATCAAAAAGTGGTGTTTGTAAGCCCAGTCACGAAGAAGTCGAAAAAATAGCTTTAAATTTGGCATCCAAGAATGTATAAATAAATCATAATTTATAAAACAATTCCAATAACCTTGGTTTTTTTTTTGTCCTGTGAAATATTCATATTTCCTTATGACAACAGATATAGGTCAAAATAAAACAGTATTTTTCTCGTTTCAACTCTAATCAAAGTAAGAATTAGAATGTTCTTAACCATTCCATTATTTTTAAATATCAGTTAATCTGCACAATTCGATCACTAAGTCATAACGACATATGCTGTTAAACGATTTTTTGTTGTTACTATATCAACAATTATTGCTAATATTGCTATAATAGCAAATTGATCGATACAATGAGAAAATAGAAAAGTTAAATTATTTTGGCTCTCCTACTAAACGATTTATATTTTAATTTGAAAAATGAAATACCTATATTAGTTTAAGTTGTTTGATAACTTAAACATAAATGAGTAAATTAACATTCCAAAAAGTTCGTTTAACTGTTAAACAGTTTTTTTTATTCAAATTTAACAGATTTTCTTAAGTTGAAATAACTGGATTGTACTATACTGATAGCTTAATGCAAAGAACAATAAAAAAATCATTACTTTCGTTTATCCATTCATGATTAATTTACAAAGAAATAATTCAGTAGTAAGAAACTAATTCACTATATCAGTTCGGGTAGTACACGCTAATATGATTTGAACAATAAATTAAAACCTACCTAATAGGTATTTGAAATAAGTACCACTAAAAAAATTACATTCGTCGATATTGAGGGTACAATTAATGAATGTAAGCATAATAATTTTCATTAACATCATAAGGAATAATCTATGGCAACAATACAGAGTCCAAAAGCGACAATATGTTGTAATAAAATAAGCGTATTCAGTGTATCACCATTTTCTTTAACAGGATATCATAAAATGAGAAATTAGTCGTATGCTAACATTTGTTCAACTGTTTCTGGTTTTAAAAAGATCTCAATGTAAACCGCCTCTGTTTCCTACGCTCCTGATAAAACGATTTCGCTTACAGCTAAATTCTACTTTTATCTGTCCCCTCTCTTCATTTTCAATCCACGTGTTAGATTTTAGAGTGCCTTTCAAAAATTCCTTTTTATTTGTGAGAGAAATCAGTCACATTTAATTTCAACGTAAAACGATATCCTCTCACGTCCAAAGAGAAATTATCATGGTCACATGGAGTTACCAGTGTGTTGGAGAAGGACAATCATGAGACAGAGAATTAAAAGCCAGCGTAGATTATTACACCAGACGAATACGAATCGCGCGTGCGCCTCTTGAAGATGTTCAACTGTACAATCTGGGTACTTCACTAAACGTTTGTTTGCGAATGAGTAACGATCTTTTGCAAATCTTATTAAAATGAGTATGCAAGTACACCATAAAGTGCAAATTGTAAAATGGTACTACCAGGGGGATTCATATCGAGAAATAGCAGAAAATTTGTTTATTGTGGCATTCGAAAATGCCCAACCAATTAGCAAAAAACAAGTGAGAACGGTTATACAAATTTTTGAAGAGCATGGATGTGTCAATCCTACTAAACATGGACCGCGTACACAAAAATCGTCAAATAAAACCCGAAAAAGAAGAGAGAGATATTTTAATTTGTGTCAGTGTGGAAAATAATCCCCTACAATCGTCCACTCATTTAGCAAAGGATTTTGATGTTGATCCGAAAACGATTCGGACTGTATTAAAAAAATGGTTATCGTAGTTTCAAACTGAAAAAGAGCCATGAAATTTTTCCAGACGATCAATTTCGTAGAATGGAATTTTGTGAAATAATTATGGAAAGAATACAATTGGACGCAAACTTTTCGAAAAATATTTTGTTCACAGATGAATCGACTTTTCCCATACACGGCAATAAACTTTCAAAATACACAATGGCCTGCGAGATCTCCAGATCTGGCTCCCAACGATTTCTTTTTCTGGGGTTATATAAAATCGAGAATTTATGGGTTTCAAGAAAACAGAGCCTCTTCTCTAAATGAACTAAGGGAACAAATTTCACAAATTTGTATGCAAATAACACCTGAAATGCTCATACGTGTTCGTCAAGAATTTTATAACCGTCTCGGTTACTGCTTATTTCAAAATGGGGGTTTATTCGAACATTTGATTTAAGCTCATTGAAGAATTAAGTTTTATTTTTTAATTTATTACATATCATAATATTACTTTTATTTAAAAATTGTAGACATTAGAATTCGATTTTAGCTTTATTTTCGTTTTTTTTAATTTGTACTGTGTGTGTGTGTTTACACAGAGAATTCGTTCTCATTTGCATACAAACGATAAACATACCAATTTTTTTTACTAACATTCGAAACACAGCAGATGTTTGGAGACCAATTTCACGTTACCAAATCTGAAAAAAAGTAAAGGTTTTAACTGCTTTCAAACAGAAAACTAGAACAATTTCCAGCATTACAATAAAATATTTAACGAATAGATGGAATTAATTATATCTTGATCTGTTACAACCCCTTGAATTATCATAATTGAAATCTTCTTATAACTTGTTCTCGTGTTAGAACAATCCATTTTACAGTTAATATGAATATACAATGAAAATTGGCAATACTGTTAGAAGCTACAAACAATTTGTAAGAGGGCGGCGTTGCGGGTTTTCCACTTATGAGATCCTGTTAGTGGAAAATGAGAATTGAGATATTTGGAAACACATATTATTATTATTACAAATTTTATTCGCATGTTACGGTTATTTAGGTTATTTATTCCAATACTAACCGAACTAATATAGTGAATTTTATTACTACTGAATTATTTCTTTGTAAATTAATCATAAAGGGATAAACGAAAGTAATGTTGATTTTTTTATTGTTCATTGCATTAAGCTATCAGTATAGTACATACAATCTTATTATTTCTCAAATAATAAACTAAACTGTTCACATTACACATCTGTATTTTTAACTTCTTGTATTCCACGTTATCCACTTTATGATATCCTGTTAGCGAAAAAGAATGATACACTGAATTTATATGTATTTTGTTTCTTTCTAACACATTGAAGGTAAACCGTATGTTCCCTCGTAATGTTCGCAACACTGTACAATTAGTGGTAAATCATACATTTTTTTTTTCATTTTCTCGACTTTTCACGATGGAGTCTTTGTGGTAGTAGATGACGGAGTGTAACTTAATACGGAGAGTAATTGGTAATCATGTTTGTAGATCTAGGATTTCGCCTCAATATGTCCTTTCTAGGAAAAATATAAAAACAAGGAAATAATGTCTCAAAATAAAGTTCGATTGAGAAAAGTGTGATCATTTAGAATGAGTCAATACATCATTGATTCAGGATGCTTTTTCGTTCTTGATACATAAACTACGTCATTATAAGTCGCATCGGTGTAATAAGATGGTTGCCGACATGGTGACCGCCAAGCTAGCTCTCAATATTCTTTAAGTCTTTTGTGAGTTTCAAAAGAAGTTGAAAAGAAGATTTTAGAACACCGATCAGTGAGTTTAACAGAAATTGAAATGTGACTCTTTCGAGAAGGTTCATTGTTGTGTTTGGTAGTAATTTTATTATAAATTAGTAGAATTTTTCAACAATTTAATCTACATTGTGTAATATTGGTAAGTAACACTTCAAAACTATTTAAGACAACAAATTTATTTATGCACTTATTCTTGGTCCTTAGAATCACGTACCCTATCATTATACTGTAAAATAGCATGTATTATTCAGTTGACCTTTTGTATATATACGGATACAGGTTGCGTACCTATTGCATATATTTTCAAGATGTTGCTAGTAATTGGATCTGATCACGATAAGTTTAATAATATGTTGATTTGGTTCAGTGATAAACGTTGAATGGCATTCTGTTCACAGTTCCAGTCAATCTTTTAATCTATATAAATGTTTGCTAGTTTGCCGGGCTTCAAACTTTCGAAACAAAAAAAATTAAAATCACATGTTTTCAAAATACAAAACTTTTTATAAAATATGTTTTCATGCAAAACAACTTGTTACGTACAAATCGAAATGAAAAGAACAAACAAATACATTAATTGTAGCAATTTATATATTTTATTGCGGACTTTGCAATCTGGGCTCATAGGTGATAAATTTCTTCTCCCTCCTTTAATTAGTCATGGCTTTGTCTTCGGGTATTTGTTTTAGTAGCTGAATATGAGCTCACTGTAATTTGGAACCGGAAAGAATTTTGGTAATTAGTTTTCTCTTCCCTAAAAGAATCAGCAGGAATGTTGAAACAAATAGTAACAGGCAAACTGAAGTGGCACTGAGTCGTGTCGAAATTTGTGGTAAAATGTCCATTGTCTGCATTCGTTGCAGCTATCCATAAGTTTCCAAAATGTTCAATTATTCGTTATACATTCTAGCTGTATTTTCGTGGATACTACTTCAATCATAAATAGTTATTTATTATACAGGGGAAAAATTATTAGATTTTAGTTTGAGTTTATGTTGTCAAATTTAATATTTTTCTAGAGTATACTTAATATACTATTCTATTTGTGATGGGAAAAAAGATATATTGAAAAAATATTAGGGGAATGTAGGCAAGGTGGCAGACAATCTTTTGAAAATTAATATCTCTCTCATAGCTTAAAATATGATGCTCAATGTAGAGAAGAAAAGCAAAATAATTAACAAATATTTCAATAAAAACCAAATATTAGGTAGATATAAAACTTTTAATTAAAAAAACAAAAATAAGACGAGCACGTATTATGTTTAACAAATTTGTATCGCGAAATGAACATGAACTTTTTGTTATTATTGTTTGTACCCCTAGGTTTAAGTGGTAATAAAAAAAAACTAAAAACACATTCTAAACGATAAAATAACGGGTAAAAAATGATTTTAGTCTATACGTAATTTACAGGTAAATTACTTGGCATTTTTTGGTAAACCCGCGCACTAAGCATGGGCCCACATTTTACATTGTTGACACTTAAGCCACATATCACGACTCTTGACCTGCTATTGAGTTCATTATAATATAAGGTTTGAGGTTATAGGTGAGTGGGCTAGAGAATAACGCCTTCCACTGCGACCCTGATGACTCACACCTTGCTACAGTTCGCTATACAGTTCACACCGTTTGATTAAGGATAAAGTTATACAATGCAAGACTTCTTTGGAGACCGTGAGTTCCAGTCAGGTGAAGCCGAAGATCCGAAATCTGGGTCTTTCCAGTGCGGAGCAGTTACAGAAAATATGCTCTGCAGTTTCGTCTTCCACGTAACAGAAGCGACAGTCCGATTTTTGTTGCAGACCCATCCTCAAGTGTCTTCCTCGACAACAGTCTCCTGTCAATAGTCCTGCTAGAATGCGTAATTCAGACCTACGCCAGTCTATGACCTGTTGGGAGGCTTTATTCAGTGGTAAACTTGCCAAGGTTTAATAAGATTTTTAATTTCGGGTCAGTTTCATAAACTCCTGCTCCTATACCGTTCTCGGTTTTGGAGCCGTCCGTGAACAGCACATAGTTTGAGACTCCTACGCCAATCATATCTCTCGGGAAAGAGAATGAAAACGTGAGCGAGGAGCAGCAACTTGTTTTTGTGAATCAGCAATAGTGTTTAAAATGTTGTACTCTGTACCTTTTATAATTGAGCGCTCCATTTATGGAAAACAGTTGGAATGCTCAGTGAGACCTCGACGATTTCGTCAGCATGTTTCGCAAGATTTATCAAGCTCCAGCTCCAGCTTGAGAGAATAGCATGCACGATGAATGGAAATCATCGTTATCAAAGTTGACACCAGAAGTTAATAAACACGATGGTGATTCCAAATAGTTAACGAACGCGACAAGGAAACTGAGACGCAGATAAACAATCAATTGATTTTATGCGCCATAATGTGTATGGAGCCTGAGCAGGAGGATTTCATGATATCTTCAACTTCCAATGCAAAACGTTTGTCTGATTGAGTAACGATGTGATGCACCTTAGTTATCTCATTTGTGACTTTAAATAACGTTAACCCTACACTGCTCAATTTTTTTAAATTTAATAAAAAATGTGATTTGGGCTTGTTATACTCTAAGGATGAAGGAAAAAATGATAAAAAAATAGAATCTATTTTTTTTTATTAATTATAGTGAAAAATATAATACTATCAGATCTGATACGTTGAGCAGAACTGCATAAAAATATTATCCGTTATGAAAAGAAACAAAACAGTTGTGGTTCTTATTTAAACATAAATGTATGCCACATTTAGAGCGTTTAATGTGAGAAAACAAAGAACAGGAATGAAATTTACATCGTTGTCTAGTTTTATCGTATATTGGCCAATGATCCATGAAGTCATTGCCAACGTCTTTTGGTGGTACGTGAGAAAACACTGTAGATTTCTTTCTCTTTTCTATGAACATTGACTCAACTGAATCCTTGAAAGGTCTACCTCTCTTTCTACTGCCATTGTCAGACTTACAAAGGCACTCTGCTATTCCTAGTCGAACATCAACCTGTGACATTAACTTTTCTATGTCGGCATGTGCCCGTCTATAAAGCAGCCATGTATTGACAAGTCTCATATCAATCAGGTGGTAAAAAAGTCTTATGTACCATTTTTTTGTCCTTATTCTAATTTTGTACCTTCCAACTGAGACGCAGATAAACGATCAATTTATTTTGTGCACCATAATGTATATGGAACCTGAGCAGGAGGATTTCTTATGATATCTTCAACTTCCAATGCAAAACGTTTGTCTAATTGAGTAACGATGTATATGGAACCTGAGCAGGAGGATTTCTTATGATATCTTCAACTTCCAATGCAAAACGTTTGTCTGATTGAGTAACGATGTATATGGAACCTGAGCAGGAGGATTTCTTATGATATCTTCAACTTCCAATGCAAAACGTTTGTCTAATTGAGTAACGATGTATATGGAACCTGAGCAGGAGGATTTCTTATGATATCTTCAACTTCCAATGCAAAACTTTTGTCTAATTGAGTAACGATTTATATGGAACCTGAGCAGGAGGATTTCTTATGATATCTTCAACTTCCAATGCAAAACGTTTGTCTAATTGAGTAACGATGTATATGGAACCTGAGCAGGAGAATTTCTTATGATATCTTCAACTTCCAATGCAAAACGTTTGTCTAATTGAGTAACGATGTATATGGAACCTGAGCAGAAGGATTTCTTATATCTTCAACTTCCAATGCAAAACGTTTGTCTAATTGAGTAACGATGTATATGGAACCTGAGCAGGAGGATTTCTTATGATATCTTCAACTCCCAATGTAAAACGTTTGTCTAATTGAGTAACGATGTATATGGAACCTGAGCAGGAGGATTTTTTATGATATCTTCAACTTCCAATGCAAAACGTTTGTCTAATTGAGTAACGATGTGATGCACCTTATTTATCTCATTTGTGATTTTAGATAACGTTAACCCTCACTGCTCAATTTTTTTAAATTTAATGATAGAAATGAGTTTTGGGCTTGTTATGCTCTAAGAATGAAGAAAAAAATAAAGAAAAAAATAGAATCTGATTTTTTTATTAATTATTGTGAAAAATATAGTAGTATCGGATCTGATACATTGAGCATAACTGCATAAAAATATTATCCGTTATGAAAAGAAACAAAACAGAAGTGGTTCTTATTTAAACATAAATGTATGCCACATTTAGAGCGTTTAATGTAAGAAAACAAGTAACAGGAAGTAAATTTACATCGTTGTCTAGTTTTATCGTATATTGGCCAATGATCCATGGAGTCGGTGCGAACGTCTTTTGGTGGTACGTGAGAAAACAGTGTAGATTTCTTTCTCTTTTCTATCAACATTGACTCAACTGAGTCCTTGGAATGTCTACCTCTCTTTCTACTGCCATTGTCAGACTTACAAAGGCATTCTGCTATTTCTAGTCGACATCCTCCGCGAAGAAGTTAAACTTAACTTCACCAGAACCTGGCGCATTGTCGCCCTCCGAACAAATAAGGCCACCTCCATGTTCAGAATCATTACTGATTCTGAAACAGCCTACCACGAAGCTCTTTCTCGCGGTATCCAATTCCACGGGCTCATACACCAGTGTGAGGCCTCAAATTCCCCCAATCCACTCCCTGCAGTACCCAGATACTGCAATAAATGCTCCACCCCCGGCCACCTTGCCGAAAAATGCAAGGCAAAACCAGCTTGCCCCTCCTGTGGGGCATCCGACCATAAATCAAACAATTGCCCTAAGGCAAACGCCCCCTCCTGCAAAAACTGCGGCGGCCCCCATCCGGCCTTTCATCCTCGCTGCCCAAAGCGAACGGAAACTCCACAGAACCCTCAGGAGATCGCTCCCTTGACCCTAGAAAAACCCCCAACCCCTTACGACTTCCCGACAGACACCAAAGTCTTAATCCAGATTTTGGCAACTACAATAATGAACGCTGTCCCGACAGCCCGTGACCTCGTGGCCGATACCCTCTCACATCTCGTTCCCTCCTTTTACGGATACAACGTTTCCGTAACCAACAACGTGGGCAACCGTGCCCACTTCGCCTTCACCCCGAAACGCCACAATTAAGTCATGGACTTTAAAATCGGGACCGTGAATTGCCAAGGTCTAGCCAGGAAGCGACATCTTCTTAAACATCTCCTACACTCCCAAAATATACAAGTATTATCTGTCACCGACACTCTATTAAAAAACTACCCTCGCTTCTCTGGCTACACCACATTCCACTTAGACAGGAACTTCTACTGTCATGGCAACGGACTCCTCGTCCGCAACGGACTCCCCGCTTCCCCACACCCCCTCCCACCCTTTCTTTCTCAACAGAACCTGGATTGCATAGCCATCGACATATCGTGGAATAATACCGCGACCACCTTCTTTTCATACTATAAACACCCCAACCAAGTATTATCAATCGACCTCCTCGAATATGCATCCACTCTTCCACGAGCCATAATAATGGGTGACTTAAACTCACGAAACATTCTCTTTGGTGACACACACACCAACGCAAGCGGCAGATCACTCGCCGAACAAATAGTCTCCCTCCCCATCTTACGGATTAGAAACAATAATCCAACCCTCATAAGTCACCTCGGCTCCTCCATTGTCGACCATATAATCTGCACCGACAGATTAATCACCCGCATAGACGACGAATGCTTTATAGGCGATCCAATCACATCTGACCACCTTCCACTTTTGATCAACACCTCTTTACACGAACCAATTCCACCACCTCCAACTACTTTCACATACCGCAACTTCAAAAAAGCCGACTGGGACTCCTTCGCAAACCACGTCTCCTCTAACTTGCCACAACCCATCATTCATCAGACAACTGATGACATAGATAACCATGCAGAGGAGCTCCAGTCCCTCTTAATTGATGCACAAGACATCGCCGTCCCTCTCACCACCATAAACACCAACTTCTATGCACTTCCGCAACGAATTCTTGAAAAAATCTGTCAGAAAAGACAGCTATACAGGTTATACGTCCGCACTCGAGATCCCGCAGTCAAAACACAATGGAACCGTCTAAACGCCCAGGTCCGGTACGAAATCAATGCTGAAAAGCAGAGGAAATGGAAGGCCGAAACAGCCGGACTGGACTTTAGACAAGGACGCGTGTTTTGGCAAAAATTCAACCGCCTCGTCGGCCTCAAGAGAAAGGTTGAATCACATCTCGAAGTGCAAGGGCAGAAAATCTACACCCATGAAGATAAAGCCACTGCCTTTAAAAACAACCTGCAAACTGTCTTCACACCACCTGACAACCCAATATTTCTCAGGGACTTTGCCATCGAAACAGACCTCCTCACCCGCAATATAACTCGAAGCCCACATGTCCACATTCCACTGAATGAGAACTTCCCCCTTCTTACACCTTTCACTATCGAAGGAGTTCAGCAGGCGTGCCGAGCGGGGAGAAACAGTGCCCCCGGGCACGATGGAATCTCGAGGCAGGCACTCAAAAACCTGCCAGCTGAGATTCTCCCCCCGCTCTGCTCACTGTTGAACGCCTGTTTAGCATATTCTTATTTCCCTCGTTGTTGGAAATCTGCCAACATAGTTCTCATCCCCAAACCTGGCAAAGACCCCACAAAGCCTGAATCCTACCGCCCAATTTCATTGATCAGCGTCCTAGGTAAAATCTTTGAACGTTTGTTAAAAGAGAGAATCTGGGACTTCTGCATCGAAAACAACATCATCCCGGCATTTCAATTCGGATTCAGGCCAGGCCACTCCTGTCAGAACGCCACCACCAACCTCCAAACCATCGTCACCCAAGCTTTAAACCAACGACGCTGTTCAGCCGCCATTTTCATGGATGTTCAAAAGGCTTTTGATCAAGTCTGGCACGCCGGACTAGTAAGAAAGCTACTGAGCATCCAATTGCCAAACCAAATCATAAAATTATTATATTCCTACCTCACAGACCGATCGATCAGCGTCAAAGTTGGTTACAGCCTTTCCGACTCATTTACACCCCAAACTGGCGTTCCGCAAGGCTCGATACTCGCTCCACTATTATACTTAATTTATACGTATGACACACCAATTCCACGACATCCCCATGACCATATCCAACTATATGCGGACGACACCGCTCTAATCATCTCTGCCCCTGACATTCGCTCTCTCAATAATCGATCCCAAAATCTACTGACCCAATTCTCAAATTGGTGCAGGAAATGGCGGGTGACTCTCAACCCTCAAAAAACCCAAGCCATCGTTTTCAAACACCCTCACACCTCGAGCGAACGACTTGTACCCAGAAACTTCCGCCTCGTGCTCTGGGGAGATCGACTCGAAATCCGCAGGGAAGTCGTTTATTTGGGAGTGAGATTCGTTCACACTCTCAACATGACGGCCGACCTCATGGACACTTTGAATAAAGTCCGGCGACGAGTCAATCTTCTCAAGGCGCTCGGCGGAAGCTTCGGACGCACCCATCCAACCACCCTACTTCATACGTATAAGACATATATCCGCCCCATCATCGATTATAGAGCAAACGTCTATTGCGCCCTTCCCGACCACCTTGTAAAAATGCTCCTATCTTGTGAGAAATCTATTCTCAGATACTGCCAATATAAGGCACCCTACTCACCCAGCAACACCGTCTATACCAACATCGACATTGAGCCCATTCCGTCCCGCCTAAACACCCTACAAGCCCGATACGTTAATCGCACTATCGAATCGGGCAGCGACATCTCGAAAAACACCCTCCTCACACCGTGGACCGCTAATAGACGGCCTCTTGGAAGAATACCCAAGAGGAAGCTTCCATTCCCCCCAGTACGGCTACTAGCCACGGCTTACGACGACCTCCCGGACATATACATTGACTACCTAGATCGATCCCCAATCTCAATCCGATAACCATTGCAACCATCAGACATACAATTCCATATCTCTTTACACGATTCTCTTCTATATATATAACCTACAACTACCTCCAAATACGCTCACTAGTCAACCCTTCTGACAAATCTTCTAACAACCCCACCCACCCGTTGGGTTACAGGTTTTCTGCAGTTTCCCTGTAACACGGTGAATCTATTCAACAGGATGAATTCCTTCACCAGCCAAATGGACCGACGGACCAACCTCTCATCGACGCAGGGAACAATGCAGCCGCAGCTGTACCCGCCCCCCCCCAACGAGATTATTATAATTTCTTTTTTGAGATGCGAAGGCGATGCGAACGCTTTTCCTCCGGAACATCCTCTAGCAACAAGCCCACCCCTAAAAACTCGATTCTTCCCCCAACTTTCTAAGTCACCAACTCAACCTCCCAATTCTATAACCAATTCACCACACTCAGTACAAACGCGCACAAACCCCTCCCCCCCCAACACACCCCCAACCCAGCCCTGCAGAGGAAATCAATCCTATATCAGGGCCCACATCAAAACCAAACACCCCAACTACAACAACTACCACCCACCACAAACTTCTTTCGAACTTCTCTCTCTCTCTCTAGTCGAACATCAATCTGTGACATTACCTTTTCTATGTCGGCATGTGCCCGTCTATAAAGCAGCCATGTATTGACAAGTCTCATATCAATCAGGTGGTAAAAAAGTCTTATGTACCATTTTTTGTCCTTATTCTAATTTTGTACCTTCCAATGATGCTGTCCATGGCATCTACCCCTCCCATGTGGGCATTATAATCTGTAACTAAACTGGGACACTCAATGTGTACGTATTTTTTTACTTTCCTGTCCCATCATCTAACCTCAGTTAGGGGTATTTTGCCTTTAAATGTTGATAGAAAAGTAACCGGTTTATTATCTAACCATATTACTGAAGATATGTCAACTCCTTCAACATTTTAAACGAATTCTTCTGAAGTACCGGCATCTGAAACAATAAAATAATTATATTTTTTGTTAATAAGCAATTTCTATTCTACTGTGATTTTTATGTATGTATGTATGTATAAAAATCAAAATATAATCCCAGAAACTGAAACTTAAAAGATGAAGTTAAACATCAAATATGTAATTTAAAAAATAAGTCTTGTAGGAGACAAATAAAAAGCAAAATATTCCAAACAAAATAGTGACTAGAAGTTATTTGTTTGTTGTACATGATATATTAAATTAACTTACATGTACATTCCAAAATAAAATAACATGATTATACCTACTACTGCTTCAAAGAGCTTTGTTTTTCCAAAGCATTTTTCCCTTTTTATCCATGCATACTGTAGCCCTTGATTAAATACTCTATCAGGATTTTTTGCAAGAATCTTTTCTACTCTTCAAACATAAACAAACTAGCCGGTGGAAAGCGCGGTATACTTATTCAATTTTCGTCCTTATAGACTTGTTCAATAAAGTTGTAGCGGATCTGATACGGTTGGTAGTAGACTGAAAATTAATCTTTAGCGATAATATATGAGAAAAGAAATGGTTGTATCTGATTTGATACATTAGGGTTAACTGAAAATTCGCTTGAACGAATCAATATCTTGATTTGTCAAAACAGAAAGGCGGTAATTTCGCAGCGAACCGTTACCTACGGGACGATTTTCCACGGTATCGACGACTGGAGACTACTGTTGTTGCATCTTGAAATTTATTATAAAATTGCTTGTCCTCGAAAACATCCAAATTAATTTTGTGACTCACCAATATAGGAATAATTGCGTATAATATAACACTTCATTTTAGACCATAACTGCTTATCAGCAATATCGAACACTTTTGTTTCACCGTTCGATTTCGGAAGCTACTTGGCAACAGGCGCACTCTACCTATACCTACTATCAGTTTAAATTAATTCACTTTATTCTGTATCATAATTGAAACGAAGCGTTAACCTTTTTTATATTACATCTGTTCTTGAATTATGAAATAAGATTTAGAAGAATCTTTGTCTTTGATCAACTTAGAACAAGTCTTTAGAATTCCATGAGTACCTATTATTTCAATATTCGTCAATTAATCATTTTTGTATTAAAATTCGTGTTTGCTCATTGCAAAGTATGATAATTTTATTCGTTAAGTATTAGAAATTCTCTCCAATTATAGTCTAATTCATCATTGTAAATGTTATTATTAATATTGATAGAAACTGAAAGTGAAGACGGATCAAGGTAACTAGGAGATAACCTTGAAGAGGCTTTCGTGTCACCACTACAAAACATGTTGAATACCAACCACGCAAGATGTCCTCTTCAAACCAGTGGCGGACTATACGAATTCCACAATTTCTTATGGTCGATAATTTTTTTATTCATCGTTGAAAATTGAGGAGTAATGCAAAATAATGTGGGAAAGAAGAGAAAGATGAGAAAGGAGAAGGGTAGGAATTATATGATTGTAGACAATAATTGAAAAATAATAAAAATGTGAAATAACATAAGTAGAAAAATTTCAAAGTACGGGAGAAATGTAATACAAATAACAGTACGGAATAAAAAAATGAAGAATTAGAAAGGGGAAAATGTCCTAGAACTGGAATGAAGCCATCACAACAGCCTCATACTGAAAAAGGGTTGAAGAATAAAATATAACATATACTCTATTGATAATTACATCTTGAACAAGTAATGGTAACCAAGCAGGTGTTGATTATAATTCCCTGGTCGACCCGTTTTTGTCCTAATAGCCTTCAAATAATAGAAAAGATATTCATAAAGCTCTAGTACCTACAACTTTTCAATATGTTTTTTAGTTCTTTTTTTGTTAGCAGGTAGTAAATTTTATGAGGGATTATTAAATTGGACTGTATTTGAAAGCAGAAAGATTTCATATAATGAATTATTTATAATCTTATTTAGTTTACATTTGAGTTTTAAAGTGAATGGTTCTGTGTAGTTAACACATTTTTTTAAAGACAAAAATGACAAGTCATACGCGAAATTACCGCCTTTCTGTTTTGACAAATCAAGATATTGATTCATTCAAGCGAATTTTCAGTTAACCCTACACTGCCTAATGTATCAAATCAGATACAACCATTTCTTTTCTCATATATTATCGCTAAAGATTATTTTTCAGTATACTACGAACCGTATCAGATCCGCTACAACTTTATTGAACAAGTCTATACCACAGATAACCCACAGATACATGAGACACTGCTTGTGGCGCCATCTAAAGAGCCTGTCGACTAAACAATTGTGTGATGTTGAGAAGATTTCTGTAATTTTAGGTTTTAGCGTTTTATCCAAATTTACTGTATTTTAATTATTTTATTTCCAAATAACCATTTATAGTCCATCTTTTGACATTTCATTCAATTTAACTCCATTAACTCAATAATGATTAGATGTTGAGTTAAATTAAATGAAAAATCAAATGATATGGACCATAAATGGGTAATTAAATTGGAAAAAATAAAACAGTAATCATATAAACAGTTTATTTATTTTAATATAAAAATACACAATAAATAATTTCTTTCACATAGTACTTTTCTTAACAAACAGAATGACAATAAATAAACTCTAATGTAAAAACAATGCAATTAAAAAATAATTTGAGTAACATACATTCTAGATTGGAGTATCATTAGATTTTTAAATGATGTTAAACCAAGATAAAAATAGGAAATTATTCATGATAAATTTATATTAATTTATTTATTTATTATTATACTCCTATAAACACACAGAGCTGGACAAACTAGTGGAGTATAACTGCTACTTACTTAATCAAAAAAAGTGTTAGCAATGAGTAGTTAACTACTATTTTTACCAACGTTCTGTGAAAGAAAACATTTGAGTATAATGACTGTGAATGCTAGAACAAAAGTAATTAAAATACTTTTAAAGGAAAAGTTGTTAAATACTGTCCAGCTCTGTAAATACAAGGTGCCAACTAATAACATATAAGAGTGCTAAACAGCACTTGTGACTGTACAAAATTTAAAATAATATATCTAACATATCATTTCCACTTAAAACACATCTTTATTTCTTTACTGGAAGTATTAAATAGGTTTATATCACGAGCTTAAACCTAGTATATTGCATATTTGTTTATTTCTACATTTAAAAGCATTCCGTTCTCATGAAATCATCGCATGAGGCAGTTTAAGTTACTCTGCAGCTCCTGGCAGTCTATAATTGTTAAAATGTTTCTTAAGGGCTCATAAAAATCCCATCGTCTCGTGGAAGTCCTTTTTCGTTTCTGGTTGAGCTTCTACGTGTGAACACACAAAATAACAACAATGAATAAGTAAACACACAAATATGTTTGAAAATGTATATCAACAAAAGAGAACAAAACGCGCTTACTATTGAAATAATAAGTTTACACATGTTTTTGTACTACGCCAAAAAAATATCAAAAACTGTTTGAATGTTTAAATTTTTTTGGGTTTTTTTTTAATTCCTTTTTTTCAATTTTTTTTAGGAATTCTTGATTTTATTTGGTTTTATTTATTTTTTGATTTATTGTTTTTTTATTTTTTGTCTTTATTGGATATTTTGGATTTTTGGTTATCGATAGACCAAATACTTAGACGTAATGCCTCAACAAAAGTTAACACTCACTTTCATTTCCCATAAATTGTCATACCATGGGCTATATATGAAAATCGGCTAAGGGTCAATACCTTCCCTCCCATAGCTGGTGGAGGGAATAGCTATAGCATAAAATAAAATCCAGATTATTATTTTTTCAATGGGCACATTTTAAAATGGAATTGTCTGAGTATGATGTACACACTAGATATAAATTGATTGAATGAAATGACTAGTACTGAGTGTGTCATTTTATTAAAATTACAGCTAAGCGTTTTCAGCCATTATGTCATTCTCAAAGCTGTCGACAAGAGAAAAACATACAACAGGTGGCAAAAAACATCAAACCCTGTAACTGCTACATACAACGGAATAAAATGTTTGATGTTACATCATTATTTAAGTAAAATTTGTTAAAATTACCCTATAACGAGGGTGTACAGTACACACATATAATTTAGTTGATAATTTCAAATTAGACGTTTCATTATGTGAATTACAATTGTACACCCTCTTTATAGGGTAATTTGAACAAATTTTACTTAAATAATGATGTAACATCAAACATTTTATTTCATTGTATGTAGCAGTTACAGGGTTTGATGTTTTTTGACACCTGTTGTATGTTTTTCTCTTGACGACAACTTTGAGAATGGCTTAATGGCTGAAAGCGCTAAGCTGGAATTTTAATAAAATCACACACTCAGTACTCGTCTTCTCATTCACTCAATTTACATTTTAAAATGTTCAAAATTATAGCATGCTATATTGAATACAATAAAACTTACCATCAATTTTTGTTAATTTCCACTCATATGGGAAGGCAAATCAAGCTGTCTTAATTACCTTCCTTCGTCTTTCTCAAATCTAAAGAAACACTGTATTTGAAAATGAAGGGAACATATCCTCCATCGTTTCCTCGTTGACAAATTTAATGATTTAATACCAATACGTTTCAGTCATATTAATTTTATCTTCCTGGGTTGGAGGAACAAAACTGTAAAAAAAAATATTTACTTTAGTAATGCAACAATTTTCAGTTTAGCTAATGTAAAAAACAACCATGATCTCTAAAATTGTCGATTAAATTAGTAAAAATTCGATGTTTCAAAAAATAAAGAAAATGGTTGTTAATTATAAAAGAAAAAATCAAATTTTGTTAATAAAACTTACCGAGTACACCACTTATGAGACTCCTTCAGAATACACTTTGACAATGTCTTTTCAATTAATAACAATAAAGCAACGAAACAACAGATAAATATTACACTATAGCAATTGAAAAATATCGAAACCTCATACCTTATAATATCAACACCTGAACTAAGAATAAACTGTGGGGACGAACAATATGACATCGCACATACGCAGTAATAAAAATCAATAAAATTTCATTACCAACAACGTTACAGTTTTCGTTAATTTTTTGGAATTATCTACCGATTTTAGTTACTCGACAGGCTCTATAGATGGCACGGTCTGCAGTGTCCCTAGCCTGGTCTATACGGTCGAAAATTGAATAAGTATACCGCGCTTACCAGCGGCTAGTTTGTTTATGTTTGAACAGTAGCACGTGGTTGCATTAGATTATGTTTCAATTTATTGTATTTTGACTTTCGTTTATGCAAGAAGAAATTTTTGTTGTAAAATTTGGTCGTATCCAATTTGCTGTAAAAAAGTTTTTTTTTAATTTCAAATCGGCAAAAATGGAAAAGTCTACTTTCTCAAAATAAATTGGAGTATGCTATTGCTCACTTATCCGATAGTGACGCCATTGAAATAGATGAACTACCAATAGAGCTTGAAGATGGTAATATTGTTTTTCCTGGTGCGGATGTTCAGCAGGATAATCAGGTTCAACAGAGTCCTGAAATATCAAATGAGGCTCCAGAACATGTTACAGAACAAGAGATAGGTAAATTGAAAAAGAAATGCTCCAATCTACGAGTATTATGGCGTAAACATAATATTGTTCTAAGTGAAGAAAGTTTATCATTTCCAGGGAACACAACACTTCCTTCTTCAATAAACAATCTTGAAACACCATTCCAGTTTTTTAAATATTCTTTTGATGACGATTTATTCGAAAAAATTGCAAATGAGTCAAATCTTTACTCAATCCAAAAATATCCCAGTAAACCAGCCATGTTATCTGCAGCTGATATAAAGCAGTTTCTAGGAGTTTGCATTTACATGTCAGTCGTACATATGCCCAATGTACGAAGCTACTGGTCAACCAAATTAGGTTTCCCCCAAATCAAGGAAACTATGAGTCAAAATCGGTTCAATGATAACAACACGATGTTACCTCGAGAAAATCCAGACCGCGATAGGTTACACAAGCTAAGACCTATTATAGATACCGTAAACGTCAGATTCCAGTCAGTACCTTTAGATAAATGTCTGTCAGTTGACGAGCAGCTTTGTGGTACTAAAGCACGCCATCATTTAAAACAATACCTTCCAGCAAAAATCCACAAGTGGGATTACAAACTGTATGTTTTATGCGGCAGTGATGGCTTTTCATATAATTTTTAAATATTTACGGGGGACGAAAATAATTCAAAATTTCGCTTGGATAGCGAATCCGACCTAGATTCTAGTGCGAATATTGTCGTGAGACTGTGTAGAATTGTTCCTCCAAATCAAAACTATAGTGTCTATTTTGACAACTTCTACACAGCGGTTCCCCTGCTCGCATATTTAGGTAGTAAGTGCATTAACTCGCTGGGCACAGTTCGACGTCCAAGGATTCTAAATTGCAAATTACCGACTGATGCAGAGTTGAAAAAAAAGTCAGGTGTACTTAAGAAGAATTCGTTTGTAATGTTGAAGGAGTTGACATATCCTCAGTAATATGGTTAGATAATAAACCGGTTACTTTTATATCAACATTTAAAGGCAAAATACCCCTAACTGAGGTTAGACGATGGGACAGGAAAGAGAAAAAATACGTATATATTGAGTGTCCCAGTTTAGTTTCAGATTATAATGACAAAAAATAGTACATAAGACTTTTTTACCACCTGATTGATATGAGACTTGTCAATACATGGCTGCTTTATAGACGGGCACATGCCGACATAGAAAAGTTAATGTCACAGGTTGATGTTCGACTAGAAATAGCAGAGTGCCTTTGTAAGTCTGACAATGGCAGTAGGAAGAGAGGTAGACCTTTCAAGGATTCAGTTGAGTCAATGTTCATAGAAAAGAGAAAGAAATCTACAGTGTTTTCTCACGTACCACCAAAAGACGTTGGCAACGACTCCATGGATCATTGGCCATTATACGATAAAACTAGACAACGATGTAAATTTCATTCCTGTTCTTTGTTTTCTCACATTAAACGCTCTAAATGTGGCATACATTTATGTTTAAATAAGAACCACATCTGTTTTGTTTCTTTTCATAACGGATAATATTTTTATGCAGTTATGCTCAATGTATCAGATCCGACACTACTATATTTTTCACAATAATTATTAAAAAAATCAGATTCTATTTTCTTCATTATTTTTCCCTTCATTCACAGAGCATAACAAGCCCAAAACTCATTTTTATCATTAAATTTAAAAAAATTGAGCAGTGAGGGTTAACGTTATCTAAAATCACAAATGAGATAAATAAGGTGCATCACATCGTTACTCAATTAGACAAACGTTTTGCATTGGAAGTTGAAGATATCATAAGAAATCCTCCTGCTCAGGTTCCATATACATCGTTACTCAATTAGACAAACGTTTTGCATTGGAAGTTGAAGATATCATAAGAAATCCTTCTGCTCAGGTTCCATATACATGGTTACTCAATTAGACAAACGTTTTGCATTGGAAGTTGAAGATATCATAGGCAATCCTCCTGCTCAGGTTCCATATACATTATGGTGCACAAAATAAATTGATCGTTTATCTGCGTCTCAGTTTCCTCGTTGCCTTCGTTAACTCTCTGGTATCACCATCGTACTTAATAACTTCTGGTGTCAACTTTGGTAACAATGATTTCCATTTAACGTTCATGCTATTCTCACAACGCAGTCAGAGCTGGTGTTTGATAAACTTGCGAAACTTGCTGACGAAATCGTCGGAGTCTCACTGAGCATTCCAACTTTTTTCCATAAATAGGGCGCTAAATTATAAAAGGTACAGAGTATAACATTTTAAACACTATTGCTGATTTACAAAAACAAGTTGCTGCTCCTCGCTCAAGTTTTCATCCTCTTTCTCGAGAGATATGATTGGCGTAGGCGTGACATTTTCTTTTCACACTCAGACTATGTGCTGTTAGCGGACGGCTCTAAAACAGGGAACGTTGTAGGAGTAGGAGTTTATGAAACTGACCCAAGAGTTAAAATCTTATTAAACCTTGGCAAGTTTACCACTATCTTCCAAGCAGAGATGATAGCTATAAAGCTGTGCTCCAGAGAGCTGAGTATCAAGCA
This sequence comes from Galeruca laticollis, assembly GCA_963921935.1. Taxonomy (NCBI): domain Eukaryota; kingdom Metazoa; phylum Arthropoda; class Insecta; order Coleoptera; family Chrysomelidae; genus Galeruca; species Galeruca laticollis. Next base: position 119,521,278 of record OY998178.1, on the reverse strand, counting down.
TCAGGTGAACAGGTCTACTGAAATTATATCAGATAGCCAGGCGGCTCTAAAAGCACTGAGCTCCAATCGAGTCAATTCTAAGCTGGTTTGGAACTTTATTCAGATCCGTGACCACCTGGGCAAACGGAACAAAGTTACTTTGATCTGGGTTCCAGGGCACAGCGGCGTGGAGCGAAGAAAGTATGCAATTGTATGAAGAAAATACTTATTGGGAAATAAAAGACTTACATGGTATAGTAGCAGGACAAACAGTGACATATGGTGATAGTATATTACATTACGAGTGCGGAAAGTGACACTTTTCACATGAGCACAGAACCTTGCAAAACACTGAGCACAGAACCTTGCAAAACATTGCTGCAAATTACATTTATATACATATTGAAATGTTTCCTGGAGAAGTTGCAGTAATATTATTGCTCAATTACATTTATTTACGGTTTGAAATGTTTCCTGGAGAAGTTGCAGTAATATTATTGCGTTAGTTTAGTTGAAACATTGTGACTTGCTCATTAGAGAAATATTTCATAAAGTTGAGATTTCCTTCCCGCTGAAACGTTTTTAATTGAGGTTGCCGTGATGTTCTTAGATATGCCAGTTGTAATATTGCATCAGTATTTTTTCAGAAACATTGCTGTAAGTTAATTATTTGTTATTTTTGAAACATTTCGCTATTAAGTTTCACTGATATTGTCAAATACACAAATTGAAATATTGTCAAGTAACATTGCTGTAAGTTAGTTATTTCTTTCAGTCGAAATATTTCCATATGAAGTTTCAGTACCTATCCAAGTTGGAATATTACGATATTTTTTAATCAAGAAACATTGCTGTGAGTTAATAATATTCCTTCCTTCTGAAAAATTCCTAGATGCATGATGTTAATTTCGATTACTCTCCGGCACACTTTTCGGATTTCGAATTTATATATTTCTAGATTAGGTCTGATCGGAACTGAGTGAATGGTTCCCAATGCATCGTTTTTGTTTTTTGCGTCGCGCGTCACGTATTCTGATCGGCAAATTCCTGACGCGATTCACCAATTCGCCAATCAGAATGCGTGAAGATAGCGTGACCGTGCGACGCAAAAGGCAAAAACGATGCATTGGGAACTCATCCTAACCGAGCCCAATAATAGTATAGAAGAAGAACAAAAATGTTGGGTTAGGATTTGTTTCTTTCGAGTTTCGAGTGTTTCGACCGGTCGTTGGAGGGTAAAAGAAATAACACATTTATTCTGTTTTCTTGGTGAAGTGAAGCAATGGATTAATTTATATTTGTTTTATATTTGTATACTCTATACAATAGGATCACAGTTTCCTTTTTATTTTATAGTTGTGAATTGAAAGGTGTGTTTCGGGTATAAATATTTGTTTTTCACTTAAAATTATTACGTTTCAATTATATTAGTTGTCATATAGTATATCAACAAGACTATAGGCTCCTTCGATTTAATCACTTGTTTGTGTAGTTCATTTGAACCACAAATTTTCATTTTAATATACCTCCAGGAAGCACCGAGTAATTTGGTTGTTTCCCAGTATATAAGTTGATATCTGTGCAAATTGTGTAGTGTGATATATTTTTGTTATTAAAATATTTTTTATTGTGAATTTTTTAGTTCAATAAATTAATGGATGCATATTTATAATTTAATTTTTTTACTGCTTTTAGTATTTGTATAATGGTTCCATGCGGAGTATTCAGTGGACCATTACGTAGAGACTGACAAAACGAAATTGATGAATATGAAGCAGTGTTCATTCATTCATTCATTCATTGAACTGAATTATCTGCTACTGGAAATACATGTTTTTTTTATCTGATGTGTTATTTTATGTGGAATATTGTTTTTATTTGGGTTCAATAAATCGTTCGAATATTTTTATTTGAGTTTGCTTTTTTTGGGTTCTCTTACTTGTCCAAAGTTAAGAACGGACACACATTCTGCGTTAAAAGTGCAGTCACTAATGAATCTCAATAAGTTTTTTAACTTAGAATCTACATTTTGACAAAACTTTATGAAAACTTTCAACCACACCATGAAACCAAATTGAAGTCACTAGCCCTCAGCACACGTTTAGTTAATCATGCTATAGCCTCTACAGATTAGAAGTACAAACGCAAGTCATCTCAATTTTAGGTTAAGAGACTAATTGATCCATTTTGAAATTTTCCAATCTTAATATAATTAAGCATTTTTCCATGATCAATATGATAATTGGAGAGTACCTGTAACTCCCTAATAATTATTTTGCCAAATCATAAAGATGATTTTAGTAAACTTTCGAACAGTATCTTCAACTTTCAATAAAAGGGAATATGCAACATCACAAAAAGAATTTGATTCAAGTATACTTCTGAAATGTCTTGGAATGGTACTAGTAAGATCTAATTATAAGGTCCCTGCTACATAACAAATGGAAGATGATTTGAATATACTTTTGAAATGTATAGGAACATTTCCTGAAACGTCTAGTTATAAGGTAACTGCAACATCATAATAGAAAGTTGATTAGAATGTGATATTGAAATAATGATGCAACCTTGCATTTGAACAGTGCTAGAAATATCCGTACGTACCATCACCTAACATAACTTTTGAAATATTACAAATGAACGTTGCAATGGCGGCCGTTACGGCGTTGCTGGCATGTTGATGCAACATCATTGCAAAGTAGGAAGCAACATTACACATCCTATATGTGATTTGCAGCAACGTTGAGGCAACATGCTCTTGATCAGTGGGACAAGTAATGTACAATATTTTTCCTACGACCACCCTTTTTAATAAATGTTATTAAAAACGACCAAAGTGGCATCCTGCTGATTTCATCAGCAATAGATTCCCAAGCATTCACTGAACCGTTTGCGATATTTTGGAGCTCGATGCACTGTGGTCTCTTTTACTTCAATTCTAATTTTATTTTTGACGTTTCGACATCATACGTGTCATCATCTGAACCATATTGCTAAAAATTACACAGTTATTGACGGTGAATGAAAACCTGCAGATATTTACTAAAATATTCTGTCGTCATCCAACCCATTGAATATGCCACGCCAATTGATCCTAAGGAAACTCCGTTCATGAATACAGGTTGCATCGTCACTCGGGGGAAAATTGACAGCAGAAGAATATACTGTTACGAAACAGCACACTGGTATAGTCCCTAAAACCGACTCTGTCTAAGCCAGGTATAAAAGTTAAAATTATGGCGGATACGCAGTTATAAAAAACTGTTTACGAGTTTACGACTATCTTATGTAAACATTGTGACCATAGTTATGTAGAAAAGGCCAGAAAAATAATTCGTGACTGTGTAAGCCGCAGCCCAGAATTTACTAGTAAAAACGGCTTTAATATATAAGGGACTGATCAGGAAGAGTGAGTTTAGTTGATAATTTGACATCGTGAAATAAACAAATAAATAAGTGGATATAAATTAATTAAGTGTTTATATAAATTAGTTTGAGTGAATATACTGTTGATATAAATTAATAATTAAGTGATTAGTTAAGTACATATAAATTAAGTGTTAGTGATTAGTTTAGTGTTTTAAATAAATTAGTAAGTAGCCATACCGAGTGTTTAAAATTTATCCCACCCGTTTATTGTTTAAATGAATAACAAAAACATTACATTGGTGTCAGGTGTGGGGTAATATAAATAAATTGCTACGTAAAAATGGCCAAGAGATTAAGGGATCTGAAAGTGGCGGAATTAAGAGCAGAATTGGAAGATCGTGAGTTGGAAACGTCCGGTAAGAAAAGTGAAATAGTACAAAGACTTTAAGTGGCATTGGAAAATGATGGCTTTGATCCAGAAACAGTTTTATTTAATGACGAGGCTTCCACCTTAATCTCGTCAATTTCTGCTAACATGGACGAGATGATTTCTGCCATGGAAGAGAACATTTCTGTTAATATTTCTGCTAACATGGACGAGAAGATTTCTGATATGAAGAACGATATTTCTACTATGAAGAATGATATTTCGGCTAGCATGGACGAGAAGATTTCTGCCATGGAAGAGAACATGGACGAGATGATTTCGGCTATAAAGAACGATATTTGTACTTTGAAGAACGATATATCTGCCGATATCTTATTAATGAAAAACGACATTGCCGCTGACATTGAAAATGAAATTTCGTCTCTAAAATCTGAAATCGAGGATAAGATGTCAACGATGGACGAGAAAAACGAGAATAAAATGTCAACGATAGACGAGAAAATCGATAATAAAATGTCAACGATGGACGAGAAAATCGAGAATAAGATTACAACGATAAACGAGAAAATCAAGGAGTTAGAGGAAAATATTGCCGATTCAAGAACGCGAGGCACGCCAGAGGAAAAAAAGAAGACCGAGCAAACGAAACCTTGCAAGCCAGAAACACTACCTAAGTTTGAAGACATTGGCAGTTTAACCCGAGTCAAGGCCCCAACGTTTGATGGAAAAATGTCGTGGACCAATTATGTGAAACAGTTTGAAGCAGCCGCTAGAGTGAATAATTGGTACGATAAGGAGAAAGCAGTGAACTTAACCATCGCGCTTCGAGGAGATGCCTTAGATGTACTCCAGACGATACCTTTGGAAGAAACGGATGACTTCGAGCAGCTGAAGAAGAGGTTGGACATGCGACAGGGTCATGAACATTTAGAACATTTGTACCAATCTCAGCTGAAGAACCGAAGGCAAAAACGTGATGAATCCCTTCAAGAATATGAAGTGGACATTGCCCGACTAGTTCGATTTGCTTATCCGTCAGCACCAGAGAGCATAATGGAATGTCTGGGCATCCAGGCCTTTATTGGCGGCTTACGTGACCCCGATATGCAGAGGACGCTTCGTTTAGCCCATCCCAAAACATTAGTTGATGCATTGACAGCTGCTCTTGAATATGAAGCAGCAACGAAGGCTTCAGGATATAACAAAATTAGGACCATACAAGAAGAAGGTGACGAAGACAGATTTGACAAGAAGCCGAGAAAGATCAGATGCTGGAATTGTGGCGAGCTAGGGCATGTACGTAGTTCATGTAAGCGCCCCAAGACTCCTGCAAACCAAGAACCCCAGTCACAGGAAAACTAGAACGGGTCGGCTACGAGGGGGCAGCACCGACCCATGATCGTTCCAAAGACCCTCTCATACTGATAGCTTCTCTCGGATGTCGCAACGACAGTGTATATGTGGATGGCGAAGTAAATGGCAAGAAATATGCTCTGCTGTTTGACACTGGAGCAACTAGAACCATTATACGACCAGAACTAATAAACTCCAAGAAGAAGCTTTTACCAACGAGACTGCGACTGCGGACCGCCACAGGTGAGAGTGCCAACGTTTACTGTGAGACACAAATCCAATTGGGAATTGGCGCAGAAAAGTTCACGCATACGGTAATCGTAGCTGACATTGAAGAAGACGTGATTCTGGTAATGGACGTGATGAATGTACATTGTTTCCAATTAGACTTCAGAAACAGAACCATTAAAGTGGGTTCCGAGGAGGTATTCCTGCATCCATATGAAGGCAGCGCGGTGTTGGCAGCTGTACAGGAAGATACCCTTCTACCTGTACGAAGCGAAACCATGATAGTAGCACGGCTACAGGGAATCATGGAGTAAGGTACACCGGTTATGATGGAGCCAAAGAACCACGTCGAAGAAGTTGGCAAAGGAGTACTAATTGGAAAAGAATTGGTTACATCGGCGAAAGAGATTCCAGTACGTGTGATAAACGTGAATGATTATCCAATTACCATCAAGAAGGAAACCAAGATTGGATCCTGCGTACCAGTGACGTCTATAGTTCGTCAAACAACGACCACTGACAATTCCAATGCCAGATTCGAACAAATGTTATCAGTAGCTGGTCAATCTCTGGATCGAGCTGAAAAAAAGAGAATGAGAGAATTTCTCTTGCAGTATCAAAACTTATTCGTGCGAAAAGGAGGAAAGACTGGCAGAACATCAGCCGTCAAACACAAAATCGATACTGGTAATGGTAAGCCAATTAGGCAATCAGCTCTAAGACTTCCACGAGCGAAGAGAGAGGAAGCTGAAAGAATAATTCGAGAGATGGCAGAAGAAAAAGTAATAGAACCATCTACTAGTCCATGGGTGTCTCCAGTAGTGCTCGTCAAGAAAAAGGACGGAACTACGAGATTCTGCTTGGATTATCGCCAGCTTAACAACGTGACGAAGAAAGACAGCTATCCTCTGCCTCGAATTGACGATACGCTTGACACTTTGGTCGGCAGCAAACTGTTTTCCACCTTGGACCTGAAGTCTGGTTATTGGCAAGTGGAAATGGACCCAAGAGACAAAGAGAAGACTGCTTTTACCACTGAATCTGGATTATGGCAATTCAACGTCATGCCATTCGGGCTCTGTAATGCGCCTGCGACATTGGAAAATGTCTTGAGAGGGTTGTCTTGGAAGACATGCCTGGTTTATTTGGACGACATCGTACTACTGGGGAAGACATTTGACGAACATCTGAAGAATTTGGAAGACGTATTCAAACGACTCCAAGCTGCCCAGCTTATGTTAAACCCGAAGAAATGTCAGCTGTTCCAAAACCGAGTCAACTATCTAGGTCATATAGTGAGCAATGAAGGAGTGGCAGAGAAAATTGCTTCCATTCATCAATGGCCGCAACCAACCGACAAACATCAAATCAGGAGTTTCCTTGGACTTTGCACATATTATAGAAGATTTATCAGGAAGTTTGGAGATATTGCTAAGCCTCTACTCTCTACTCGACTTACAGAAGATGCAAGAACTTTCCAATGAGACGAAGATTGTCAAACGGCTTTTGATACCTTGAAGAGGCATTTAACTACAGCGCCAATATTAGGATACCCTTTACCAGAGGGAGACTTCTGGACACTGACGCAAGCAACGTAGGAATTGGTGGAGTGCTATCACAGATCCAAGGAGGGCAAGAAAGAGTGCTGGGATATTTTAGTAAAGTCCTCTCCAAACCAGAACGAAACTACTGCGTCACAAGAAGAGAACTTTTGGCAGTAGTGAAGTCCGTGGAACACTTTTACCAGTATCTCTATGCAGCACTTAAGTGGTTGATGCAGTTCAAGAATCCCGAGGGCCAGATCGCTAGATGGATTGAACGACTTCAAGAATACGATTTCAACATCGAACATCGAGCTGGTGTGAGTCACCGAAATGCCGACTCCCTGTCCAGACGGCCGTGCCCAACAGACTGCTCCCTCTGCAACAAGGTGGAATCTAGGGAAGCTGCAGTTTCAAGAACTACTGTAGTCAACGAGGAATGGTCACCCACCAGGATCAGAGAAGATCAGGAGAATGATCCTCACCTGAAGATGATCCGGTATGGAAGGAAAAAAACCGGCGACCTACCTGGCAAGAAGTGTCAAGATTTTCACCGACACTCAAGGCGTATTGGGCTCAGTGGGACTCCCTTGTCCTGGAAGAAGGGCTGTTGAAAAGAGTCGTTGAAATCGATGATGGTTCTGAGATAAGGAGACAGCTAGGTATCCCGAGAACAAGGGTAGCTGAGGTACTGAAGAAGTTACACGACAGTCCATCGGGGGGTCATCTGGGAGTGAAGAAAACCCTTCAGCGAGTCCGTGAAAGGTTTTATTGGATGAACAGCTCCGACGATGTGAAGGACTGGTGTAAGAAATATATGACTTGTGCTACGAGTAATGGACCACATCGCAAGAGAAAGGCACCTATGAAACAGTACAATGTTGAAAGGATTGCTTTAGATATCGCTGGGCCATTTCCAACGACAGAAAATGGTGGCAAATACATACTGGTTGTAATGGATTATTTTACAAAGTGGGTGGAAATTTACGCTATCCCGAACCAAGAGGCCACAACTGTTGCGGATGTATTGGTGAAAGATTTTATCAGCCGATATGGAGTGCCCTTGGAAGTCCACAGCAACCAGGGAAGAAATTTCGATAGTCATCTATTCCAGGAGATTTGCGAGTCATCTATTCCAGTAGATTTGCGAGAAGCTGGGAATGAAGAAGACCAGAACAGCACTACATACAGAGTCAGATCGAATGGTCGAGAGAATGAACAGGACTATTGGAAAATACCTGTCCAAAGTAGTATCCGGCCATCAGAGAGATTGGGACCAGTATCTCTCCCTATTCGCATTGGCCTATCGATCTGCCGTCAACGAGTCCACGGGTGAAACACCTGTGGAAATCCTGTTTTGACGTGAAATGAGGCTTCCTTGTGACCTGGAATTTGGCTGTCGCCATGGAGAAGATCTAGCAGGAGAAGACTACGTGATCCAATTGAGAAGAAGGCTGGACGATATTCATGAATTAGTCCGAACAAATCTTCAAGTTGCCAGCGACAGAATGAAAAGTCGGTACGACACGCAGGCCACAGTGGGCGGTTTTAAAGAAGGGGACAAAGTATGGTTACACAACCCGACGAGGAGAAAAGTATTTTCTCCAAAATTACAAAAATCCTGGGAAGGTCCATACTTAATCAAGAAAAGGATCAATGATGTTATATATCGCATAAGCAAGATCCCCAACGGAAAACCAAAAGTAGTTCACCAAAGCCGACTAGCGCCATTCGAAGGAGACCATGACATAGAGGAAGGAGTAAACCTTATTCGAGATGTGTCTGACCCCACCTTCGATAAATTTATGGGCGCGTATGGAGGTACCGGGATAGCTAGATATGGAGTCACTTCGGAACAACAACACTCTCCCGGAAGATTATTCACTGGCATACAACATCCCCGCCCGTATCAAGAATGCACGAGGGTTGGCAACCGTCTTTCGAAATAAGTTCGGGCAATTAGAAAAGCTTGAAGACCAGGTTCCAGCCCCTGGCAAGACACTGAAACTGAAACATAATTCGCGGTACGTCTTCTACGTGGTAACTAAAAATCAATTCCAAGATCGATCTACCTACCGCGATGTGTGGGTAGCACTTCGAAACCTCCGAGACCATGTGCTGGAATCCAACGTGAAGAAACTGGCTATGCCTAAGATAGCGAGTAACCAGTTGGATTGGCAAATCATCAGGAACATGGTAGAGATTATCTTCCAAGATACCGGTGTCCAGATATTAATTTGCAGCTACAACCCCCGTTATCAGTATCCGATGAAGACGGTGTCCTGCTATTTCCATAAGATCGGAAAGTGTAGAAATGAGGCCAGTTGCCGATTCAAACATCCAGTCTCGGCTACACAAAAGTTCCAGGAGGATCTTCCATTTAAGGAGGGGGTAATGTTACGAAACAGCACACTGGTATAGTCCCTAAAACCGACCCTGTCTAAGCCAGGTATAAAAGTTAAAATTATGGCGGATACGCAGTTATGAAAAACTGTTTACGAGTTTACGACTATCTTATGTAAACATTGTTTTTGTGACCAGAGTTATCTAGAAAAGGCCAGAAAAATTATTCGTGACTGTGTAAGCCGCAGCCCAGAATTTACTAGTAAAAACGGCTTTAATATATAAGGGACTGATCAGGAAGAGTGAGTTTAGTTGATAATTTGACATCGTGAAATAAACAAATAAATAAGTGGATATAAATTGGTTTTGTGTTTATATAAATTAGTTTGAATTAATATACTGTTGATATAAATTAATAATTAAGTGATTAGTTAAGTATATATAAATTAAGTGTTAGTGAGTTAGTGTTTCAATAAATTAGTAAGTAGCCATACCGAGTGTTTAAAATTTATCCCACCCGTTTATTGTCTAAATAAATAACAAAAACATTACAATAAGTACCAACTGCATTAATGCAACATAAAGCTGTTATATTTGATCCCCTTTCGGCGGATGATACTGTAATAAACCTACGTTTACCTTTGGGGGTAAGAATTTTTGGTAGGGCCTGTCGAAATGCTAGTCTCGTCACAATTGTAGATTTGGTTAGCAGTGTAGTAATACTTAATCCTAGGTCTTCGAGTGTGTTAAAAAATTTGGCGACTTTTCCTTTGTTAAATGCCTAAGATGACGGTATCGTCATCTTAGCAACAACAGCAATTTATCTTAGCAACAACAGCAATTCGTCATATTAGCATAAGTAACAACGTATAATTAAAAATGTTCAATTTCAATTCTCTGGCCTCAGTGAATAAACAGATAAGTCAAATTTGAGAAATTGTTCAGGAGAGCCAAAAAACATTTCGGAGAGTTGTGGTAAATCGCAATACCTATTTGTTGTATATTCGATAATATTTCTGCATTCTGGAGCATAAGATTTGTCGTTGGAAACATATTTTTGAAATATTAGTTTTCAAATTACAATTTTAATCGACGTATCCGGTTACTCACAACTGAGTTTTTAATGATAACTCAAGATATTTTAAATAAAAATATTTATTTTCATACATAGTATGTTATTCACGAACATTATTTTTTATAATATAAGGTAATATACAACACTAAAACCTGAGACAAACAATAGTAATGAGCATGGAAATAATCAATTTACATCAGTTCAACGATGGAAATAATCAATTTACATTAGTTCATCGGGATCAACCTCAATCAAATCTGGATCGGTATCTGGAACATCAGCCACCTTTAAGTTCTCATAGAATGGATGAAATTGTTTATCTATGAGATGTAAAACTGCCATGATATATTTTTTTTGCTTTGTTAATTGGAATAGGTCCATTGTGTATTTTTGAAACAGTTAATGCACCTGATAGTCGTTTACCACGACGTCTAAAATTTACTGATTTAAATTTCTCCTCACTTTTTAGAGATGATTTTTCATAATAGAGTATACCAATGTTCTCCGAACAATAACGTGCCCATTGCAAGTCTTTCCAGAGAAATTTTTTACCACTTTCAGAAATCTTTCTATTTACAAAACAACTTTTCAATAAATCGGCAAAATTTAAGAAATCATCGCATTCCATTTATTTTACTTTAAATGGTTTAGTGCTTTTACACCCCCTTATTAGCTGTACCCAGTCATAAGGGTGATTTATTTTCATTGTGGTCCTTTTTTTTGCTTTTTCGATGACTGAGTGATTCCATATGCGTATGACCAGGAACCAGAAATTTGTGATCAATAGATTGTATTGAACTTTTTTCACGTAATACTGCCATGAACATAGCAGCTACGTGGGTGTTTTAATTCTGACCCCGCATGTATCCACAATATGACGATATAGACAAGACGCTACCTGATTCGCACCTCTTCCCGGAACAGATTCATCCCATAGATAGCAGGTTGCTTCATTTGTGGCTAAGTTATGGACGGTGAGATTATAGGTCCATAATTGCCTTTTGTAAAATGAAATTGATGTTTTAAGGTAAGAGTGGGTAAGCATTGCTGCAGATCAAAAGCAAATCAGCTACTGATCTATCTTCTTTCGCAATTTTTTTGTCATTTGCTTTTGACTCATAAGCTTCTTTAGCCAAAATGTGGAGATTATTTTGTTCCAAAATCAAGTTGGCCTTTTCATCTTCATTTGCATACATAATTTTCATTTTTGATGTGTCACATTTGTAACAGGTGTCCTTTTGTGGTTTTTTGAATGCCAATCCAAGTTTATGAAAATTTCTTGCATAGATTGTTTGTGAAACACAATTTTCTCTACTCTCTTTATAAAGAGAATACATTTTAGAAATAGTTAAATCTGACTGAAGATACTTTTTTGATGTCGTCTGTCGGCAGTAATGACTTTCATATGCAGGAAAGCTTTGAATGTGTTTCACCACATCAGCCAAAACTTCCTCAGGCCATTTATTCTTTGGCGCATCTCGTCCTCTTTGATCATTTTCAATTATGGTGGATATGGAGAATTGCCTATTTATCATTATCTGATTTACAAATGCGTTTGTTTCTCCGAAAACATCAATAAAGATAAAGCATTTTTTGCAAATTGGCTCTCTTACACCGTTTACTGAAAGTTCGTACTTGCATGAACAGTTTCGAACCCTATCAGAATAAGTTCTTACTCGAGTAGTCTTTTTTTCTAAAATGCAAATCAGGGAAGACAAGAAGTTAGTTCTTTTGTCATGCTGACCGAGCTTCCAGTATGCTTTGAAGAGGGTATGTCTAATTTCATTTGAAAATATATTCTTGCATTTCATTCTGCAATCGGTAAGTGGTTTCATAATTCTAGCTTTAACAGTGTTTTCCTTCTCATCTACATACTCTTTACCAGTATTTCTTAAAAGTTTTTCCATTTCCCCTTGTTTCCTTGATCGACCTTTCTTTTTTACAGTTAGGAAAATTTCTGTTCCTATACCTTCTTTATTCATTGTGGCATTCTTGTTCTTTCTCTTTTTGGCCACCGGTTGCAAAATTTCTTCTTCTGATGAAGAAGCATCCGTATTTCCAGCAACGAAATTTGGATCTACTAAACTATCGTCGTCAGAAAAATCCTGTTCTTCGTGCTGTTTTTCGAGTATTTGTTCTTCAAGTGAGAACTCTTCAGTGGAAATATTAGTTTGTTCAACTAAAGATTTTACAGAATACACAGCAGCTTCAACCTGCTCTTTTTCAATGTGAAGAAAACCATCTGTCAAAGTAGTACTGTCAACACAGAAAGCAGAAAAATCAGTATTTTCAAGTACATTATTTTTTATATTGCCGTCAATGTTAGGAGCATAGTGTTCCATATTTGAAAGATCTTGTATAACTAGTATTTCAAAATTGTCAAACAAATTTGAATTGTTCACGTCTATGTTAGAGGTTGGCACCTGGTTGTCCTTAGAACTAAACTCCTTCTGGGCTACCGAATTATGTTCTACAACAGTTTCATTGCAGGGCTTGAGTGAGTTTTGTGCTGAAACCCATTCTCGACTTCGCTGATAGGTTGATATTTCCGAAGCTATTTCATTCTGGAATACGAGCTGACGATTTCTGCTATCTTCTTCGACATCTGGTTGATCTGTAAAGAAACAACATGACAGTAACATGGGCGTCGCCAGCCAACGGGCAATTTTTTAGGAACTCACCTGTACCGCATTGTTGTTTCTTTCACAGAGACAAAATATGTGATGTTCTTCTATGCATTGTTACAAAACTCTTTGTTTTATCACAAAAATTATTAAATATGCACTTTAATACACAGAATACCGGCCGGTATTATCAAAACTCATCAGACTGCATGTGGCTGACACTACTTCAAAATACAAACTGAATTGAAAAGCGTGAATAAACAGACATGTACACACATGTACAAGTCTTGCAAATATCGGAAGGCGTCTATAATGAGATAAGTGTATTTGTGCGATTCAGATCTTACGTGTTCAGACGTGAATAACCGGCGGGCTTATTCTGTAAAAACAACAATTATTTTGCAACTAGCAACCATTGCACAACGGTCGCACAATCAGTCGCATGATTTGGTATTCTTTAAGGTAATCGCGTCGCAATTGCTGGTTGTTGTCAAGTTGCACTTTTACGTCATGAAACTAGCGCCACTTGCAATCGGGTAGCAATGAATGTAACTATAAATCAGCTGATGAACAAAAACAAATTTAAAAAATATTTAATATGCATAAAAAACCAAAGAAGCGTCGAAAAATCATCATTACTGTAATTGAACACAAATTTCAAATAAATTATTATGTACGAAACAATTGTATCTCATATGTCTCATAAGAATATTCTCAGCCCTCCTATTTTCAGCTTCTGCGGCCTCAATAATCATAAATGCACGAGCCATTACTAAATACGTAAAAACAAATAATATTATTTCTTTTAATACGGTGGTAAGTAATTGTTATTAAATATTAGGTAGTTGTGTCCACTTTTCTGAGGGCAGTTAATAAGCCCACTAAATTACTATTTGGACAAATAAAATATGTTTGTTATTGACAAAATGTTATAATTTATTAGTTACCTTCTATTTCTATTAAGAAAACTTGATTTAATTATGAAACAACTCAACTACAACTACTATAATTGTGATTGCTATTCAACAGTTGCAATCGCGTTGTAATTGCTAAAAAATTGCTTACAGAATACGTATTTTTCACATGAACAACTGAAAAATGCACTTTTTTAGTTAACCAATTGCTCACTAGAGGCAGTTAACAGATAAATTGCGATCGCGGTCGCAGTTGCTTCTTCGAGAATACGAAACCTGCGTTTGACAGCGACAATTGCGCAATTATCGGCAGTTGCAAGTTACAGAATAAGCTTGCCGATAAGTTGACTTATCGGCTTATTAACAAAATAAAAATTCTGCCTTAAATAAGACAAGTTAAATTATACTATAAAAGTCAAAATTTATTAAGATGTTTGAATATTCACATAGCTGTCTATGCCACAAAAATACACCTTTTGACTTATTTGCTTATTCACTTGCTGGGGATCAATATCAAATAAATAAACATAAAGATATCTCATTTTAGCCATTTTATGGACTTATCTGCTTATTCACGGAGGCCAGAGAATTAAAAATTAGTATTAGTAACATTTCACTTGTTAAGGGACAAGGAAATGTTTTAGATTTTCACCGAATTCAACTAGGAAGCAATAATTACATACCGACTAAAATCAACACCTTATTTCGTAAGCAGCTGCAATTATATCACAAGCAGCGTTATCCAATCGACGACTAATGGCGAACTAAATGTGATTCGAACTGGGCGTAAGATTTTAAGTAACACAATGACTTGTCAAGAAAGCAATATTCGTTATGGATCTCGTGGCTTCATCTTGTTTTGAATAGTTTACATTCGCCATTCGTCATCTTAGCCGCCTTCACCCCATACGGAGATGTTAAAAATAAATTCAAGAACAAACATGAAAAACTTGATACAAATGAGGCGACGAAAGTAGATGTAATGCTATCTACAGTGCAACATACTAAATATTCTCTGCCCAAGATGGCGTTGTTGCAGCAACACAGAAGTTGGGAAACTTGACGGTTATCAAATTTTTGATAACAAACTAGTTAACTGTTTATTAGATCCTAGTTTACAATTTTAAATAAATTTTCTTCATCACAATTTTCGATATTATTAGAAATGAAAGTACTTTACTTATGAGCAAAATTAATATTTTACGAAATACCTCGTATACCACTGAAAGCTTTTAATATCTGCATTTAGGTTTTACACCATGCAGAGCTTTCTATAACAAATAACTTTTCTTCGTAATATTAATAGTAAAAAAGTTTCCCATATGCTGCGAACTAATGTGGACACACTGTACATATGTACGTATATATCGTCATCTAATTAGATATCTGAGAACTAACGAATTTTTTCCAAACTATAAAAATACAAAGAAGCCTGTTAAACTAATATATCGAAGTAACCTGTAATATCGTTACACGTTTCGAAAGAATCACTGTGTAGAGAACTATACTTCAGAAAACACGTGGCTGCTTTAGTTGTTAATTAACAGGTGTCGTTACAGTTATAACTACTAAGTTATTGTTCTCTATAGGTGTTTTGAGGATAATTTATAATTTCAGTAACAGAAAAAAATTGATCTATTAACTTCAGTATTTGGACTGAGAATGGAAAAACGCCATCTTGGGGGGTATTTTTCAATAATCTATAGTCACCCATTGATTGAAGATTGTTGTGTAATTTATACTGAAATAAAACTATCAAATTAAAAACTAAAAGACTGTTTAGGTTAATGCATATATGGACAGAAACAATTACTGTTCCAAAGAACATAAAAAAGAATTAATTTCAATAGAAAAAGATTTATTGCTTGCACAAGGTACAATAGTTGAGAGAGAAGTGACGGTCACATTTTTTTACTGACAGCTAATACAGAATGACATTATTATTTTTTTTAAACATAAAATTCCTCCCGGTCACAGTTTTCTAGTATGATGAAGATAAGTTCAAGCACTTGATAGAAGCTACTGCTCCTGGTTCTAGAGCAAGATCGCTTGTAGACAACTTTCCACCATCAGCCAAAAACTATTCAAATGCACTGGTAGCATTGAAGTATCGTTTTGGCCACTCGGACTTGTTGATTAAGCACTACTTTCGAGCTTTATTGCAGTTGGTTTGGGATACATAAGAAATGAAGCTGTGCGAACTGTTAGACTGTTTGGAAACTCAGGTTAGAGCTTTGGAGTTCCTTGATATTGCCTCTGACCGGTACGCTGCGTTGTTATTTCCTGAAAGTTTGGCAGCGTTCAAATACGAAGCATGGTGCTTCATTAAGTTCCAAATGTATGCGCTCATGGCATTCGTGAAGGCTGAGGTTGAAACTGAGGAGAGAGTAGCAAGGGCCGCCAACGGAGATCAATTCAGTGGAGGTAAGTCCAATCAGAACCGAACTGGTAGAAGTGCTACAGCTGCCGGCTTGGCCAATCTGAGCAACAAGAAAAGTTGTGTCTTTTGTCAGGCGTGCCATGAAGTTGTTCGTTGTGAAAAGGCTGCCTCTATATCGTTTGAAGAAAAAATTGCTGTTTTGCAACGAGCACGTGCTCGTTTTGGATGTGCTAAACGGAATCACCCCGCCCATCGTCGTCGCGCCAAATGCGCTTGTGGGGGTCGCAATATTGATTTGTTTTGCCCTCTCTGTGACTGATAGTCCAGAAGTATTTCTGCAGACTTTTGTGGCTATACTTTACAATGTTGATATGCAGGAGTAGGGGTGTCAGAAAGCACAAAGTTGGGGTATCAGCCGATATTGAGAAGGCATTCCTACAAATTGAGATACACCCCACTGACCGGAAATATTTGAAGTTCCTCTGGACATCATTTAATCAGGAAATCACCGATGTCTTGAAAATTGTGACATAACAGAGTTGTTTTTGGTGTGACCTGCAGTCACTTCTTGTTGGCTGCTGTGATTGATCATCACATTGACAGGGCGAGTGAAACGCGGCTCCTGGTATGGTAAAATGGCTTCAACGAATGAAGAGAAGCTTTTGGATACCCTGCCAGAGGTTCAAGCGCGTTACTTCAAAGGCTATTGCCGAAGGTGGGTTCATCCTGAGAGGATGAGGATACTCCCAAGATGGCGCCGGTAATTCCTCAACCTCAGTCGTTGAACATAAGTGGGATCGACATCGAGACGTCCTTAGTTTGGACATGAACTGGTTGGAGTGAGACGGAGGGACTAACCAAAAGAAGTGTTTATTCCACGGTCCAAAAGATGTATGATTCGGTTGGGTTTTCCTCGCCAGTTTCTGTAATTCTGAAGCGCTTAATTCAGACCTTGTGGGAACGATAAACTAAGTGACGAAACGATGCATGCTTTTCGTGGAGTCCTTCAAAACGCCCATCTATTGCGAGAAGTGTCTGTTGACTGTTGGTTAGACGGAACTCGCAATAAGTCCATGCATTTGTTTTGCGATGCAAGTAAGAAGGCTTATGCAACATACATATTTATTCGGAGTGAAATTGACGACGGCAAGATGTCTGTCAATCTTGTTCAGGCAAAGTCAAAGATTGTGTATGTCAACTCTCGGTTAACTATGCCTCGACTCAATTTGATGGGAGTTCGTTTGTTGAAGTCGCTACGTGATGCTCTTGATTGGAAGGATGTTCCAGTGTACGGTTGCTGCGATTTTAACACAGTACTCGCCTGGATTCAGCGTCAAGAGAAATGGAGCATTTTTGTCCGGAACCGGGTCAGAGAAGTTAGAGAACTCGGCTCTTGTATAATATGGCGTCACATATCTGGCCAACTAAATCCAGCTGATCTTCCATCAAGAAGTTGTAGCATCGAGCAGCTTCTAAAAGTGCGATGGTCGGAAGGCCCTTCGAGGCTGTACATTGATGAATATGCCTGATCTCAGTCTCATTGTACCTATACTGAAGAGGAAGTCGCGTCAGAAATAATGGTGAAGAAAGCTACGATTTCTTGTCTGTCTTCTCAAAATTCGAACAAATTATACGAGTGTTTTCCTTCATCAAAAGATGTGTGTACAACTGCCGCAACAAACGCAATGGTCAGATGAAACGCGGATACCTCTGTGTTGAAGAGCTCTAAGCTGCTGAAAATGTTGTGTGGAAACTAGTACAGGACGAAGCGTTCGATTCTTTGAAGGCCAAAATGATTTGCGAATTACCCCCTTTTGAAGTTGAAACGGGCGTCATAAGGGCGAAGACAAAAATCGCCGAACGAGAAGATTTCACGTTCTTCACCACTCCTATTTTACGTCCTTACAACCATCCTGTAGTAGAACGAATGGTTGTCGATCACGTTGGTACGGAAACATTGTGGACCGTTATGCGTGAAATTTTGGGTACTGAAAAGGAGACAACTGTCTCGCCATGTCGTACAAAAGTGTATGGTATGTCGTCGTTTTGGCTACAAGAATTTCGAACCTCCACCGCTGCCACAAACTAGAGTGACAGATGGTTTTGTTTTCGAGGTATGTGGCGTGGATTATGCTGGACCCTTGACCCATACATAGCCTGGTGTCCGACGCAGACTGTGGTTCTATGGAACCAGTTACAAGAACAAACCCAGACCCATACTAAGCGTGTCTCCGATTAGTTCCAAGGAGGGGAGGTATGTAATAGAGAAAAATATAAAGTTGTTACTATTATTATAGTTAATTATTAGTTTATAATTAAATCTGATTGTATTCTAATGAGCCAAACTATGACCCATACGTAGCCTGGTGACCAGCAAACAATATTGTAGGGAGATAATTTTAGAACTAGCCCCAAGAATCAACCTAGACCCATACTAGGCGTATCCATGAATAGTTCAAGGGTAGATAGAAAGAAATTGTTATTCTTATTAATGTGAAGATGTTCGTGACCATATCGCATGTCCAACCTCTTCTTCAGCTGCTCAAAATCATCCGTTTCTTCCAGAGGTATCGTCTGAAGTACATCTAAGGCATCTCCCCGAAGCGCGATAGTTAAGTTCACTGCCTTGTCTCTATCGGACCAATTATTCACTCTAGCAGCTGCTTCAAACTGTTTTACGTAATTGGCTCACGACATCTTTCCATCGAACGTTGGGTCCTTGACTCGGGTAAAACTGCCAATATCATCTGTCTTGGGTTGTGTTTCTGGCTTGCAGATCTCTATCTTCTTTTCTTCTGCTGAAGTGTCTTGTGTTCTTAAATCGGCAATCTTTGTCTCTAACTCCTTGATTTTCTCGTCCATCTGATTTTCCATCGTTTTCATCTTATTCTCCATGTCTGATTTCATTTTCACGTTCATCGTTGTCATCTTATTCTCAATATCGGATTTTAGAGACGAAATTTTATTCTCGACTCCAGCAGCAATGTCATTTTTCAATGATAATATATCTGCAGAAATATCGTTCTTCATAGCAGAAATCTTCTCGTCCATATTAGTAGAAACCTTATCCATGTTAGCAGAGATATCGTTTTTCATGGTTGAAATCTTCTCGTCCATGGCAGAAATTGACGAGATTACGTTGGAAGCCTCGTCATTGAATAAAACTGTTTCTGGATCAAAGCCGTCATTTTCCAGTGCCACTTTAAGTCTTTCTACTAATTCACTTTTCTTACCGGACGTTTCCAACTCACGATCTTCCAGTTCTGCTCTTAGTTCCGTCACTTTCAGGTCGCATAGTCTCTTGGCCATTTTTACGTAGCAATTTATTTATATTATCCCACTTCTGACACCAATGTAATGTTTTTCTTATTTATTCAAACAGTAAACGGGTGGGATAAACTTTACGCACGGTATGGCTACTTACGAATTTATTTAAACGCTAAACTACTCACTAACACTTAATTTATATACACTTGAATTTAATTTATATACACACAGCCTTCATTATTAATCTATATCAACACTTTACTGTTCGCTATTTCGGTGTATTCTTGCTTATTTGTCGATATCATTTTATTTACAAACTCCAACTCTTCCGCTGGTGGGTTCTTTATATATTAGTGCTTTTTTTTCTAGATAATTCTGGTTTGCGGCATACACAAAAACAAACGATTCTCGGGATATTTCTCGAATGTCGGCTCAATCCTTAGAAGACCTTCGGAGAACATGGCTATAAAAATGGTCACAAAAAATACCAATAGACCTTCTCAGAATTCGGTGCGCTCGCCATTTTTTAAACTCCGTTAACATAAGGTTACAGGACCGTACTTAGTATCTACTTCGGTGTTCGAGTTCGTAACGATATCTTGAGTATTTCCATGGAATTGTCTTTTTTTACTTTTTTGAAAATCTGTAGACGCTTCCCCCACCGCTGAGCGGAAACGTTATAGGACCATTTATTCTCCTATCATCTAATCTACCACATCTAATAGGTTTCCACGACGCTCGAGTAAATCCACATTTAGTATCATGGGCTCCCCAACTATAATATTTTCATACTATAAATTGTCAAATTTAGAACAGAAATTGACCTGTTTGAGGTTTTTTTTCCAATAGCATCCAACAACGCTAAAAATGAATTTATTCCATAGGTATGGGCCATAGTGTATACATTCGCCATTCAATAAATGACCTTATAGGGCGGAAACAATTAATCGTTAAATATATTCACATGGGAATTTACATTTAGCCTTGACCTGTAGTAATAAGGACGCAAGTGAAGAATTGAATGATTCAGGATGACTGCAGCTATCGATTGTATATGAATTTATTGTTTTTATTTTCTTAAATAATTATCCATAGAAACTATAATCATTGTATCAACTCCAATTATATCTAGAACCTATGTTCATTAAAACTTGAATGAGAATTAAATCATATAGGTAGTCATAAATATGGTGAGCAACATATAAATTTGATGAATCTGGATGAATATAATCATTCATTTCCTCCTTAAGGTACCCAGTCACATACAATTCGATTGCAGTCCAGAATTGTCTATTTTGATATCGTCAGTTAAAATTTTGTCAATACGCTTACAGGTCTGAGGCAACAGTTACCTAAAACCTCGTGCTCAACTGATGTGTATGGTGGAAAACCGTCAGTTTGAATCTCACGTTCTAATATTCAAACATATTAGAAAATCTGTACAAAATATTTGTAGCAAAATAAGTGATTCGGCCAATAGAACTGCGTTAATAAGTGAACTAGAAGAATCTGGCAGATGTTTTCTTGCCAAACATTCACTGTTTACAAGCAATGGCACTTTTCCCACGAAAAAATAAATGATAATTTTTTTTACAACCTAACATGATCTTTATAGCGAATTTATTTGATAGACGCTAATATTACAATTATAATTAATTAAAACTTATTATGGGGGGAGTGCATGAAATATGTTCACTAATTTATTGAAAATGCATATGAAAATATCGAAACCGCTGAAGACTTTAATAAAAAGGATATAATAACTAAGATTACGGAAAAGAAGAATTTTCTTTTAAAAGAAATAACTGGAGATGGCTTCTTCGTTCCTCCTAAAAACAAACTCTTTCTATATTTGTTTAATTAATGACATTCTATGCGGTCATGGTTTTGAATACATCGATTTATATTTACAATATTTCGTCGATATTCTGAAATATTGGTCTTGCGATGATGTAATTAATCGAAAAGGATTTTTTTTATTGATGCCTCGTATTACCTATTTAAAGCACGCCTCAGCGTATTTAAATCGAACTCTCCAACACGCGCGTTTTTAAAAGTCCCTATGGTAACAACAACAACTCGAGAAATGTAAGTATCAATGACAACTTTTTTTATTAGTTTTTAAATTGTATATTTTCGTTGTGAACCAATGTCTTATTTGGTTTTTTCTGAAAAATTTATTTATATATCCATATATACATTGTATCCTTTTAAATATAAATAAAGAAACTTTTTGATTATTGATCTGACAGCAGTACCTCGTAACGTCAAATAAAAATAAATACTATGGACTTTCACGACACTGGCTGGGCATCGAGGGCGGACATTTATGAAATGAAAATTGGCTGGGCATCGAGGACGGACATTTTTTTGTAGTAATAATATAATAATAATATTTTATGTTTTCAAAGTGCACCAATAAAAAAAATTGCATAAAGTATTCGTGGATAACTGGTCTTTCAAACACTTGCGCGTGTTTGAAAGACCTCTTTATCCACTTATACTTTAATATACTCTATTTTTTTACTTAAAGGTTTCTATAATATGAAACTTTCAATGGGACACCGTGTATCTAATCTGTATGTAGTGATCTTACAAATATGAATATAACAAACAAATGATTTAGTTTCAATAAATAAATTAATTATTCCTGGCTTTTCAAACTTAATAATTACCTAAATAAATTATGTAGAAAGGGAACCAAGAGTTTCGAGATGCCATTTATGATAAATGATATGATTTTAATTGTAATCAAGTAGACTATTTGATTGTCAAAACAATATAAAAATTTGAAGGATAAAATCTATTGATTTTGGAATGGAAGAAAAAGGTTGTTTGCTAGGGACGACAAATGTTCCAGAATAGCATGGGTATTCTCAGATATAATATAGTATACCAGAACTTAGAGGAAAATTTGCACAAAGCTAGCGCGAAGAACGTGGAAATTCATCACATTTGCACTCACTTTTAACGAGGAGGAAACAAAAAGGACACAAAATTAAATCACTGATCATATTACTCCGTTGTTTTCAAAAATTTCTAATATTAGGTTATGTGTTATGCAGTAAGATTTTTAAAATAATTTAATAGCCATAAAGGCAATATAAATCGGCAGTAAATGGCACGAGTTTAGCTTCTCTAGGCAATGCTAGTTTCAATAGCTCGTCATACATAATATTCCTATATTCCACAACAGTGGGCCTAGTACCGAGCCTTTAGGTACTCCTCCAGTGACTATGTATTCCTTCGGGCCGTTCTCCGTATCGTATTTTAGAATTCTATTGGTGAAGTAACCTTCTACGATCCTTAGTAGATTTCGTGGCACGTTCATTTCAATGAGAGCTTTCATAATACAATCCCACCTAGCAGTATTGAAAGCGTTCTGGATATCCAATGTTGCTACCAGACAGTACTTCTTTGTGCCTCTATACCATCTGGTGCCTGCGATTGCGTCCTTGGCTAAGTGACGACGATGTCAATTGCATCGAGAGTGGAGCGACCTTTTCGGAAGCCATATTGACTGTCATAAAGTATCGGTTCGACTGCTGCTTCGATTCTCCAGTTAATTATGCGTTCCAGAATATTGCCGGTTGTATCCAGCATGCAGAGTGGGCGGTATGATGTTGGTTCGGTCGGCGGCTTCTTCCCTTTTGGGAGGAGTACTAGTCTCTGCTGCTTCCATTTTTGTGGAAATGTACCTTCTTCAAGACACGTATTATAGACTTCCAGAAACAGGGAAGGGGCCGTTTTGATAGCCAATTTCAATGAGATGTTTGGGATTCCATCTATGCCAAGAACTTTAGTATACCCGACTCTGTTACACGCTTCCATTAGCTGGTCCTCTGTGATACGTGGCATCTCTTCTATCTGATACTGCTTTGTAAGGTGGTGTCTCTTCTTTTGTTGGGGAAACAGCGTGGTCACGATTGTCTCCAGGAGAACAATACTAGAGGTAAGAAACTATTCATGCACAACTGAACTTGATATTGCGAATGTGGGCAATACGCCAACATTTAGAACATCGAGGGAGGAATTATCAATAGATGTAACTCTCTGCACTCTACGAATCGGGGAAATGATAAGGTATTGGTATATATCGGATGAATCGTCTCTGTCTGACCACGCACTTCGAAATAGATGTAGAAAATCGGCTATTAGAACATACATGGATCCTAAGAGTATCGATTGGGGATCTCACAAAGAGGATCTGCTTTCGAAAATCCGCAAACATCTAGGCAGACCTAAAACTGCTGAGGAGTTGTAACAGACCATAATGACTTCCTATCACAATAACTGTCCGATAAGGGAGAGTCGCTCTTCTGGTGTAAAAAATAGCTGACAACATTATGGAGAGAGACAAGACGTATTTTTAACAAAGCGAAAAAACGGGCAACTGGGAACCGTATGAGGCTAAACTAGGTGCATATAATGAAAAAATAAAAGTATCAAAGAAGAGATCCTAAAGATAATTCTTTGAGAACATACAAGGTGTCCCTGACAGGGTCAGAATTGACAGTATTCTCAAAAGGGACACTTCTAATAAACTAGGCTCTATCCAGTTACCGAGCGGAGAATTCACAAATACTGAGGAGGAGGCTTTAGAGCACCTCCTTAGTGTGCACTTTCCAGGCTCGGCAAAGATAGATTCAAATTACGATAATGGGCCGGTAGCCAAAACATAGGCTACCAAAGAGGACTGGAAACTGACAAACGAGATCTTCAGTCTCCATCTCATTAGATGGGCTGTAAATTCATTTTACCCTTACAAAGCTACAGAACCAGATGGCATATTTCCCAAGCTTTTGCAAGAGGGAATTCACTTATTACGCAGTAGCCATTCTTTAGGGTACATACCAATTGCATATAGAGAGTCAAGTTGATGTTTATTCCAAAACCATGGAAAGAAACGTACACCCAGGGTAAACTCTACAGACCAATCAGTCTGACATCATTTATGATGAACCCTGGTAATAGTGATGTGCAGGAATAAGTGCTTACGAGCATCCATCTACACAGACTACAATGGGCTTATCAGGCAGGGAAATAATAAGAAACAGCCCTTCATAATTTGGTCTCGGGTTTCGAAAGGAGTCAGAACCAAAAAGGAATAGCCCTTGCAGCATTTTTAGACATCGAAGGTGCTTTAGGCAACACATCGATGTCATCAATATACAAATCCCTCAAAAGAAGAGGGATGAACAATACCACATGCAGACGGATAAGATTCATGCTAGAGAATAGGAGAAAATCGGCACACATGTCTAATACTTATAACGTACACCGTCAGGACGACTAAAGAGTATCCACAAGGTAGAGTACGCTCACCACGATTGTGGAATTTAATTGTAGATTACTTGATCTGTAGGCTAAATAATCAAGGCGTATGGACGCAGGACTTCGCGGACGACCTGGTGATTCTCACCAAGGAGAAATTCACGGAGACAGTCGCGAATATATTACAAGAAGCACAACGAATTGTTGAAGACTGACCTTAAAGAGAACCTAAGAGTCAACCCAAAGAAAACCAAGCTAGTTGCTTCTATCAATAGAAGAGCTCTTCCGCAGGGCAGAGCACAACTGTTCGAAGAATCACTAGAAATATCTAAAGGTGAAATATCTCGGAGAGACACTACGACCTGGTAGGCTTTACACACCAGTGATAAGGCCAACGATCACCTATGGAACGATAGTCTCGTGAAGAAGGACAGAAGTGTCCACAGTATGAAATAAATGAACTACAACCCGAAGACAAGCTCTCCTCGAGATTTTTGGGGTAATGAACATCACAGGGACGTTTTTCATGGAAACCCGTATTGACCTTCCTCCTCTGGAACTTTTTGATAGGGCGGGGGTAATGATGGCGATCCTCAGACTGAAATCGGGAGGCATGTGGACCCCTACAAAAATTCGTGGAGTATATACTGATACAACTGGGACAATACTAGATGAACCGAGCTTTCAAATGGGTCTGGATAGTATGATGCCAGAGAATATAGTCACTGATTGAGTGAATATCATTATTCCATCTAGACAACAGGTAATGTACTCGGAAAATCCTGGAGACATCATCTGGTTCACCGATGGCTCTAAAACGAATCACGGCACTGTGGCTAGTATAAATGGACCTAGGAAGAAAATGTTCTTCAGCCTTGGTAGATATACGTCTGTATTTCAGGCAGAAGCAATTGCTGCTATAGCATGTATTGATGAAAACGTCAAGAGATGATATACCGGACCAAAAATAAAAAATATATACTGACAGCCAGACTTTGCTTGACGCGATCAGCAATCCAACCACTCAATCTAGACTGTAAAGAGTCCCTTAATAATCTGGCAAGAGATAACACAGTGTCTCTAGTATGGGTGCCGGGACATGAAGGGATTGCCGGTAATGTATTGGCGGAGCAGCTAGCTAAACACGGTTCTAAAGGAGGCTTCATAGGTCCGGACCCATTCTGTAGAATTACAAATGATACATAAGAGGGGAAATCCGAAACTGGCTAGACAGGGAACACCAAATCAAATGGAGGTTGACAGAAGGTCACCTTCACACAAACAGCTTACTGAGAGAGGTAAGCAAAGAACTCTCAATCAGGTTATTGAAACTGAGCCAGACACATTTAAAGACAGTTTCCGATTTTGTTACTGGACACTGTACCGTAAGGAAACATCTATACAAAATGGGGAAATCAGTGAACCTATCTGTAGGAAATGTGAACTAAGGGATGAAGCAACTACTCATATACTCTGCTTATGTAAGAACTTACAAGAACTCCCCCCAAATAAACTAGTGGCCTATATGGAGGACCCGAAGTAGATAATATTGGGAATGATACAATTACTTAGGTCAAGTGCCCAGGCTGTTGAGCATACCTCAAACGAATGAGTGAATGAGAGGTCGAAAGCACATTTAGTTATTAGTGTACATTTACTTCAACTTTACTTGCCACTTCTGTTCATTCTTTGAATAAAAAATTTGTTAAAATTTTGGAATATGATAAGGTAAGTTTTGCAAATTTAGATAGCTTGAAGCTTGAACAAATCTCTCCAATATTTGTTTATAAAAGGAATAAATACATTGAAATAGTAGGACAGGAAAACAAATAACACGTCATTATTCCATATTTTAGTTTCCGAATAATAGTTTTCCGATTACGCTACTGTATCCCTCTGTAATATATCATATAGGAATTTCGTCCTTGGGAGAAAAAAACAAATTAGATATTGTATTAGAAGAATGTCACGTTTTTATTTATTGTGGAAATATGTAAAATTTGCAGTCATACAAGTTTTCAATACACATAGATAATACGCTTACAGTGGCGCGACAATATAGTATCTCACAAATCAAATATTTAAATCCCCTCAAAAAAATACACCAACCGATATTCATGAAGAAAAACCAGCTATTGCTCTAGAATATTTTTCTGTTACAGCTCAAGTTTTTTTTCAGAGTGTCGTTCACAAAAAGTAACCTAAAAAGCCTACACTGAACCAAATAAAGGAAAACTTCGCCTGTCAAAAGTAGTAAGCTGATTAACGAGATTGAAAGAGAATGCCCGTTTTTCATATATATAGAACAATAATACAAAATTCCATTTTACACGGGCTGATTTCTGATTTTCTACACGTAGGGTAAAGACGCCTAAGAGTACGCACGATATAAGAGTGCGCAAGTTATTTTTGATAGTGACGTCGATGAGATATGTTGCTGTGATTTTTTGTGTGTTAAATACCTTGTAAGTCATATCAAAAATTGTTTTGGTTATATCTATAAGTTAATATTATAGAGAGAGTTATTGCTTGACTATAATTTTTGGAGATTTAATTTTTCATCTACTTGGCAATTAAGAGGTTATGTGAAGGCAGTGCCGTAGCTTGGCACTAGACTTATTTATCTAGTAACAAGTTTCATGCAAATATAATCCTTAAGGCCATGCGTTTAAGTAATACTCCGTTTTTTATTGAATATCCACCGATTACCAAGAGTGTGCATTGGTAATTAGTCCAAGAGTACGCAGTGCGTATTCGTGGATTCCATTGGAAGGTAATAAATAAGTAATAAAATTAGAAAAAATGTAAAATTTATTATATTAAATATTAAAAATATTTATTGTACATCCCATTAATTTGATTGTGATAAAATGAAGCATTTTATTTTGGCAGTTTAGTCAGGTGATTTTACATAACAATAAATTTTTTAGAAGAAATGGCCTCTTATCAAAGCAAAACTGACCGCAAGTGGCCTGTTAAAGAGGTGAATAGCTAAAGAATATGAGTCTACATTAAGAAAGCGTCTAAAAATTGATGCCCCGGATTTGGAAAAAAATTTAACGAAAAAATACGAGAATTAAATGGATTTTGTATGGGTTAACTATGAAAAGTGCACAAGGCGTAACGTATAAATATGCCGAGACATGCAAGCTTCAACACCCTTTTAGTGAAAGTAAACAATTAGCTGGAAAAAAATGGATTTCGCAGTTTTGCAAAAGGCAACCAGAGCAAATAAGTCTCGCAAGAAGAATTGGCTTCAATAAAATTCTGGTTATACGGTTTTTTGAAAACTTAAAAATGTTTATAGAAAAGTATGGATTCCCAGCAAAATCCATATATGGATGAAACAGCAATATTGACCGTTCCAAACAAAACTCCAAAAGGTATTTCAATAAAAGTGAAGAAAGCTGTAGGGAAAGTGGTATCAGCGGAAAGAGGTAAACTAATACCAGCTCTTTGTTCTGTTAGGAGGAAGGAGTTGCCTCATGGAGTCCAGCTGACATTATTATAATCCTTTCATATAGTGGTTGCAACATTTTAAAACACATACAAAACCAATTAAATAAGAACCTATACTCCTCATTTTGGATATTCCTGCCTCCCATATAAACATTGAATCAGTAGAATTTTGTCGTGAAAACGGTATTTGCGCCCTTGAAAATAGCTTACTCTCAGGATGCTGAAAAACGGATTGTAACAAATCCAGGAAAAGTAATAGTTTAGTCAGAAGTTGCGTCATTGTTCGGAAGAGCTTATTCAAAGCTTGTATCAACTCACAAGGCTGAAGAGGTATTTTCTTCTACGGAAATCTGGCTTTATTATTCAGAAATATTTCCAGGAGAAGACTTTGCACCATCCGGCATTAATGATACATCTGCTCCAGAAATCGAACATGCTGTCAACAACGGTTATGGTTTGGGAAATATTGAGATTGAAATAAATGATCCCGAACTTTTAGAGCTCATAAATATTGCTTCAATGGCAGAAGTGGAATAAAAGCCGAAATACCATTCGTCCATACCTGAATGTTCCTCTAATTCAGATGAAATTATACATCCATCTTCTCGTGAACCTAGATGTTCCTCTAATTGAAACAAAAATGCGGACCTTTCGCCGAAGTCGTGATACTCCTATAATCAGGATGAAATTGCACATATTTCTTTAATGGAGACTCTTACAAATTCCAGTAAGATCTGAAATGAAGGTATTAGATTGCATTTTCATTTTACGCCAAGCTCAGGTAAGAAACGAAATTAGTTATAAGTTAAGTTGTATTTCTTATACGTAATATATTTTTTGAAGATACTACTGACGGTGGTGAACCAAAACAAAAAACAAAGAAAATCAGTAACAAAAAAATTCTTGAAAATATTTGTCCTATTTCAAAAAAAGTTGTTAAGGAGAATGAAATTAGGCGAAAGAGGGTGTGCAAGAAATCGGAAGTTTTAACCAGCATCCCTTTCAAGGTGGAGTTTGCTGCCATAGATTTAGAAAGAGAGGCAAAAGTTAATTTAGTAGAAAATAAAGTTAAAAAGCAAATAGGAAAACGATCTTAGCAAAAGGAGGAAGTCGTGTAAAAGTGTCTAAGAAAAAGGTGCGACTAAAAAAGGTTACAAATGAAGTTTCTGCAGAATGTCCAATGTTCAGCCTGCACGGAGACTTAGTACAATGCTCAAAATTTTTGATGTGGTTCCATGAAATATGCATATCCTACGAAGGGCAGGAACCACTGTTGTATGATTTCTGTCATGAAGAGCATCAAAATTAAGAACTGCGTAATCTTTTAATTTATGCGCACACTTAGTTCATTGGTATTATCCTAATAGTGCGTATTTGCAAAGAAATTTTTTTTTAATTTTCTACTATCCTTCTGAACAATAATTTTCAATTTGTCTTTCATTTTCTTGAATAAATAGTTTTTTGTCGCATCGTATTGTTTTATTTGAAATCTAATAGGGTAAGGTCGGGTATATCGTACCAATATTTAGTTTTTCAAACGCTCTGATTAAGTTTCAAAATATTTATTAAAAATGAAAATCAGACAAATAAGAACACACATTTCCTTATCGGTTAAACATGTTTATACCTGCATTGAAAAGGAAATATTATTAAAAAAACTGAAAAATATGAAATGCTGCAAACAGTACGATTTACCAAACTCGTCGGATAAATCGTACCGGTGGTTTGTAAATCGTACCGATAACTTTTTAAATGCAATTTTCACATTTGTATTTTTTCAGTTTCTTGCCACTTCCTGCACAGGACGTATGAGCCCATTTTTTACACTTTAAGCATTGAACCATATCTTCAACTATGTTTTCTTCACAAACGTGACAAAACCAATCGTTTGGGTTAACACATATTTCGATATTGTTGTTTTCTTGTACAGGTTCTATTGATTGAGGGGCGATGACGCTTGAACTACGAGACTGCTTCGTTGCATTTGAAGAAGTTGATGGCTTACAGATTTTTCTTTTCACTTGCTTTGCTTTGTTTCTCCGTTGCGATTGTTGATTTTCCAAGTCGTCTTTGTATGGTGTACTGCTCAATATGACAGCCGGTTGGGACAACTTCCTTTTATTTTCATTGTTCAATTGCTCGGGCAATGGATAAATTTCGTCGATAGGAACATAAAGATCATGTTTGTTACTTTGGGATAATTGACTTTCGTTTACTGACATGCTCTTTCTATCATTTTCAGTATTTTTTACTCTCATTTGGTTTTGGATATCAGCAGCTTGGATAGAATTTTCTGACACATCATTGTTGTTTGATTCTTTCTCTAGTAAAATACTAGCAGCAACAAAGTCGGTTTCTGCGAAAACTGTCCGATCAACAGGCCAGATCCCAGATTTTTTGAAACCATTAGCAATAGTGCTTATGGTAGCAGTTTTTGCAAAAGCATCAGACAAAAGTACAGTCATGTTATACTGAGAAACGGTACTACCCGGATTTGTTCTCAGAAAGGTTTCAACTGCCTGGGAGAAGTAGGTTTCCATAGGCTTGAAGAAACTTACATCCAAGGGCTGTAAACGGTGTGTTGTGTGTCCGGGGAGCTGTAAGAGCACGACACCATGTTGTCTAGCCAGAATAAGCGCATCTAAATTTTTTGAATGGGTCGTATGTCCATCGAGCAACAGAAGCATTTTATTTTCTGGACTGGGTTTCACGTGTTTAATGAAGTGTTCCAACCATGTAACAAAGAGTTCGGTATTTATGTAACCAGTGTCAGAGATAGTAACAATAGCTCCAGGGGAAGCACCGATTGCAAGTTCAGGAGCCATACGTTTCCGCTTAAAAATGATCATGGGGGGAATACACTGACCTGCAGCACTAGCGCAGCAAACTATGGTAGTGTTTACCCCTCTCTCACCACTTGATATTCCACCAACTTGATGTTTACCTCTTTTTGCAATTATTTTCTGATTTTTCTTTTGCACCGTTGAGAATCCACTTTCATCGACGTTAAATATGGTGAGTGCCGTAAAACCATTTTCGTCGACGCACTTTTCCAATATGTTGAAGAATTCATAAACGTTTTGCTTATTGAATCCTGAGGCCCTAGCCATTGATATTTTTTCGGGTTGTCTAAGTGATAAAAAATCATGTCGCTTCATGAATGAATAATACCAGGCTTTGCCTGCCATTTGCTTATTCATATTAAAATTGTGTGGAATATTATTTCGCACAGCTATTTGGAATGCAAGGCGACGAACATCGCTTATGGTGACACCAAAAAATCTTTCCTCTAACTTTAAGATGTGATTTGCCAGTTCCTTTTCTATGTCAGCAGTGAAGACAGTTAGTCGACCCATTGATTGAACTTTTTCATTGGCTTTTTTATTCAAACAATGCAAATGCCTTCTAAAAGTGGGTTTGGCAATGTTGTACCTCCTACAACACTCGTTAAAACCACACTGCTTTTCTTTGTAAGCTGTTAGGGCACGTTCCATATCATCTGGGGTCCATCCGCAATATTTTCGTTTTTGTTTGGTTTTCGGATTATTCATTTTTCCTGTAATAAAATACCTAACATAAATTATAAAAGCCATATCTGAAAATACTTGGTAGTTAGCTATCTAGTATTTTCGTATAAAAATTTTCATTAGTCGGGAAAATCGTACCGGTACGATTTATCCAACAGACATGGGTACGATTTACCAAACTCTCGCATTTTAATATTTTTTATTTGAATTGAGCCCTAAACTTTAAATTTCCAAACATAAAACTGTTTCAACTACTAAATAAACTCTTATGGTGTAATACAGTAACGTTCCCAACATTTTTTTACTTACCAAATTCAAGAAAATCACTTATAAATTGACTCGCAAAATAACAACGACAATGACACATTTCACATAACCTCTTTCTGACGTTTAACAATAGACGACAGGTGAACGGGTGTTTATGACTTCAGGTTTAATGTAACAAACTTTTAGTTCCCGTTGACAGATGTCGACTTCGGTTTTCTGCTTCGAGTAAAACAGTGGTGGTACGATTTACCCGGCGGTACGATATACCCAACTTTACCCTACCTAAATTTCGAACTATAGCTAATTAAAAGTGCACACTCTTGGGCGCGTTTACCCTAATTACGGACAGGAACTATTTTAATTAAGCAATAAAGTATGGAGCGAGTGAGTAGATTACTTTATATTGCGCGAGTAGATTTTTCCTAGTCTGTTCAATAGATATTACGATCGTATAAAATCTTAAATATTCATAATTTAGAAATTATTTGTGTGAGAAGTTCAATAACCAGATGCACCAATTCACAACACATTACAAGTTAATTGGAGCAAGTGCTAAGAATGAAGAATCTACAGTAAAGTTGCAGGTTCCCTTTCAGTAAAATTGTATGACGTAGGTGACATATAGGATGCTTCCAATCAATATCTTTTAATTCGTGTGAAAGGAGCAAAATCCATATATGTATGGGTACCATTATTGAAAAGACCGGTACAGCAAAATAATAGGAACTAACACCAGCCATAATCGTGTTCTCTTCTGTTCAGGTTAGAGATTTCATTACAGACGAAAAGGGATAATCTTAATCGACATAATCGTCAAGCTATTTTACGCTTTCTGGAGAAAAATGAATCATTAGTTGGCAAAACATATGATCAGGGACTGATTCACAAGGAAGTATCTGGCTCTCATTTCAAAATAGACCCCTATGTATGTATAATAAGTTTGGTTGTACCGTAGGCCATAGACCATAGACCATACATATATGAAGTTTCATACTGCATTGTAACACTTATATTTTTCTGTAGAGAAATCGTTTTGTATGAGATGAGTTGAGATAAAATAATGCATTTAATAGTGAATGGAACTGACACATCACGTTCAAATTTGTTACGTCCTGCTAACTATCACTGACGTGGCTTGCCTTTTAGATTAGCCATAGTACATAGTACAAATGTCCAATGCTCCACTCGTTTGACATGCGTTCTTCTGCCCATATATTCATTATCAAGTCATATATTTGTTGAAGTAAGGCTTCTCCACCATGTTGGATTAGTTCGTTATTTATATCATCTGGACCTGCCGCCTTGTTTGGTTTGAGTTATTTCACAACATCTATAAATTTCTCGATACTGCTGTTGATCGCTTTCTCCCTCCGTTTTTAGATCCTTATAATTTTTGTCCCTAATAGGATTGTTTTGGTACATATTTTGAAAGTATGTTTCCCAATTTTTTTTGTTTATCTGTACTGTTGTAATTGCGTTTCTGCCACTGTACTACTTTCTCACATATTCGAAGAGTTTTCTCTTATCCTTATTGTTCTTTTGTATATCTCCCATTTGCACTGTAAACCAATTTGATTTTTTCTTGTGTAGAGTTTTTCTGCTTTTTGCCTTATTTTTCTGTATTCGTCCAGATCTTCATATTTCCCTGTTTCCAACCATTTACTTCTTGCTTGTTTTTACCCTACGCTAACCAGCTTACATTCGTCGTCGAACGATTCTTTGGGTGCTTTGGTACGTTGTAATCCAATTTCTGTCTCTGCAGAGTCTATAATGCTATTTTTAATGATTTTCCATTCACTGTTTATATCTTCGTTTTTATTATGAGTACTCATTTTGTGTGTTAAGGTTTCCGCATACTTATTTCCACCCTTCTCCATTTCCAGCTTTTTAAAGTTCCACTTTCTTTTGTTGCGTTTGCAAAGTTTAAATCTTGATATTTTTATGGTCATCTTCGCTTTTAGTAAAATGTGGTCTGTATCTGCGTTTGCTCCTCGGTATGACCTTGTGTCTTTAACCACTTTCATCAATTTCTTTAATATTAAAACATGATCGATTCTGTCGCCGCTTCTCTTTCCTGGGAATAACCACGTTCTCTTGTGCTCCTTTTTTATGCTTAAATTTTGTACTGATTATGAATGTATTTGTCTCCGCAGCTAAGTTGCACATTCTTTTGCCGTTATTGTTTGTGGTCTCGTGTATGGTTTCTTTCCCAGCTATTTCTTGACTATTTTCTTCTTTTCCTATCTGGGCATTAAAGTCCTATTATTATCAAAATGTCGTTTCTGGAGATATCTTCACAGGCTTCGCTTATCTTATCATGAAACTTTATTTTCTCTTCTTTGTTTGCTTCCTCCATTGGGGATGGGCATTAATTATACTTATATTTGCTGGTTTATTCTCAAGTTTTAAATATGAAATCCTACCGTCGATTGGCTGTTACCCAATCACTTTGTTTCGTATTCTTTTACTGACCATTATTGCTGTCCTATTCTTTTCTTGTTTTCCCTCTCCTGAGTAATACATTGTAAAGTTTTTGTTTTCAATTTTCCCCTGCGTTTTCCATCTGATTTATGGTTGCGCCGGGATGTCAATTACAATTCTTCATTTCTTAGGCTATATTGTGCATTTTCCCAACTTTTAACATCGTTTTTATATTCCATGCTCCAATTTTTAATGCGTTTATATCTTGTTTCACCATCTTTGATATTTTCTCAACGTTGTCGTTGGTTTTGTTTTAGTTTCATTTTTTTCCTTATTATTTGCCTTGGTCATTTTTACATTGCTTCTATCACGTTGTTAGGTTCTTCTATTTTCGCTATTTTGGGTAGTCGGCCATCCTATCCACGTGGGCTCGCTACTGTCTTCGTTTTGTTCTGACACATCTTACTGCTTAATACATATAGCCCACAGATCCCTTATGTCCTTATTTCTCATCCGATAGTGCAGTGTACAGCCTGCTATTTATCTTAGTATTCGCTTAATAGTCTTTTTGTTTGGGCATTTTCGGTACTTGTTGCAATGGTATACTCAAATGTTTGTTCCTCCATTTAAGGTCTCTTATATCAAGGTTACTTTTGTTCCAATTTCAAAGTCTACATCTTCGTTTTTACATTCATCTATGTTAGCATTACTTTATAATATCTTATATAATCCAAAATTACATAGGAAGTACTCATATTATTTTGAATATATCAACATTGCTACTTAGGTTCATATAATAATTCTAAGAGAGTTAGTTAATTTACCACCTATTCAAGCATTCTGAATTATGTGAATATTTTCAAGGGTTCTCATTCAACAGAATTTCATTGAAATTCTAGATATTTTCTCATTTGTACTTGATCACTTTATATATTTATTGTGTTCGTTATTGATGATTGATTAATAAGACCTTCTATTGAAGTGTAGATGGAATAATGTATTAAGTAGTTATATTTTGAAATAATGGAAAAGACGGATATCCAAACAAAGCTTATCTATTACCAAATGCAAGTAAATTGTTTATTTTTGTTTCACAAGTTGAACCGTCTGAAAACTTTCCAAATACGTCCAAAGAAGCCACTGGTTATTATGTTCGTTAAAAAATATGTAGTGATTATAAAGGTCATAAATAAAACTGCTTATTTCTACTTAAGGTCAATAGTTATTTATTCTTCAATATTTTCCCATTAATTTTTAGTTTGCAAATTAATCAAAATACTTGCCTACTTATTAAATAACCAATTTTAAATTTTTCAGTTAAAATTTTTGTTAGATGAGTATCTATACTTACCCATATCTATTCAATCTTTTTAATTCAAATACAGGTAATACGTGAATTTAATGCAATGCTGTTGATGATGAATTTATTAATATTGAGAATATGTACATCATTCAGTATTGCAACTAGGATTCTTGACTTGATTCTATATTAACTTAATGTGCCCTAAACAGCCGTTATAATAAAATCATATGAAGGTGACAGAAAAAAAACATCAAATCATAGATTTTCTTTTGAAAATCTTACTTTTAAAAACGATTTTATAAACTTTATTGTTACAAAATAATATACGATATATAAATGCGTTGAATATGAATATACAAGAAGCTAGCAAGAAGTGTTTTACAAGCTTCAAAGCATTTGGTTTTATTAAATATAAACGCTGATCGAGCAATCTTTAATCTTCTCATCTTTCGCCATGAGCGTACTTTCTGAGCATATAACCAAATAATACACCAGCCCAATGAGAAACGAAGCTTGTGCTATTTTAGAATTCATTTTCTAAGTGCGCATGTCTGAGTCAGAGTAAGTTATCTGTCAATGTCATGTGATTTTATTGTTAATGTTTACATGTTTACCAAAGAATATTCTTTGCTGTACGGTTTTTCCTTATTTACAATATATATTTTGTTTGTGTTTTCAATTGCTTAAAAAACTATTATATTAGTTATGGCGCCAAGAACTTGTGCAGTTCGTGGGTGTCATTCAAGAGATGGAGAGGGAACAACTATTCTTAGATTTTCTAAAGATCCTGTAAGGTAAGAGGAATTGTTTCTACATGCAATAAATTATAGATATATATTTCTTTTTTTTAAATATGTTATTCTTCCATTGCACCTATACATTGTAAGTTGCGTGAATCTATGTTTTGAGTGTTAACATTCCTCTGTCTCTGTGTCTTTGATAACATAAATAATAATACAATCAACGAATACACTAAAATAAACGTCACTGCTGATGAGTTCAGCTTGAATATGTTGAATAATAATACACAATATTCAATATAAATTGGTAGTAGTTTATTTATTTTATACACATATGATAAATAAAAATATTAATATACTTACTTAGCTTTATTTACATTTTAGAGCACAGTTATGGTTGGATGCATGTAACCGTGGAGATTTGTTTGAAAAAACCCTTGATTCTTTACATAACAGTTATAAGTTATGTCAACTCCACTTTGAGGATAAATTTACTTCCAAAAGGGGACGTGAAAAGTACCTATGCCTTCAAGCTGTGCCTACAATACTCCCATGGTTAAAACGCAAGGGCCATGTTATATTGAGCGATCCACCAACAAAAATAGCTATTCAGTCTGGTGAATATTAAATTTAAGTAAACATCACCATCAGTTGTTATTGATATTTATTTTTGCCACCTTAGTGCAGAATTCATTATAATTTTCCGACAGGATTCATTAATACCTTATTGGCATTTTGTTTATTCGTTTATTACAATTATTTTAATAATTATAAATACCATGCCGTTTGAGCAAGTGGGACATTCGTCTCAAGCCGCCACAAGACATATTGGTGATGCTTCTCCATCACTTGGTAAATATAATCATCATTTAGATTCACTTCTGTAGGATAATATGCGTCAAAATAGATGGCTTTCTTATAATTAGATTGCATTTAGCCTATATGTGAATCGCCATATGCTTTGTATTTAAACAGCTGAATAGAATTGCAATGTAAATGTTATGTATTCTTTAGAGTGTAGAGTGACAAAGCTAAGAATGCTTGACATTTTTTGAATAAATTATTTGGAATTGTTGTTTATTACAATTATTTTTATAATTACAGATACCATCATGCCATTTGAGCAAGTGGGACATTCGTTTCAAGCCGCCACAAGACATATTGGTGATGATTCTCCATCTCTTGGTAAATGTAATCATCATTTAGATTCAACTCTTGTAGATAATATGCATCAAAATATATATCTTATAATTAGATTGCATTTAGCCTAACTGTCTTGTTTTTCTTATACAATAGTCTTTTTTCATGGTTTTGTTAAAATGGAAAAATGTTTGATTATTCATTCCAAGTTCACTTGTTATCAATGTGAGAAAATATTCCTACTGGTCTCCAGAAAAAAGACACTGGAAAATGTGATGGATGAATAAAACAACACGTTGTCTACAATAAAGCCTGTGCATATAGTCTTCCTCTATTTTCCTTTTTTGTTTCAGATAATCGATCTTCTAAAATTCTTATTGAGATGGAGGAACCCGTACATTTACAACATCCCTCAGCTTCAACTCAAACACCCTATTTTAACATTTCATACAGTTATATATGTTCAATCTAATGAATAGTTTTAAAATACCTGAACCACATGTAAAATACTTTGGCAAACAAACACTTCACTATACATTAAAGTAAATAAATGCTTCTTCCAATTTATAAAGTGTTCACTTGGAACCCTAAAGCCTCCATAAATACTTTTGTCCCTATCATACTTTTCAAAATATGTCAATAGCTGCTTTGTATCCAGATCTCCACATTGTTTTGAGAATTCTATGCACGTTTAACACCTGTGACATTATAATGTTTTCTTCATCAAATAGCCACAAACAAAATTGAACGCATGTAAAATTGTCAGTTCTTCGTTCCTGCAATCTTAATCTGGTAATGATATTAGTACATTCTGAACTGTTGTTTGGTGAGTTTCAGAAATAATGCAAACAGTTGCTGAATTCAACTTAATTAATAAATTGTGAAGGTCATCAGTACATTTCATTTGAATTGGTAAATTTTTGGCAAAACACTTTTCTAAAGGCATGTTCAAATTAGATAGAAGTGGGTTTAATAGATTTGCCCCCTTGCTTCCTTACACTACCGAGGAAACTTTCAAGAGAATCTGTATTAGTTCTGTGCAGTGTAAATATTTAAAATCATTGGATTACAATTCATTACAATTTTTTTTAACTACTTATTGTGATTGTTCTGCATTTCTTCATCCTTGATCTGGATCCCTTTTTATTGACTCTTAAATGTTTGAAAAAAGCAACATTTCACCCAAAAATTGTATTTGATAGTCTGCTTATACAAACACATTTTTGTATTTGTTAACGTTTCTTGGTTTTGTAGAATGAAATAAGTCTGTCAAATTTCTCAATTTCTTTAATGGTTCCAATACTAGGAACTGCCCCCAAGCTCATATACATATTCATACCACTTGCTACATTATTATTTGGTGTTGGAAGATGTACTTTCATTTTGTCGAAATTCTATGGATAAGTTTGCCTGTTTGTTAATTTTTGTGTACATCTAAAAACGCCTGTTTGTCTTGACCGTAAAACTACTTTAAAAATGACCAGGATGTTTGTTTGCCATCAAAACAAAATGTATCTCTTTTCAAATTATTTCTTCTAGCTTCAATTAAGTGACTAGAATCAAAAAAGTAAATAATCTTGACATCTACTGTGAATACTGGATTATCAGGAGTTACTAAAAAGGAATTGGCTAGTTTAATGGAATAACAAACCATATCACTTGAGAGACCATCAACATGCAAACTTCGGCTCTCCTACTTTAGTATGCATGTTTAAATGATAGGAAGAAACTCTTTCACTGCTAATTTGGTACCCACAAAAAAATGCCATTGCCTCCACTTCGCTTACAGTCCTGTTGCATAATTACGAGTTCATTGTTTGCAGGACAAAGGTCTTTTGATCCAGTCCCAATATCAATCAGTCCAATATCTTCAACCCATGCAGTACTATAGAAGACATGATTTTTCAGAGACATCCCATCAATACATATGGTATACTGTTTGTTACCATTGGACATTGTCTGAAGCTTTATTTCTACAGCTTTAAATATTGAATCGGAACCTAAACCAGGCTTGCAAGCAAGTTTTTTGGTAATTCTTTATAGTGTTCGTTTTGTTGGAAGACTAATAATTTAATCATAAAGTTGTATGCCTGTGATCCCAAAAAATATAGCATCAAGGCAAATAGTTTGTGTTCTACAAAATACCTTCTACCTAGAGCTTCTCTGCCTTTCAGTAGTACTTGCGCTTTTACAATTTTTGCCAGAAGTTATTCAAGAGATTTCTCACACATTTCTTAGTAGTCCTCCAGGTTGCATATTTCTTTCTTTTCTCTGGTTTCCTTTGCAAAATTTCGTTTCCCTAGAGCCAGCCATAACCACTAATTTCACCTTGATTTTCCGTGGTGTCCAGAACTTGAGAAAGCAGGAGTTTGAGTGGAAGTAGTTGGATAATTTTTAAGAGTAAGCTGTTTCTAATGGGTGCCTACAACAGAAGTTTCCTGTGGATCTATAAAAGTATATTAACT
This sequence comes from Galeruca laticollis, assembly GCA_963921935.1. Taxonomy (NCBI): domain Eukaryota; kingdom Metazoa; phylum Arthropoda; class Insecta; order Coleoptera; family Chrysomelidae; genus Galeruca; species Galeruca laticollis. Next base: position 119,481,221 of record OY998178.1, on the reverse strand, counting down.
ATAATATATTTTGGAAATGTACATGTACATGATTCAGACCCCTAACAGCTATACATATATATGTTTTACTTTTGTTTGACAAGAAAAATGACTGTATATATTTATTTTCACTTATTGTAGACATACTAAACATAAAATGTTACTGAAAAGCAGAAATTTTTTATATATTTAGGCTCTAAAAAGTAACAGTACTTAGATCATGGGTTTGGCAAGCATAATATAATGCTTTGGTTTGACTAAATAACATTATAAAATACACATACATAGTAACAAAACTCATCCCTTCTCCAGTTTTGTAGGATCATCCACGACATAAGCAAACAAATTCTCCTTTACAAGCGATCACAAAAAATAAGCTATTGCCACAAGAAGTACTATATTGTGCGTGTCGAAGTTATATCGTAATATGAATTGGAGGGATTACCAGAAAAACAGCATAAACTGTTCAACCAGAAAAAAGCACAAAATATGATAATAATTGAAAAATGCAACAAAACTACGATAACTATGCAGAAAAGTTTACTGTCGCTACTTTTTTATAACTTCTTTGTCACATACATCAGTAGATTTTCTCTTGTAAAATATTTAATTCAGAATCTAGTGAAGTGTAACTTTTAAATATATCAATTATTTATAATTTTTTTTGTAAACTGGTATTCCAAATATATAATCTATATTATTGTATTGGTTTTTATACTCACCCTATCCTACATACAGCGCTACTTAAATACATACTTACACATATAATTTCGATAACAATATAGAAAATAAAAATCATTTGGTTAAACAATGGCTCGTTATTTTTAATAATGGATGGAACTCCAAAAACAGAAGCTAAAACTTTATGTATGAAGAAATGCTAAAGTATATTTTTCACATTGTTTGTTTAGGTGTTAGATTAACTTTAACAATTCATAAATTAAGTTTAACAGACCTATTGTGAAAATAATACTTTGGTATTTCTTCATCTTTAATGAGTTTTCACCAATTATCAACCAACATTCAAAATATTACACGGTTGAATGCTTAAATCTTTTTTTGACAATAAAAAATTTGTCGAAACAAGCCATAAAAATAATCAATTATTATTTGAGATTCTTTGGTTTCATTTTTTTGCGTGTAGTTAAGATTTAATTTACATTTTTTGAACACTTTTTTTAGTGTAAAGTCAAGTAAAGATGCTCAGTTATCTGTCAACGTCAGTTTGAAGGTCACGAAATTATGCCCCCAAAACATCAAACGATTTATGCCGGCTCTCGCTTCTTGTTGTTGGTGTATTCTTTGATATAACTATCAACTATACGTCAAATGTTCTATGACATGTTTCATCGAAACAGTATTATTTAACACGTCACCTTTTATCAGCAAAAATAATACACTTTCCAAACTAATAATAGCTTCAATGAGATAATTAATGAAATGTGCAATCAAAGAATAAATTTCATGCACCAAGTACCTCTTCCTTAGCAATTTCATAACACAAACTTGAGAATTATTTTGGTTGAATAGGGGCCTTGTAATAGTGGCACATGTAACATGTACCGATCCGAGCGGATATAAAATAAACATTAAATAAGTTCTACTAACACTGCTTTTATTCCTTGAAGTGGAAGTAATACATCAAAATTGACAAGCTGTCAGAAACTAATAGATCACCTACTGGACTAAAGAAATATAACTATGTCTAGTACACAGGTGGTGGTACAAGCAAGAATTTGGAAGATATAAGGTATTAACTTACAGGCACAAGTATCTATATAACACAACCCCTCCTATAAGTTAAGTATTTCCGGTTTTATTATTACCCGACCAGATCTAGTTTTAACACCGTGATCTAAAACTTTTGGACTGGATAATGAAGATTTTGGTGAAGCTTCCGGTGAAGGGCTTTTATTTTTAAGCAACACGCCAGGCTGAGCTGAAGGTTCGATATGACTACAATCTAAGTCAGGCTCTTTAGTTTTAGGAACATAATCATTTAATGATTCTTTAAGGTCAATTCGATTGCGCCTGACCAGATTGCCAAAATAATATTTTACGATGTAAGATCTAGGAGAGCTGTGCTTATAAACAATTTGTGCAGGCTCCCACTTATTCTTTACATGGTCAAAAATTGTTACATTGGCTTTAGGGTCCAAAGGTTTTAGATCTTTACTATTCTTATTATAGTGAGACTTGTAAATATTCTGTCTATGTAACAATTTTTCAGAAACTTCTTCACAGAGTTTGGGTTGCAACAAATTGGAATTAATCGGCACTTTTGTGTTTAAAATATTATTCATTAATAACTGTGCAGGTGAGTAATCAATATATTTTAGCGGTGAATTTCTATATTGCAATAAAGCGGTATGTATGTCAGAATTTTCTTTCAAACATTTTTTTAGAATTTTCTTACCTATATCTACTCCTTTTCCAGCCTACTCCTTTTATTAGCATATGAAAAAATATCTAAGCCCACCCTTTCCCACGGACGTTTAGGTAATTTGTAAGATAATAGCGACTCTTTCTGCTGTTTTTTAGCAAAAGTTTCACAAATATGACATTTTTTAACATAGGCTTCAATATCAACAGATAACCCTGGCCAATAAAATATTTTTCTCGCACGATTCTTGCATTTTTCAATGCCAACATGACCCTCGTGCAATAATTTAAGCATATCAGTTTTTATAGAGGATGGAACAACAATTTTCTCTCCAAAAAACAACAATTTATCAACATAGCTTAGGTTATCTTTGATTTTATGGTAATGCCTTACAGAAACAGGAACTTCATTCTTATTATTGGGTCAGCCTTTTTTATGAAAGTTGATGACTAGTTTAAGAATCTCATCTTTCAAGATTTCTTTACTGAACTTATCTTTTCTCTCTTCAGACATAGCCAAACTCTTTGACACAGAGTGTACTGCAAAATTAAATTCTTAATCAGCCTTTAGCCCAGTTTCTGACAAGAAGGCTCTCGAAAGAGTATCAGCCACATAGAGAAATTTGTCAGGTTTGTAATTCACAGTAATGTTATAATTTAGCAAACGGAGTCTCATCCGTTGCAAGCGACATGAAATAGATGCTAGATCTTTTTTCATGATTGTTTCCAATGGTTTGTGAACTGAATTAATTTTTATATCAAAGCCATAAATAAAATAATGAAACTTTTGTGTGGCGAACACAATTGCTAGCATCTCTTTCTCTATTTGTGCATACTTTTGCTCACAGGGAGTTAAGCTCCTAGACGCAAAAGCTATCGGGTGACCTTCTTGAGACAGACACGCACCTAGACCATCCTTAGATACATCGGTGTCTATTTCTATAGTTTTTGATGAATCAAAAAATGGCAGAATTAGGGCATTAGTTAACATGTTTTTTAGCTTTGTTAGAGATTCATTGCGCGATTCAGTCCAATTCCAATCAACATCATTTCTGGTCAAGTTTCTCAATGGGGCTCTTATTTTTGACACATTAGGTAAAAATTTGCCTAAATATTTAGTCATACCTAATACTCTTAGTAACCCAGTTTTGTCTTTTGGTTTTGGCATTTCTAGAATTGGTTTGACATAATTTTTATTCAGTTTTACTCCTTCCTTTGAGTAAATTTGACCCATAAACTTAACACATTTAGATTTACATTGAATTTTATCTTTGTTGATTCTAATATTATATTTTTGTGCTCTTTCCAGAACCAACCGTAAATTAATATCATGTTCAGTTTCATTAATGCCTGTTATAATTAGGTCATCGAAATACAGGGCTACGCCTTAAATATCACCGAATATTTTATAGTTTTGTTTTTGAAAGACCTCAGGAGCTGAATACATTCCGACAGGTAAACGACTAAAGGCATACCTTCCAAGGGCGTTCCACAGACACAATATTCTTGACTCTGTTCATCAATACGAATTTGAAAGTAACCGTCTTTCATGTCCAAGACAGTGAAATATTCTTTATTGTTAAGTTTAACAGCTACTTCTTCTGCTGTAGGTATTAAAAATCTTTCTCGTTTTATTGCCAAATTCAAGTATTTTGGATCAAGGCACAAGCGTAAATCTTTGTTTTTCTTTTCAACGATCACTAAAGGGTTCAACCATTCATCGGTTTATCAATTTTTCTTATGATTCCTTGTTTTTCAAGGTCATCAAGCTTAAGTTTTAGACGATCATGCAGAGGAATTGGAATCCGTCTGAGTGGTTGAAGTACAGGAATTGCACCTTCTTTCAATGCCATATGATGTTCTCTAGGAAAAGAACCAAGACCCCCAAAAACGACAAGATAACTTTTAACAACGTTATCAAGTGACGTAAACTGACAAGACTCTGCAAATATTGCGTCCACTCTTCTAACCAAGTTTAGATCAACTCAATCAACACAACTCAGTAATGGCAATTCATAATTATCACAAACTGTAAAAAATATGTTTTTAACAATGTTGTTAACTTGACATTTTAAGGTGATTTCTCCTAATGGAGTGAATACATAATCAGAATTGCCATAAGGAGCTAGTTTGACTTTAGTTTTCTGCATTTTGTCAAGTAACTCTAGTTTCCTAACAATATTCAACGTTAAAATGCTTACTTCACATCCAGTATCTAACTTGAATGTCACCTTATGTCCTTCAACATCAATTGCCTGCAACCATGACATTGCCTTCTTCGCATTATTCACAGTATCAACTTTTCTTATTGACTGGACATACAACTCATCAGAACTGCTCTCACAATCACTGTTTTCTGATTCACTATCGCTGTAATTTTCTGTTTGCACATTATGCACTTTTTCTTACCCGATCTTCTATCACCTTTCTTTCTCTCCCATTTCTTCTCCTTCTGGTTAGTATTTTGTACTTTTTGGCACACACTAGCAAAATGGTTGCGACCCTGGCACTTGGCACATGTTTTATTCCAAGCGAGGCACACATTTTTCTCTCGGTGTACATAGCCACAAAACTCACATTCCCCTTCTCTTTTTTCTTTTGAAAAATGCTTAGGTTTTACAGAACTCACACTGGCTTCATTCTGCAAAACTTTCAACTGTTTTTGACTAACTTCTCTAGTTCTACAGATATCTATTGCTTGCGACAACTTAAAATAGTATTTTCTTAACAATTCTTCTCTCGTGCTTTGGTTATGGATGCCCATCACTATACTATCTCTTATGAACTCCTCTAATAAATTACCATAACCAGTTGGTTTTCCGGCTGTTCTTAATTCTGTCAAGAAGCTATCAAAACTTTGTCCTTCTTGCTGAGTAATGCTGTTAAATAAGAATCTCTCGTATATAACATTTTTCTTGGGTTCACAGTGGTCTTTAAACTTCTTTAAGACATCATCAAGCGTTTGTTGGTTTACCGGTAAAGGATCAAACGAGTTATAAAGATCAAGCCCATCATCACCTACTAGGTTCAATAAAATTGCAATTTTCTTTTCATCATTTCCAATACTCAAGCCTCTAGCAGTCAAAAAATTATGAAATTTTTGTTCAAACTTCTGCCAGTTATGAGCCAACCTTCCTTCAATTCCTGATATTAGAGTTTCGAACTATCTCACAAGAACTAGAGTGTATTTATATGCAATGAATGGCACTAATAGGAGAACTGGTAAACTTGCAAACAATCCCTACTGTAAGTGCTTACAGAATTTAACTTTTCTATGTGGCGTTACTTGAAAATTAAATTTGCATACGTTACTGTGCCTATATGGGATCATTCGCGGCTAAAATTGAGTTTTAATAAAATCACAGCAAATAATTGCAGTGAGTTAGAATTACTCACGCAGAAATATGCTTCTATTAGTTCTATTAGGAAACTGTGAAATTTTGTGCTTTATCTTAGAAACTATTTGGTCAATGTAAATATTATGCGCTTACAAAGTTTTAACATAATTGGTGAAAAGTATTCTACTATATATTGCGTCCTGGGAAATTATAAGAAATTAATCAGTTTCAATGATAGATAAGTATCATCATTTATAGGCAATTACTACAGCAATGAAATAAGCGACAAACATTAGTACAGTAGTATTTGTACTACATTCAGGGTGTAGTACAAATGTTGGGTCATATCTTGACCCACATGTTCTGCTACCAAGTTGTTGCCAATAGTGGAGTTCCGAAATGTATAAAAGCTAGATATAATTATATAATTGGCGGAACTCTTGAAAACGACCTTGAAATTTTGGGCCTTACAATATATCAGGAAAGGACTGAATACTTATGTATATAAAAAACTTACTGTTTCGACCCTCACTCTGTGGAATATACTCATCATTTTTAAATGAAACTAACTGTTTCTAAATAATTCCACAATATATTGAAAAAATGGTGAAAATTTTAAAAAATTTACAATTGTTTCGATATAACTATCATTGTCAGAATGATAGAAGTTACATTTCATGTGATGCTCACCTGATGTTTAATAATTATTTTTGCTTAGAGCAAGAAGTGACCTACTTTGTGATTGACTTAATGTACAATATGTCCCACTAAGTTGGAATCATATGGAAAACTTTTTCATTATTAATTTTAGGAAAAAAAGTTATTCTTCTTATAAAAAGCTCTGCATTATCTAAAACCTAAAATGCGGTAATCAAATATCAAATTATTTATCGAAAAACTTTTTTTAGTAACAATTTAATAGTAATATTTCAGAAAATATCTTATTTTCGTGTATTTATGTAGATGACATAATAGCTTGTTTTATATGTAGTGAACCACAATTAGATGTATTTTTCAACCATTTTAATAATTTACACCCAAAAATTAAATTTATATTAGAAGTTGAAGAAAATAACTCAATCAATTTTCTTGATTTAAAAATTCAAGGAGTTAATAATGTACATCGAAGTGACTATTCCATATAGTTCCAATCATCCCATGTCAGATAAATTAGCAGCATATAATTCAATGATACAAAGAGCAATTTCAGTTCCTATAAACAAATGTAATTTTGATAGATAAATTAATACAGTTAAACAAATAGCAACATCCAACGGTTATTGATTACTATCGATGGTTAAGACGTGATACCTTGTATGTACATTTCGGCCAATTTTACAGGAGAGATAAAAAACCGTCCAAAATTTGAAAACGGTAAGATTTATTTGCAGGATTCAAATATTATTACAATATCTTCATCTCGATGAATCAGAATTCGAATTCCACTCGATAATAGTGTCAAACAAATTTTAACTGTACATACAGGGAATCTCATTCACTTGAATGAACAAAAATGGTACTTAGGTGTTCTCACATATGAATGGAAGGGCATAAACACTCGATATTAATTGAAAAATATTTTAAAAACAAAACATTTTCCATAATGACATGAACTTAGTCTCAAAATACAAACAAACATAAAAAAATATTTCTTTATAATAAAATCTTTGGTGCAGAAATAGACTATTTTTGATATTCAGTGTTCTACATGCGGCAAGTTGTCGTAAAATCCATGGCAATCCTTTGGTATCACAGCCTTTAGTTCCTGAAGATGTTCCCATTTCTGCTTCTTTATTTTTATTGATTGGTGTCTCAATTGTGGAAACGTTAACAAATCAGGTACCGGTTTGTTTTTATTTCTTCTCTGTGGAAGACTTTGAAATTCTTCTTTAAAGCTTTATTTTACTTCTATAGTGCCATTTGGAGTGTACTTAATTACTATGATATCGTTAACTGTTGGGTCGTTCGTTTTTTTGCCAGGTCTTTTGGACCAAGTGACGTTTATCACCTTATAGGGTTCTTTTCGTCTAGCTTCTTCTGTTACTTTGATATAGTCGCTAGGAAGATAAATAGATCTATTCTTAAGTTTACGCTCGATGAGCGCATGAACGGAATCAGCTTCCATTTGGGTATGGGCCTTTCTCCAGGAATTTTGATAAATAGTTATATTCTTATGAACACTCAAACTTAGTAAAGCATTTGACAGTACTGAATTTTTGTTTTGGTAACAGCATCCATCACTCCAAATTATGACAGGCTTTGAAGAATTTTGTAATTTCGAAATATAGTCCACTAAGCAGGAGGCAAATGTGTTTGCAGTTAAATCTGCTTCAGTCTCGGTAAACCAGTAGCAACAACAACGATGCGTGTTTATATCAAAAATGGTAAAATTATGACAAACCAGCTTTGTTTTATAATATAGTGCGGACGCATTCAAATAAGGACATACTTTAATAGCTTGCTCATCTTGAGTCAATACAATAGCCAAACCCTTTTCCCCCCTTAATTTATCTTCAGATTCGGCTTCTCTTGCTAAATTTTTGTGCTGATGATAGGACGATTCGTCTACATTTTTGGTTTCAAAAGCGCAGCAAATATCACATCTATATTTTTTAGGTTGTTGAAATGATATATTTTTTTTAATGATGTAATCAAATGTATACTTACAGACTGGTTTCAGGTCAAGATACTTTTCATTGCACATTCTTGCGTATTCTCTATAGACTGATGACATAGACTCTCCATAGATTCGCTCAATATACATTTTACTCGTTGATTGTCTATAATAGTGGGAAGGAAGCTTAGGCAAGGAATCTAAGAATTCTATGAGATATTGCTTTGTGAGGTCCACATCTTATTTTCTTATTCCTTGATTCACGTCTAGATGTATTAAGAACATCTTGAGATGTGTGCATTCCCGCAGAGGAATTAGAGGCCCAGTTATTGACGATCCATTCTTTCAAACCAAATGTTGATAGTAAAAACTTCTTACAAACATATAGAATTTGTCCATCAGGAGTTTTTATACTCTACTTCAAACTTCCAGTTCGCCTTGATATTTCTCCAGATTTTGTAGACCTTTCTATAGGTGATTTCGTTACGAGAGATGAAATATATACCTTTTTTTGGTGCCAGTTCATATCAGACCAAAATTTTTCAAACAGTTCTTGTCAAACTGACTCTGATATAGTGAAGCACTTTCTAGTTTTTGATTTGAAACATAGTTTAGAAACACACCTCGGTCCCAATTTTCTGGCTTCACTTTCGGTTCCACGTTTGGTACCTTCATTTATTGGTCTACTCCATCCTCTAAAGGCTTTACCTTCTTGTCTCAATTGCTTATTTTTGTTATCGCTCCATTTTTCTTGCGTCGGTGAACAATTTCTTTTTTTTATTTATTCTTGTTTGAACCAATTGAATTTTCACAATCGCAACCAGAAGGAAGATATTTCAGTATTTTCCTTAGCGATAATGTTATATTGTTTGGAATCTGATTCTTCATTGGAGTGTAAATCAGGAAATAGATCTCCACTTTGATTAACTAGTGGCGGCTCTGTGGGTAACTCTGCTAGAAATAAGTTATCATTCCGGATACATGTCAATAAAATTCCATCGGTTGTTTCTTCAAGTTTATTTTCATCAAATCTTTCGACCTCCTCTGGACTAGGCACTTGAATTGAAAAAATATTGCTCTCCAACAGAGTGCCATTACAGATACCTCCTTCTGTTTTTTGGCCCGTTTCATCATAAAATTCACATTCCTCGATATCAATAGGTATACTTTGGGGTTCTCCCTGAACACTTTGAGTAAAATTAATCGATTCTCTGTTGATGATTTTTAAATTTTCAAATATCTTCGAAGTTCTTGCTGAGTAGATTTGTTCTTTCAAATCCATATTTCAATTGTGATTCATCTGTTAACAAAATTGTGATTTCAACATTAATTGCAAGCAAAAGAATTAAGTATCAATAACACCAAGTAATAACATGTATCTACAGAAAATAAAATGTTATTTCCGAAAGTGAGAACACGTATCTCGCGTGGAAAGAAATTAAGCTCCTAAATCAAATTAAAATGGATTAGAACGCTTAAACAATGTGTAAAAGACTCAAAAACAGCTCTTGGTGCAATGTCTCATTATGATAATTCATAATTTCGAATAAAATACCATAAAAATTGTGTGCTCACCGACTAACAACATCACCGTGCAAATGCTGTAGATGCAAGTTCTCACATACTCAACCTTAAAGTTGCAGTTGCTAGAAGTAACAAGAAGACCAATAAGATTACGAAATGAGATTCTGAGGTATCACATAGAAGACGTAGAATTTTTTTCTGCAAATTTTGGTACTAATAACTCAATTTACGTGAAAAGTGTAGATACAAGGTATCACGTCTTAAATGTCAATATGATAAATAAATTAATTAATAAAAAGAGGAAAAGTGGCATTACAACTAATATTTCCTGAACAAACTAACGAAAAAAAATTTATAAAACCACCACATATGCAAGTAATGTTTCTAATAATATTTCAAAGATATCTTTAGCAACATATACAACGAATTCTTTTAAAACAGAACGTAATGTGAGTACAAAACTGTTGAATGTAAAAACAAAAATATCTCCATTAATGATGTCTGGTATTTATAAACTTAAATGTCCAGAATGTAATTATGTCTATTTGGCTCAAACCCTCCGAAAGTTTGAAATTAGACACAGCGAAAACTTACGAGCATACAGTTTAAAACAACCAGAGAAATCCCACTAGCAAAACAGAAACCCACAAGTCGTCAATGAACAGATAAGTCTAGGGAGTTCTTCACTTTTAAAAAGTCTTCTTAAGTGATAATTGTAAAGATCAGCAGATATATTCCTGGTTTTCTATATCATTGCACAGTTATACTGATCCTAAATGGGAGAAAGATATTCATGATATCCCCATAGGGCTAATAATACCTAAGTGTTGTAGACGAAGCCCTCGAGTAATTTTCATGAAAATGTGGTTGTTGGTGCGGTGCAAATACATTATAAGGAAATCTGCCTTGCATAGGGGACATATTGTAGGACTGCTGATCTGCATATAATGTATACTGTGGTGCATTTGTGTTTGCAACATGAAATTTAGGTACATTTTTATCTCCATCATTATGCGTAGTACTTCTGATCGAAATTGTAGTTTTTGATTAATATCAATAGTCTGTAACATGTCCAGTAATGACTCAAAAAATGCCATGTCACCATCGTCGGAGTGTTTGAGTTTCTTCATATCGTCAAGAAACGATGTTAATTTATCATCAATATTTTTACGTTTCATTGCTTTTTGTTGACGAGATGACTTTGGAGGTACGCTAGTTATTTAACTTTCATGTGTAGGACGTTCTGTGTCTATACTGTCTGATTCGTCAGTATTATCACGTGTCACTTATTCATCTGTATGAACATGTTCTAAATTGGATTCAGTGGAATTTAACTCCATCACCTGATCCAAATATTTTAAATTGTCATAAAAAACGTAGGTTTTAATTTTTTTGCCGCTTGTCCAGACCTTGTTTTCGTCACTTTATTGTGGTCTCCTCGATATGCGTCTCGAGCTGTTTTCCATCTCTTTTGCACGACTTGAACTGAAACAAAAATTAATATTCAAACTTGGATTTTTATAACTTTACTTATATGTCATCCATTACACCAGGTGTATTCTTATGTAATTTACTGGTTATTGCATTATGTCGCACGGGTAAAGTTATAAAAATTCTAGTGTACTTGGTCATTATTCGCTCTACAGTATTTCTACTATTCTAGTAAAACTAAAACTTTGTTACAGGTATCTCGCAAGTGGTAACACATTTACCGATCTGCACTATACCTACAGACTAGGCATCTCCACAATTAGTAACATCGTGGAGCTGGTGTGTGACAAAATTTGGGAACTTATAGGACCTGAAAGCTTTCTCGAACGTACAACTGAACACTGGCTGGATATTGCACATAATTTCAATTCATATGCAAATTTTCCCAACTGTATTAGAGCTGTGGATGGGAAACATATACGAGTAATTAAACCCATAAACAGCGCCTCAAATTGCTTTAATTACAAAAAATATTTTTCAGTAGTGCTTTTAGCAATATGTGATGCAAATTATTGCTTTACGTACATTGATGTTGGAGCTTATGGTAAATTTGCTGATTCTAATATATTAGTTAACAGCACATTTTGGAAAAAGATTCAACAAAATTCATTAAACCTTCCAGAAGATGCTCCGCTTCCAGGAAGTAATAAGCCACTACCTTTTGTACTTGTTGGGGATGCTGCGTTTTCATTGTCTCCAAATTTAATGCGCGCTTATGCGAGGAAAAATCTCAATTACAAAAAGAAATTTTTTAACTATAGGCTTACACGAGCAAGACGATTTATTGAATGTGCCTTTGGTATTTTAACCAACAAGTGGCGTATTTTCCACAGACCCCTTAATGTTTCTCTTCGCCTTTGCAATAAAATTATTAAAGCATGTTGTGTTTTGCACAATTTTGTATGTTCAAAAGATGAGTATCAATTTCAATACATCTTGTCAGTGAAAGGAGTTCACAATGATCATCAAAATGCAGCACCACTAATAAATAGGCTCAGTTTCTCCATACGAGATGAGTTTTCTAATTATTTCATTAGCCCACTTGGAAAGTTTCTTGGCAAGACTCAAAGATATAAAAGTTTGATATACAGTTATTGTACGATATATAAAATGTAATTTACCGAAATAAACTTACTAATAATACATTGTTATAGCTACTTACCCGCTTCCCGTTGTTTGGCTTCTGTCATCTTATCGTAATTCGGTACCATCACAGCAGCCACAGCCGCAAACGCCTTATTTTTGATGTCCCTATCTTTGTATTTTTCATGGGATGTATTCCAAATACGTCTATTTTCCTCAATAACACTTATTAAAATTTCTGCATCTATACGGTCATTTTTCGCCATCGTAGGAGATAATACAACACTGTGATGTTATACGCAACTGACCATCAGGATACGTGTGTTAAACCGCATATGTACAATAGCCTCAACTGATGCGTAGGATACGCTGTGCGCACGGGCTCGCCGTATGCCCTTGCTGACGAATCTACGGACTGACGATGAGCTGTACATGTGAAATTTCGTATTATATACAATGGCCCCCGCGGATGATAAGGACTGACCATCAGTCACATGTGTAACGGCTCTAAAGCTGCCAAAATTTTCAAGAGCCGTGATTTACCACTAACAGCAAAAATACGATTGTTGCTATGTTATGTTTGTGCGGCAATGAAAAAAACTGGAGGCTTTTGAGATGTGGTGCTACAGTAGAACGCTCAAGATATCTTGAGTGGATCATTTACCAACGCTGAGGTTCTGCAAAGACTAAATAAAGAATGCGACACCCTTTTCCAAATAAAACAACATAATAGCTTACTGCTACTCTTCCTACAGGGAAAAGTATATGGAAGAAGATGTCTGGGGAGAAAAAGAAACTCTTGGCTTCATAATCTAAGACAGTGGTTCTTCTTAACAACCCCGGGACTCTTTTGTGTTGCAGCTAACAATATACGAATAGCCATGTTGATCACCAATATCTGTACCGGATAGTCATTCTAAAAAGAAAAAGAATAACGAGACCATTACTCCCAGCTTATTTAGCAAAATAAAAAAGACTTATTGCTTGGATACGTAAGAGTAAATAAAACTTGGATTCGCTACTATACGCCAGTGTCAAATTTACAGTCATCTTAGTGAATAACAGCCTGTGAACCACGCCTAAATCGTCCAAAAGTAGGTACTTTAGAGTACGGGAAATGTAATGAAGTCTGTATTTCAAGATACGTATAATACTTTGTACATTGACTACCTTAAAAGAGGTAGAGCAGTTCAAAGCGATTACTGCAGTGCTTGAATGAACTCTTTGAATGAAAAAAAATTGAAAAATGGCGCATATGCAGACTAAAAAAGGTGATTTTTACCACAACAATGCGCCGTGTCACTAGTCTTCTGCTGTTATACACAAATTACACTACACACTTATGTATCTACACAACGTGTCTATTGATTTCCCAAAATCTTTAGTTTTTAGTTTTAAATCGAGTATATATTTAAGAAAACTGATGAAATTTTCAACACTTGTGAAATACACATTTTATGAATAGGTAGTTGAGATTTCATCAATATCTTTACTCACAAAAAACAAAACTCAGTTCTATTCAACGATTTGTGCTTCGAAATTCTTTAAGTTTAATAAAGAGAGATAGTAGCCTAGTAACCAGCAAATTCTTCAAAATACTCAGAAGGGAAGTTAAAAAAATTGTGATGGTTCAATAGTGAGACACAGAAAAATTTGTATTGACGTGGGAATTACAACTTTGTTCTTATGGAAATGGTCATCACTCATCACCATGCCTTGCATCCATTTCCGTTACAAAATATCATATAATTCACCAGATATTAATCTTCATTATTTTACTACAAAGGGCTAGATTCTTTTATGTATTTGCACATTTGTAGTGTTAGTTGTAAGTTTGATCAAATCTAGCCTAAGGAAATTGTACAAAGTTCAGACCCTGCACCAAATTCGGACACTTTCCACGTTAATTGTTAGAATAAGATTTCAGTTTATATTACAACGATTTAGATACATGTCGAGCCATCCATGATCATGTGGTCATAATATATTTCAAATGTCAGGATAGCCAACCAAACAAATCATTTCTAGCAGCTCGTTGAAACTGACAGGGCGTAGACAGGTGTGTTGTGTTATAAGCTTAACGACTTTTCGTTATATTTTCAGGTAAGAATATTATTACATTTTTGTTGCAAAAACATTATTATTACTGTAGTATGTTTTTATATGATAATTGTACATGATTTTGAAGAAATAATTACTTTTTTATATTATTACCTCGAATTATTAGGGTGTCAGTATTACGGCCAACCGAAATAGCTATTCCTGAATTCGGACACGGGGTGTCCGAATTATGTTCATATTCCAATATTTAAAGTTATGTATCTTACATCTTTTTCTGATAAAAGGAGCATTGTATTCCACGTTTTTCGTTCATTTTTGTAAATTAAAGTATGGTGTCCTAATTCTGACACGGGGTGTCATAATTACATCCAATGATGTCCGTTTTATGTACATGTAATGTTATCGTTGTTACAGAATGTCCTTAAAGAAAAATTGTAAATATTCATCAGACACACTAATAGAAGCTATAAAAAATATAATGGCTATTAAAGCTGCAAGTAGAGAATATAATATTCCCAAAACTACCCTTCACTCAAAATTTTATGGAAAGTATCCTGTTGAGTGTAAATCTGGAGCCCTTACAACTTTATCGAAAGAAGAAGAGGACACCCTAGCAATGTGGATAATAGCGGTAGCTAAAGTACGATTTCCGGTAAGCAAGGAACAACTACTTGAAAGTGTATGTGTGCTTTAAAAAAAAGAGAAAAACAGATCCCTTTAAAAATAAGGAAAAACCTTGCCTACCTGGCAGACACTGGTATAAAGGCTTTCTGCGACGTCATAAGGAATCTCTACACGAATGACTCAAGATTTAGTTCACGCTAGGGCTCAAATCACTGAACGAAGCCTTCGAAACTGGTTTGTAGAAATTGAATCATATTTTCTTGCCGAAAATTTTATTGAGATTACACAAGATCCTAGACGAACATTTAACGCAGATAAGACTGCCTTCTTCTTATGTCCAAAAGGATCAAAAGCTCTTGCACTCAAAGGAAGTAGAAACGTTTACAAGAGTACAGCTAACAATGAGTAGGAATGTATAACAACTCTTGTTACGGGTAATTATCTTATTCCAGAACCCTTATTCTCCCATTTTTTTCACATACTTATGTTACTTACCTACTGTTTTTATTTTACAGCAAATGCGGCAGGAGAGTTAGCGCCTCCTATGGTGATGTTCCCCTATGAAAGAATTCCACAAAGTGTTGTTGCACTAATGCCAAACGGTTGGGGCCTGGAAAAGTCGGAGTCGGGTTGGATGACAGGCGAAAGTTTTTTTGAATATACGTCAAATATTTTGTAACCATGGATTCTTAAAAATGACATACCATTGCCTGTAATATTTTATGTACATGGGCACAAGTTTCACTTGCTTAACATTGCATCTTAGCAACTTTTGTTCAGAAAAAGGTCTCATTTTAATTAGTTTGTTCCCTAATTCTACTCATATGCTGCAACCTATGGATGTAGGGGTTTTTAAACCTCTCAAAACTGGCTGGAAGAAAGCGGTTGCTAAATTATTGGATACTGTAATTAAAGACGTCATTACACCTACAATGGTGCAAAATGCCTTTAAAACTTGTGGATTATTTCCATTTGATGCAGATGCAATAGATTATAGTAAGCTGGTAACTACAGAAGTTACAACAAATACTACAATTACAGACAATGCAGTGAAGCTCCAAACTCTGGAGAATATTGAATTCAATACACACCATTTGAATTTTATTGAGAAATTTTTTGAGAAAAGTACACTTGAGAAATTTAAACTTTTTCTTTCCACTATGAGTGAATGGTCGGGTCCAATACAAGATGACTCTCTATATAATTTATGGAAAAAACTAAAACAGCATGTCGAAGAAAAACCTTCAGCAGATAATATACAAAATAGAAAGAACACTAATGAGAACTTGCAAGTTGCAGACAATGTACCAAAAGATTCTTTTGTTTTAGAAGCCGAGTGGCTCGATGAGTATTTGTTCAATACAACTAACGAGAACATTCAAATTATTGGATCATTAACAAACGACACCGGAGGGGAAAGTATTGAAACTAATGAAGAAATATTGCTGGAATTGGTAGTAGATAAAGAACAAGGAATAGAAATAGACAAGTTAATCAATACGGGTACGAGCGAAAAAGAAATACGACCGGAATCATTACTGGAGGAAGATATGCTACAAGGGAAAGGAATGAAATCAAGTGATAAAAAACTAAAAGAAATGAGATTGGAATCAGTAATAGAGGATGATACGCTACAAAGAACAGAAATATTAAAGTCAAGCAATAATGAACTAAAAGAAAAAAACTGGAACCTGTAATAGAGGCAGATACGCTACAACCGACAGAAATATTAAAGTCAAGCAATAAAGAACCAAAAGAAATAGAAATAAGGGAGAAATCAGTAATACAAACGGAAAGGTTGCAAACTACAGAAACAATGATCCAAGTAGAAAAGGGAAGTTACCAAGACACAAATAAAGTGAAAGTTAATTCAGTAGTAGAAAGTAACAACCATGGCTCGAAAGAAGTCGGAGTAAAAGTTAATTTAATAGAAGGAAGTGATAACCAAAGCCCAAAAGAAGTTAGTTCTAGTAAATTTATAGTACTGTCACCGTTTAAGGGTATATTATATTGGCCTGGAAAATCAAAGAGGGAGCGAAGAAAAAAACCTTAGTTAAAATACCTGCTGTTGCTAGTTCAGAGCAGTGGAAGGCGGAAGGCATTTTATAATGGTAAAAAACGGGCAAAGGAGCAGATATAACAGGAAAAAGAAAATAGGAACGAATTGCGCCTGGAAAAGCTAAAAGAAAAGTCAGCAAAACCAAAAAACCCAAGAAACCAGAAAATGAATAACGGATCCGAACTAAAAGAGACGAATTTCAATGAAAAAGATCCACAACAAAAGAGTGTCAACGAAAAAATGAATGCTCATGAAGACAGAATTATTGTAGACCGAGAGAAAAATTTAAAGAAAGGGGATTATGTTATTGTTAATTACATTGACCAAAAATGTCCAGGTATAATACTTGAAATAAGTGACGAAGAGGAGACTTACGTAAGTGCTATGACCCCAAGTGGAAGCAGCTGGAAGTGGTCTTCTAAAAAAGATGACGATATTGAAGAAAAAATTAGCAAGCCTCTACTAATAAACAATAATAAAAGAGGTCTATTCAGGGTACCTGGAATTGAAAAGTTCATAAATATACAATAATTTCATCTTTTTATAACAAGTTCTACTCCCATGTCACAATTAGGTTAAGTTTGTGTCCGAAATACCGACACTGTCCGTTGTTTGTACCTGGGAGTGTCATTTTTAGCACTTTAGTTGGATATCTGTGTCCGAATTAGGATCATGGTTGGTACTTTTTTATTCATTTTTTAGGAAAAAATTTATTTTCCTGTATTGTTTTCAGTTCTTAACATAAATAAATTAAATGTACAAGAAATCAGATTAATTTTTTTCATTCGGGTGTCACAAATACGAATAAAGTTACCAAGGAAGTGAGTAAAGCTATTCCTTAAGATGTCCGAATTTGGTACATTTACCTTACCTACCTAATATTAATGCAGAATTTAAAAAGAATTATGTATCGGTGAAATTTGAATAAACATATTTTGATCTTCTACAAAATAACTTTTGAACATATTTGGTAACAGGTCACACTGTATTTCAAACTTATTTCTTAATAAAATATATCTGTACTTTGTGATCATAGCGGAAGGTCATTTTGATGATTTTTTCTAAAGTTTTATATTTGTTTATTAGGTTCAGTTAAAAGAGTAGAGTTCATGAATTAAGCTGAATAATTAATATAGTCATTATTCATTACATATAGTTGAAATACAAAATTACAATAATTTATGGCATTCAATAGAATAATTAAACTATACTTTTTCTCTGTGTAAACGCATGATAGTAAGACCCAGTGGCGGGGGACGCACTTAAAAAGACATTCATGATTCCTCAACTGAAGAAGATTAGAAACAATAGCTTACTGACTGCTATCATCCATTCTACTAAAAATGTTTGTGTAATTGGTACCTTGTGGCAAGTGACAGTTTTTTCTTTTAATTCAGTTTTTATGTTCATTTTCGTGTGTTAATCCAATCTATATGAAGATGCTTAGCCGAAAGGTAAATAGTAAGAAAATTAATTTTTACATAGAAAAATAATTAGTATATATAGCCATTCACTAACATATATGCTCTTGGCCTACAATGTACGATGTTCATTTTAAATATTTATATTCATCTAAACATATTGATTGATATGTGTTGGAGATATGAGGTAATAATCAATGAAAGGCATATTAGTTGAGAGTAATTGTGGTGATTAAAATTTTGCATCATTATTTTCTACAATCAAAATTTCGTAGAAAATTTTTCATTTTGAATGGTTATTATACTATTTAAGTTTTGAAAGACATGAGTTAATAGTATTAAATTTTCATTTCATCAGCTAGGCCATAGTTTTCTCAACAATACTTATTCTTGTATGTTTCACTTCGTCAATGTTAGTTGGATCAAGTTAATTCTGTTTTACCATCACATATATATATATATATATATATATATATATATATATATATAAATTTAAAATTTTTCATTTTAGCTGTTACGGGTTGATTATTCTATTTCATAGAGTAATTTCTAATTGCTCTCTCATTATTATCGCGATTTTTACTTTTCCGCCCAACCTATCTAATATGCGAGAAAAGTATTGGTTTACCCACAAAAAAGTTGAAATTTTGAGAAAAATTTTCGAGTTATTTTTACGTTTTTCATCAAGAACAACACGAAAAAATGGTTTTTAGAAAAAAAATCCTGTGTGTATATCGTCGTCGTCGTTGTCGTCGGCCACTTTTCGTTACTTGTTAGCACGATACAGCCTCCGGAGTGCAAAATGTCACCAATTTTATGATTGAATATCATTCAGAAAATCTCACAGATGAACCCTATTGATTTTCAGCTCACCACAGCCAGTACAACAGGTGATAAATTACTTTAAGTACGATGTTTTTGTCATTTTTTGAGAAATTTCAGTTTGTTAGTGACCAATTTTATGATTGGATATTATTCAGAGAGTCTCAAAGATTAACCATATTGAGATTCAGCTCACTAAAGCCAGTAAAACGAGTGCTATCGTACTTGATTTACCAAATTTTTGGAGCATTTTCAGTTTGTTAGCACGATACAGCCTGCGTGTATACATGTGACCCATTTTATAATTGAATATTGTTCAGGGCGTCTTATAGATGCACCTCATTGATTTTTAGCTCACCAGAGCTAGTACAACATGTGCTATGGTACATGAAGTGCCATATTTTTGTCCTTTTTGAAGAAATTTCGGGTTTAGTACGATACAGCCTCCGGAGTGCATACAAGAGGCCAATTTTATAATTGGATATTTTTCAAGGTGTCTCATTCAAGGTGTCTCACAGATGTACCCTATTGATTTTCAGCTGACTATAGCGAGTACAGCGGGTCCTATAAATCCAGATATACTGCATTTTTGGTTACTTTTGGAGAAATTTCGGTTTGTTAACACGATACATCCGCCGAAGTGTATACAAGTGACAATTTTATGATATAATATTAATCAGGGCATCTCACAGATGCGGAAAAGTTAGTTTTAATCTTGAAAAACGTTTATTTTCTGATAATATAATAAACAAAACATATAAATCAAAAAGAACCATTGGAGGTACAATTAAAAATAGAGAAATATTCACAAATTATATTTAAAAGAATAAACAGTTCTAACTATTAAACCTAACTTTTCCGCATCTGTGAGATGCCCTGAGCAATGTTCTATCATAAAATTGTCACTTCTATACACTTCGGGGGATGTATCGTGCTAACAAACCGAAATTTCTCCCAAAATAACCAAAAATGTAGTATATCTGGATTTATAGGACACGCTGTACTCGCCCTAGTAAGCTGAAAATCAATAGGTTACATCTATAAGACGCCCTGAACAATAATCAATCATAAAATCGGTCACTTGTATACACTCTGGAGACTGTATCGTGCTAACAAACTGAAAATTCTCCAAAAATGACAAAAATTTGGTACTTGAACTACCATAGCATTCGTTGTACTGGCTTTAATGCGTTGAATATCAATATGGTTCATCTATGAGACGCCTTAAATAATATCCAATCATAAAGTTTGTCACTTGTATATTCTCCGGAGGCTGTATCGTGCAAACAAACTGAAATTTCTCAGAAAATTACAAAAATGTCGTACTTCAAGTACCATAGCACCCGTTTTTCTAGCTCAGGTGAGCTGAAAATCAATAGGAGTCACCTCTGAGATGTTATGAGCAATATTCGATCATAAAATCCATGATTTGTTGCACTCCGGAGACTGTATCGTGCTAACAAGACATGTAACGAAAAGTGGCCGAGGACAACGACGACGACGACATACACACAGGAGTTTTTTCCTAAAAACAATTTTTCGTGTTGTTCTTGATGAAAACCGTAAAAATAACTCATTTTTTTGAAAATTCCAACTTTTTTGTGGGTAAACCAATACTCCGGAGGCTGTATCGTGCTAACAAGACATGTAACGAAAAGTGGCCAACGACGACGACGACATACACACAAGATTTTTACTTTTCTGCCCAACCTATCTGATATGCGAGAAAAGTATTGGTTTACCCACAAAAAATTGAAATTTTTAAAAAAATATTTGAGTTATTTTTACGTTTTTCACCAAGAACAACAGGGAAAAATGGTTTTTAGAAAAAAAATCCTGTGTGTATATCGTCGTCGTCGTCGTTGTCGTCGGCCACTTTTCGTTACATGTCTTGTTAGCGCGATACAGCCTCCGGAGTGGAACAAATCACCAATTTTATGATTGAATATTGTTCACGACATCTCACAGATAACCCTATTGATTTTCAGCTCACCAGAACCAGTACAACGGGTGCTATGGTAGTTGAAGTACGACATTTTTGTTATTTTTTGAGAAATTTCAGTTTGTTAGCACGATACAGCCTCCGGAGTGCAACAAGTCACCAATTTTATAATTGAATTTTATTCAGGGCATCTCACAGATGAACTCTATTGATTGTCAGCTCACGAGAACCCGTACAACACGTGCTATAGTACTGTAAGTACGACATTTTTGTCATCTTTGAAAAATTTCAGTTTGTTAGCACGATACAGCCTCCGGAGTATATACAAGTGACCAATTTTATGATTGGATATTATTCAGGGTGTCTCAGAGATGTACCCTATAGATATTCAGCTCACTAAGGCCAGTACAACGAATGCTATGGTAATTAAAGTACCAAATTTTTGTCATTTTTGCAGAATTTTCAGTTTGTTAGCATGATACAGCCTCCAGCGTGTATACAAGTGACCAATTTCATGATTAAATATTGTTCAGAGCGTCCTATAGAGGAACCTTCTTGATTTTTAGTTCACCAGAGCTAGTACAACGGGTGCTATGGTACTTGAAGTGCCACATTTTTGGTCATTTTTGGGGAAATTTCGCGTTGTTAGCATGATACTGCCTCCAGAGTGTATACAAGTGACCAATTTTATATTTGGATATTTTTTGAGATGTCTCACAGATGTACCATTTTAATTTTGAGCTGATTAGAGCGAGTACAGTGGTTCCTATAAATCCAGATATACCATATTTTTGGTTATTTTGGGAGAAATTTCGGTTTGTTAGCACGATACATCCCCCGAAGTGTATACAAGTGACAATTTCATGGTAGAATATTGTTCAGGACATCTCACAGATGTGGAAAAGTTAGTTTTAATCCTTAAAACCGTTTATTTTTCTAATAACCGGTTTTTCGTATTGTGCTTGATGAAATACGTGAAAATAACTCCAAAAAAATTTTCAAACTTCCAACTTTTTTTGGGGTAAACTAATACTTTTCTCGCATATTAGATATATTGGGCGGAAAGTAAAACATATCAAGGTTACCAGTCGGCATGTTACTCCCTGCGCACCCCTATTTTCCAGAGTTTTTTATGTTCATAAAGTTTGTCGCCATTCTCTTTAAACGTCACCAGATGATCGTTCTTCAGGCGGCTCCTGTGATGTTTCAAAAATGATTGTCCATTCTCCAATCAGGATATTTTTCCCGAGAAAGGGGAAAATATTATAGAATATTTTCATTTCAATTTCCATTCGATTCGAATTTGAAATCATGTCGAGAGTGTGACTTTGTTCAAAGTCGAACCATAAAGTGTGGAAAGTGCAATGACCTCCGCCTTCTATTTTTATTCTTATTATTATAAATCGAAAAGGGGCAGAGGATTCAACGAACCCTCTTATGTCCAACAACAGAGGAAGTCAATATATTGTACTACCACTATCAAACCTAAAGCTAAGAAAAAGAGTGATACAGTAAAATTATACTACAAAATATGTAAAGAACCAACAAAAAAGTGAAATTCATAGCCAAACAAATATGCTTAATCTAGTAAAATTTAAGAACTACTAAAGATAATTAAAAAATTCGAACTTTCAGTTAAATAAAAATAAAACTAACTTATTCTTAAATACGTTAATGGACGGGGAATCAACAATACCTTGTGGAAGATCGTTCCAAACATCAAAGACCACGTTGCTAAGAAAGTTGTGTCTATCTCTAGAGCAGAACGATTTGTTCATTCAGTTGTAGAGAGTCGCCACGAAGTCGCATGTCAGTAAGTTGAATCAAGTACAAGAAAATTAAATTTCATAATGCGAAACGTCAGTATTAAGTCCCCACGGAGACTTTGACTTTCGAAAGACAAAATATTTCCTGAAGCTAAACGTTCTTCATATGTGAGTCTGAGTCTACCAAAACACAGTCTTGACTTTTCAGAACATTAATTGTTTATATCACAATCTATATTATCCTTGTTTGAATATTTTTTGGAAAACGTCAAATAACATAGATCCATGGAAGTGGCCCCGACTAAAATACTGGGGGGGGGGGTTTCGAATTTTGCGCTACGCCTATGAGAATTGTACTTAACAATTTGCATTTTTAACAAGTACTGTATAATTTTCCGGCGTGTCCAGTTTTCATTTTCTTCTGGATTTGAACAAAATTTGAATGAATAAATTCAGTAGATTTTTCTCATGAACTGCATTGATGTTCCCGATTAAGCTACTATATTAACAAATGAAAGTCTGTTCAATTCCGGTTTTTTACATATTACTTATAAAAAGCTGAATAGTATAATTAA
Source organism: Galeruca laticollis (assembly GCA_963921935.1). Taxonomy (NCBI): domain Eukaryota; kingdom Metazoa; phylum Arthropoda; class Insecta; order Coleoptera; family Chrysomelidae; genus Galeruca; species Galeruca laticollis. The sequence continues at coordinate 119,457,540 of OY998178.1, read as the reverse complement.
TATTAGTACGCTTTTGTGAAAACCATTGTCAATTGCTGCAAATCAAGACAAGTAACTTTATTTTGTTAAATGTTCATCTAAATATTCAATTATATGTATTAGCGCCATTAATATATTTTGAGACTACTATTGGACCGCTCTTAACACCATGTTCTTCTACCTAAAACTCAACTTGTCAAAGTTATAGTGAACTGAATCTGTTCTCGTGTATCTCCTGAACGAAGAGTATTTGGTGTATATCCGTCTGCATTTCAACTAGTAAAACATCCTCCCATTACCGGTTAGTTGTAGTCTGTACAATCCAATTTTTCCATTAGCATTTTCATTAAGAAATGTAAAATGTACCTGTGATGTTTGTTATATTCAAATAAAAGTAGTACTTCCTATATAAATTATAAATAAAGTTACCTAAACAGACAATTCCGGTTGACAGACAACTGCCAACTAGCTAAACGCATCCAACACTACACAAGTGGCTAAATATAACAGTACTAAAGGAAATTGGAACAGTGTAATGAAGGATGCTTTTTAGAGAGATATTTATGATTAGTTGCTAGTTTGAAGATATGCATTTTCACGATTCCCTCGAATAGTTCTCCCACGTCATTCCAGAAACTAGATCCGCCTTCTTTGTTGAAACAGCATTAGAAACTTTGGTCACTTATCTCTTCCTAATTATCGCCATCCTTCAATCACATTTATTTTTATGATAGTTGTTGAAAGCCAAGTGACGACGACATTATTAAACTAATTGAAATTTATTTTTCATTATATTTATCTGTGTTCATCTGTTTTTACAAAGACGTAAAGGTGGCATTTTCAGAACAGCGTACAGAATTTTTTTTTCCGTGCGCTAAATAAAAGAGAGAGAGAGAGAGAGAGAGAGAGGATAATGGAAATGATGATAAACCTCACAAGAGATATAGGTAAAGGACATTAAAATAGATCAAAAAAAGAATAGAGAAAACATGGAGCTATTACGAAAAGAAATTAAGAAACTGCGAAAAGAACAGATAGAACTGAAATAAGAACTAAAAAATATAAAAGACATAAACAAAAATGCGATGGAAGAAATGGATAACCTCAAAAAAGAAATAAAGAAAGCAAATGAAAAAGTCTAAAAATTGGAAGATGATAAAAAAAGAAAGGACATAGTAATACAAGGGTTACGCCTAGATGTACAGGAAAGGAATCTTATAACACAAGAAGTTAACAACTTTATTAAGTATAAAATGGGAGTAGAGGTAAAAATTAATAATACCATCCAATTGTAGATACAACCTATTTAGTAGAATTAAATACATTGGATGATAAATTACAGGTCATGAAAAATAAATAAAAGCTCAGAAATAACACAAGAGAAAAAGTATTTTTTAACACCGATATGAATAAAGAGGAAAGAGAAATGCATAGAGAGATATGAAAAATTGCAAAAGAAGAATTGAACAAAGGAGAGGAAATTAAAGTGGGACATCAAAAAGTAATAATAGACAAAGAATTGTGGAAATGGAACAAGGAAGCAAATGCTTTAGAAATACAAAAGTCAAAAAACTAGGTATGTCACAAAAACCGGATGACTAGCACTAGCAATAGAAAATAATTACGAGAAAGAAAATAAAATTGAGAGTAAAAGAGTAAATAAAGAAAAATCAGGGAGTAAACTAAAAGGGAATTTAAGGATAGGAACATCGAACGTCAGGGGAACATATGAAGAGGCAGCAATGAAACAAGTTACGGGAGAAATGAAGAAGTATGGCTACGATCTCATAGCATTACAAGAGACAAAACAGAAAGGAAAGCAAGTTATTGAAATAGACGGCTACCTATTCTTTAGCAGTGGAGGATATAACAGAAGGTTGGGTACTGGGTTTCTAGTAAGTAAGAAAATTAAACATGCCATAGTTGAATTTAAATCGGTTTCTGAAAGACTATGCTGGATTAGATTAAAAGGAAAATATCAAAAGATATCATTAATAAATATACACGTCCCAACGGAAGAAACGGATATAGACGGTAAAGAAAGTTTCTACGATGAACTAGATAATATATTTGAAAGAATCCCGAGATGACCTAAAAATAATCCTAGGAGATGCGAATGCAAAAGTAGGGAAAGAAGAGATATACAAGCCCACAACAGGTAGATGTAGTAAACATTAACACACAAATGAAAACGGCCAGCTGTTGATCCATTTCGCAAAAGAAAAGGGTATGCGAATAAAAAGCACATATTTTGAAAAGAAAGAAATATATAACGGCACCTGGAGATAACCTGACGGATCATACACCAATCAAATATACCATGTATTAATAGACAAAGACGAAGAAAAGTGTATAACAGATATCAGAAGTTATAGAGGGCCAGATGCAGACACTGGCCACTTTTTGGTAGGAATAAAGCTTAAACAAGAAATACCACAGCAAATAAATCTAAAACGGAATGAGAAGAATCAAAACACAAGGAGTAGATTGACAAAACACAGAGAACTAAAGCTGTATACAGAAATGATAAATAATTATGCTATACGGACAGCTCACGCTAAAAATGATATAGAGAATATCTGGACAAATATAAAAAAATGCACAGAAGTAGCAATTGGACACATCCACGAAAAAACTCCATCAGGAAGGAAAAAGTGGTTCGATGAAGAATGCGAAAAAGAAATAGAGATACGAAAAAATTAATAAGGTATAAGAAAAGAGAGTATACAGAAAAACTTCTGACAGAAATAGGAGAAAGTTACAATAATATAGAAATCAGAAGTCTGTACTAGAGAATCACAAGAGAAAGGAAAGGCTTCCAACAGAGAACGGTGTATTACAAAAATAAAGAGGGGACATTAATAGGAAATGAGCAAGAGATTATAGAAATGTGGAAGGAATATTTTAAAGAACTCTTAAGTCCTGCGAGGAACGTGGAATATGATATATAATGGGAAGATCTAGGAGCAGAAAACACCCAATATATAGAAGATCCACCAACTATAACCGAAATTGAGGAAATAATAAATAAGCTAAAAAACAACAAAAATCCAGGAATGACCAGATAACAGCAGAAATGCTCAAATATGGAGGCGAAATCATGAGCAGGTGGATACATCAGCTGGTTGAAAAAATTTGGGAGCAAGATAGATTTCCCAAAGACTGGAATGAAGTGGTACTAATTGCAATTTATAAAAAAGGAGAAAAAATGGATTGTACACACTACAGAGGTATCGGTCTGTTAAATATTGCATTCAAAATCTTAGCCACACATCTCAAAAATAAAGTTTCTAGGAAATTGGAGCAGGAAATAGGAGAATACCAGTGTGGATTCTGAAAAGGAAGATCAGTTATAGATCAAATATTCACCTTAAAAGAGCTACAGGCAGAAAGCTTGGAACATAATAAAGAAACATATGTACTATTCATAGACTTTAAACAAGCATATGACAGAATAAAAAGAAATCAACTATATATAGCCTTGAACGAACTAGGAATAAACGGGAAACTCTTTAGATTAGTAAAACTTACATTATAAGAAACGGATAATATGGTGAGTGTAGGAACAAGAACATCCTACAAGTTCAACGTGCAAGAAGGTCTTATGCAGGGAGATCTCCTGTCGTCAATATTGTTCAGCTGTGCACTAGAATATGTCATAAGGAAAGCCGAAATTAACAGAAATGGGTTATTGTATAATAAAAAACAACATTGTCTAGCATTTGCAGATGATTTAGTAATCCTAACCAGAGGGAAAAAAGAACTACAGAAAGTAATATTAGAATTAGAAAAGATGGCACTTCAGGTGGGATTAGAAATAAATGAAAATAAGACGAAATATATGACATGGACAGAAAAAGAATACAATCAGCTAAGTACTTTAAACATAACAACAGAAACAGGGACTGGGACCTATGGTCAGAATTATACAGAAAACCAGAAATAAACAGAGAAATACAAAGAAGAATAATGGTAGGGACTCTGTGCGTTCATTCTCTTAAAAGAATAATACACAGTAGGAGTATTTCCAGAAATCTCGAAATACGCATATACAAAACAATTATCAGACCTATAATATTATTTTCAAGTGAAGTATGGACATTGGGGACAAAAGAATAGAAGCTGCTAGGAGTATGGGTAAGGAAAATATATGGAGGAAAGAGAACAACGAATGGATGGGAAAGAAGAATAAATAGAGAAATACTTAGAGTTATTTAAACAACCAAATATAATCGCAGTTGCTAAAGGACAAAGACTTAGATGGCTAGACCACATCATGAGGATGAATGACGATAGAATAACAAAGAAAATAATTAACAGCGGAATAGGAGGAAGAGAGAGAAGAGGTAGATCAAAAGCAAGATGGAAAGACGAAGTAATTAGGGACATAGAACAGAGCCGTATTACTAATTGGAGAGAAAAGGCAAGGGACAGAAGAGTGAAAATTGTCAGGCACTGTCGCTTTGCCATCTTTGGTTCTTTTGATGGTTTCTCATCCCTCATACACTCCATGTTGATTGGTGTTATGCGCATATCGTCTTTTAACGTGTTTTCGACCTATTTCAACATTGTAATTCTTAAAATTGTTATAAACACCTATATAGATATTTTTTTTGGTCAAAATTATTTTTATATCCCCCCCTAAAGATTCATGTCTAGCTACGCCACTGGTTGTTGTGGCTGTGTAATAATACTCTCAGAATCTATCGCTTCTAATAAATGAATTATTGTAATTTTTTATGGAAACTAAGAATATAAATTTCAAATACAATTATATTTCCAATATAATTATTGCTGTATAGTAAATCTTTAATCAATGAATTGTATTTCTTAAAGGTCAAATAAAGTCTGTACAAATATGATCCATTTGTTTGTTTCTTCTTATAAGTACTTTAGGAAGTTTTTACAATGAATTTTATTATCACGTTCTAAAATACAGGGTGATTCATTACTAACTGGAAATAATTTAACAGTATAATCTTCAAATTATGAAGATTTAACCCAATAAGAAAAATAAAATGTAGCTTCTTACTCAGTTACAGGGTGTTTTGTTTAAAAATCCAAAAACGAGAAGAAAAAAGAAGTACATCATTATACCAAACAGAAACCTAGTGAAAATGAAGAAGTAATGAGTATGATGAGGACAACAATGTCTGACATGAAGAGCACAAAAGAAGAAATCAATAGAAGATTGGACAAACAAGAAGAAAAATTGGCGGAACATTTAGTGGAAATGAGAAGACAATTTGAAGAACATAAGAAAGAACAAGAAGAAAAACGAATAATCTACATGAAAGCCTAATACAAGAAAGCATAATCAGAAAACGGGAGATAGAAAACATGGGAAACAAATTACGGGAAGAAGAAAAAGAACAGATAGAAAGAGTAGAAAGGAACATCATGAAAACCAATGCAAGGATACAAGACGTAGAACAAGGTATCCAATTAAACCTATCAATAGTAGAGGAAATGAACCTGAAAAGACAAAAAGAATTAATTTGGGAAATTCATACGAAGCTACAACAAATTAAAGTAGATAGAAACACACTTGATTTTAAAACGTTAGAGAGGAAAATAAAAGAAGACTTTAAGATGAAGATGATGGAGACGAGAAAAATAAATTGAGAATATGAAGAATAGAAGAACACAAAGCAACAATAACATGCAAGCAATCAATCATATTTATAATGATGGGGAAAGCTATCTAAAATTTGATGTGGATATACGGAAAATGCATCCCAAAATTTTCATAAGATGTCTCAAAAATAAGTTAAAAGACATAATCATTATAGAGGACTTGAAGGAGATAATAAGGTCTCATTTATATAATCAAGCATGGTTCTGGTTTTCGTGAGTTAAATTTATTAAGTAAAAAATATACTTTTTAAAAAGATTTTATTAAACTTAGTGATCAGTTACGTTTGAAGTTACAATTATGACTGTTTTCTTTTTTAGTTTACAAAAATGAGGAAATGTATTATAATGCTGAATAGAAGAAATATATATGATAACAAAATTATAATAATTGTAAACAGGATGTCTCCACGTGTTTGCTGATTAAGAATTATGAATACAATAATGTGGGAAACGTCCTGTCAGCAATTTGATAATAATATTAACAGGATGTCTCCATATGACTTGTGCAATGATGTAAATATCAATAATTTTAAAGATTTTGAAACACTTACTTTGTCTTCGAGCAAATAACTGTTATTTATTTTGTATTACATATTTTCACATGCTTATTATGTGTTTTTGATTATTAATTAATTGAGCTTTGTCGACTGTAGCAGTCGTATACAACTATATTAGTAATCTTAATTTGACGACGTTAATGTCTAAATTAATAGTTTATTATATACAAATGATTCGTACAAATGGATTATTGTGTCAACTGCGACAGTATTAAGATCAGAAGGTAACCACAAACTTCTTTCTTTTCAGAACAATCTAAGCAGTTTTCTCAAAAAAGAGACGTTCAAAATGAAAAAAGAACGGGACTGCATATATAATGAAAGCAGCTCCAAAGTGATGTGTTATTTAAGGTTTTTCAAGAGGCAAAAAGAAGTTTGACACTACCATAAAAATTGGTCTGTTTTAGCATTTTTCCCAAATCTGACAATACGAGTAATTCGAGATATTGAGGGTTGCAAATTTTACTTGGGACACCCTCTATATTGTTCTGGCATAATGGATGTTTCGTTTATGGCCATTTAAATGCAGACATAATCAATTTTAACCGCGGACGTATATTCCTAAAATTTAATTTCTTCTCGATATTTATTACTTCATTTATGTAAGGCAAGAATGAATATCGCAAAGACAGATGTTATCTATAGCGATAAACGTATACAATGTTATCGTATTAGAATGTCAACTTGCATCAATACTTCATTTTGTAAGAATTAAATTAGATCACTTGGGCTATTGCGTAAAACTGCTACAAATATCTCATACATTTTGTATATACCAAGGTTTTTTTTGTTATTACATGAGTTTTCAACGAACTATATCAAAATGTCATCGAACGAGAATTGCATACTAAATTATAAAATACCAGTGGCTGCAAAAAGCACTCACAAATACACAAGGAAGTAGCCAGGGGAATTGTTCCCCCCCAAACAAAAAAAAACATATGGGAGACCGCGGACAATTGTAACAATTTTTATATATGGCGACATCAGTTTATGCATATTGAACATAATGGCAATATATAAACCAAAGATTAACCTTTTTTACCAGGGAATGGAATGCGCTGGTGGTTTCATTTAGTAAATAAAAAAAATATTTTCATACTAATGTCACCTGTTACAATTGTACCACCCCTGGAGACAAATGCAACAGACTGCGAAATAATCGTAACAGTAACATATATGACATTGAAGCATTAACAAAAAAATTAAATATACTCGTTTTTAATATAAAAACACGAATAAAAATAAAACAAACCTTTTATAAAACTATAACATAATAAAATAAAACATAAAGGGCAGTGTTGAATGATAAACTTATTCCCTACAATTAAAACAATAGAAAGAAAAAAAACGCCGTCATCGTCTCTGCATTCGGAACGAGCCCAGCATTTTCACATTGGCATTTCACCCATTCTTCTCCATACTTATCATTAGAGTATGCCTCTAGGCAATACAAACAACAAGGCGTCGTAATCATCTGACGAGCTTGTCTCCATGTCACTTTTCTTTTTTATAATCACGCTTTTTACTTTTTTTGGATGCTGCTTCTTTGCTTTTTCTGCCTCCTCTTCTAGTGCAATCTTCTCCTCGAATTTCTTTCAGTATAGCTGATTTACATGTCCTTCTATTATCTACTGATATTTTTCTTATCAGTCATAGAAGCTTTTGGAAATGGTCGAATGTGTTCAAACAATTCCTAGGAAGCATGTAATTCATCAGTTTGCCTAGACGTTGATGGCTTCGAATCGTTATTTATTTGAATAGTTCCGGTTCCGGGCAACGTCATGTCTTCGTCAGGTTTTTTGGAAATAGTTGGTATGGATGAATCTTCAGAAATAATATCTGGAGGTGTTCTGTTTCTGTTCGGTTCTACTATTAAATCATCATCAATAGGATACAATGGCTTATCAGTTGGTAAATACAGAGCAAACTCATGATCCTTACAGACATTCTGGTTGAACAGATATATTCCACTCACTTTGAATCCATTTATTATGTTGATTGCTGCAGTAGCTTTTGGTAGTTCTTCAGCAACAATTCCAGGTAAGTCGTAAATAGACATCGTTTGCCCGGGATTATTTTCATCCTACCGTCTATACAACTGTTCAAATATGATTTTGTGATCCATGAACACTCCGATCTAGGGGCTGTTATTTATGAGACCTATTAGGCGAGAACCATAGAAAAATTATGTCATGTTCTCGATAGAGGTCAATTGTTTGTAAGCCCAAGTGACATCTATGATTAGGATTATCTGAATTTGGTATTGTTACGGGTTCATTTTGCACAATGAAACCCTTCCTTTTGTTTAAGAGAAGAATGTCTTTCTTAATCGATATGTTATAATTTGATAGAGACAAACTCTTCACCCTTCGTCATAGTCATAACCGAACGCACTCCTGTTTATTGCACTTCTGCTGACTCTGATTGTTCTCTGATTAGAATTAACAGGCCATGGCAATTGGTCCTTTAGTTTACACTCCCGGTTACTCTGATGGTTCTATCATTAAAATCAACAGACCATGGCCATTGGTCATTACGATTGCTTGAAGGTGTAGCGTGGTGTAACGTAAGGTAATTTCCACCGCACTTTGAGTAGAGTGTAGTTCAGTGCAGTTAGGAATGAGTCAATATTAAGTATCGAGTGTAAGGTATCGAGTGTAAATTACACCACATGTGGGAAAGAGCTACATATGAATGAAACTAACATTACTATTGTTTATTGTGCAAGCCAGCTTAGTTTCCCAAATGTTATTGTGTCCTTTGAATTCACCTCAACTATCTCTGGTTTTTCCACAACACCTAATTGTCTATGTGATTTGACTAATGGCATATGCCTTATTGTAGTTGTATTGGTTCGGCCAGAGATGGCGTGATTGGTCTTGCTATAACCATTATATTTCAATGACAAATGGCTGATTATTCATTGTCTCTTACATCGAAGGCAAATGTAATAGGCATGATCAGCAGTTAAAATTTGATAAAGTCATGACATTTGTATTCTACTCAATGTTGCCGTTCTATGTTCTAAGTTCCTAATATACTGCTAGCGCACCTTGGCGGGTGACAGTTGACTTAGAATACACATCTGCCAATTTCTGTCATTTATTCTTGAATATCCGTGTTGAGTTGGAAGAAGATTGGCTGAGTCGAATTTCCTAACCCTTCGCTGGAAACTTTCAATTATATAGATGGTTCTGAGAAATTTCTGACTTAGAGATTTCCTTATATTGGTTGCGATTATAGACGCTGTATATTTGTAAGAAAATATTTCCGATTTACGGGATTTTGGGGGTCAAGGTAAGTTCTTCGTAGAACTTCTCGAGCATGACTCTGAGACTTTGCGTTGTGTATTTTAGGAAGTCCATTCGTTAATTGATTCAATCACGCAAAAGGAGCAGGTTGTCAGACGGCAAATAGACCAACAGGGCCGTCCAAGAACCCTCTGTCACATTGATGAGGTTAGTATCATGACTAATAAGAGCCCGCGTACTCAATTGGAATCGGAATTTAGACTGGTCATGTTTATTTTAGAGTTCATTCGATCATCTGGTCGTATTCAATCCACGTTCTACCATCAAGTCAACGTACAACCTTCACATAAGGTTGGAGATTCATATTCGGATATCGAGTTTGAAGCCACTGCATTCGAACTTCAACTCCCAGCTTGGTGCCACCTCCATCTTCAACGTCCACCCATCACTGTCAACGTGTATTGTTTCCACTGTCCATAGTATTTGTCCTCACACAATCTACCTTCTACTTCCTTCGTAACTACGTGCTTGTCGTCGTGTGTTGTACACCTCCTAGAGCCCACACACTCACCAAAGCGCTGGATTCTTGGGTAAACATATTGAGAAGCTGAGAGGCCACTACCACTACCAAACAATAACCACATCTAAGCCATTAAAGCATTTTTTGAGTACATAGCTGTTAGCAATCATAGTGACGTCACAGATAGCCTCAATTCAGGTGTGATGTTTGTTTATTGAGCTGATACATCCTTCTCAATCATAGTTTACCCACTCACTTGGTGTGGTACGTATTTACAACCACAGAATATTGTTGTGTGCTCCATGTGTGCCGGTACATTATAACCGTTTCAATATATTTTGTGCAGTAATGTTAATGAATATTTCTTTGTTCTGATCCAAGTTGATAATACCAGGTACTCCAGTAATCAGAGGTGAGCAAGAACCTTCTCTTATTTTTTTAATGAGCCAATCTTTATTATTAAGTAATATTAGTGCAGTGGGTTGTCCCATCCCATTTGGGTGGTTTCGGATTTTGTGTGGCTAGAAATCCGTGGCGCTCTGGAAAATTTAACCCTATACATTTAAGTAAATTCGAAATCAATTTTTATTGTCGAACCTACGCCCGACTGAGCTACTGGGACAGTTAGAGGCGGGGAACACTAGTGCACAATCACTGCTCTCATTCCCTAAATTTCGCCCCTATCAGTGTACACACTGGACGAATACTAAGTGTGCAGTTTATTATGAATTCAACTATGCACTTTCAGCCAATAGGCCATCCTCAAAGCTATCGTCGTAAAAGTTACTGCAGGTGTCTAAAAACATAAAATTCCTTTCACTTGTTCTACATAAGTAGATGAAAATGATAAAAGGTACAATACTTGTATTAAATTAAAATAAAATTAGTTAATAATAACCCTATAATAAGGGTATAAAATAATATTTTTACATCTTTTAACTACGGAAAATTATCAACTGCTAACTACTTCTGGTCAGTGTGTAGCTCCACGAACCAAATACAATTGTCATAAAGCGCAATCTTTAGTTTGGATTAGAGACTCCGAATGAAAAGCCAATACGGCGCTCTTGAAGAGACCCAAGAAGGTCGAAATCGGTCAGCGTACTATGCAAACATGCCTGTATCGACAAAAAGGTTGATCGACGTCACGTTTTTCGGAGCGGAATAATTTTTTAAGCACCCTGTTACTCAGTAAGCAGCTAAATTTTATTCAGGAGTTTTGGATTAAATCTTCATAATTTGAAGTTAGAGTTCTGCTGTTAAATTATTTCCAATTAGTAATGAATCACCCTGTATAAAAGTTAGGAGCCATATTTTTATACACATTACCCATGCTCGCAATACAAAAATATAACGCCGTTTATGTTCCTATTTTTGTATTATCAATCCCTAGAGAATAAAGATACTAATTAGGAGTAATGATTGATTGACGAGCTTATTCCACTTTTCTCTCCATTCTTCGTCTGCTCACTTTTTTTCAGTTTCACTCAAATTTTTCATTCATATCAGCTATCGTGAATTTCTTTAATGAACCACACACATCGATTTTCTAATTAAATGATAATCAGGTTGTGGATATTTTGTTAATTGGATTTGCACAATATGTGTGAAATCATTGTAAAATTCGTGTTCTTCACATTACCAAGTGATTTATTAGCATTGATTCATTTATTGAAGTACCTATATTACAATAGTAATTATTCATAAGCACTTAGTCGTAAAATATTATTTTTGCAATAAGTTAAATCCGGTTGTTTAGCATAATCTCGTAAATAAATACACACAGTACTGTTACAAGGTGTTAAAAGGAATATAAAGTATTTTTAGCAGCAGATAAATAATTGAAGCAAAATATAAATGATATTGAACTGTAGTACCCAAAATACTAAATAGATGATGAGAAAAATACCGAAACATTTTGCAGATACAAATAAGGTAGCGAAGTGAAAAGCTACGGTATATAGTGATTTCTAGAGAGTATTTCCCTCGTCTTAATTTCCACCAATCACAAACGTGTAATTTTGAATTACAAATGGTTTCTCGATGGAAAAACTGTATGACAGCACCTGTCAGCAGTTTTTCCGAGTTTACGCGTTGCAAAACGTGTTAGCTGTTGTCATCAAAAAGTACAATACCATTGATAACATTATTTTGTACCGTATTAATAACATATTTTGATTATAAACTGCTTTCTATTAAAACCTTACAAATGTCATTTCGCCTGACGCATCAGGCAAAATGATATATGATTTTATTACATAAAGGCAAGATGATATAGACCTGAAAGAGATAAAATACAAATAAAATAAAAAATTAAATTAGGTTCGTACATATATTGAAGAAATACAAAATCATTTTTCAATATCACAATGACTAGCGGATTTGAGAGTATTTCGAAGATTTGTTGGCAGACAATGATTATAGAAACTTCTGGATACTTTTGTTATAAATTTCTTGATAGTAGGCATGACGGCTTGTTCATATAACTATGAGGTTTTTGGGAGTTTAGGGTTTTTTATTGCCATGCGGAGATACTTATTTTGCACCACCTGCAGTGTATGGAAGTTATGTGGCTGTGTAGTATACTGGTGCGACGTAGGTTAAAATTGATCTTATGACCTGTTTATATGTCGTGAGTTTGTTTGTTGTAGAGAGACAACTGTTCTTACAGTTCAGAGGGTATAATTTGCTCATTGCAATTTTTGCTTTTTGTACCTGTTGAGCGATGTGCGCAGTTGCGTTGATATTGCCATGGACTGTGTAGCGAAAGTATTTTAATGTGCTACTGGTGGTGATATTTTGACCATCAATACATAGCTGTGATTGCAATGAGCTATGATTCCTTGCTCTCCGTCTGAATAACACGTTCTCTGTCTTGGAGGTATTTATTGTAAGTAAGTTTGTTGTCTGTTTATGTGCGTTTGAATGTTATGTAGTGCCGTGTCTGGTGTTATTGCTGATGAGATAAACAAAGTTTCATACGCATATATTGCCTTTAGGATTTGAGTGGAGAGTGGTAAAATGTGAGTGAAGAAGCGATAGTACTGATCCTTGAGGGACTCCGGCTTGTATGGGGTACGGACCCGCCGAGTATTCATTTACACATATTGTATAGAATTAACGTTTTGTAATATAGGCGTTGATAATTCTAATTAAAAAGTCTGAAAGTTTGTTTTTTATTAATTTGTATAAAAGTCCCTCGTGCCATACGGAATCAAAGGTTTTTTGGATGCCAATTGTGACCATTATGGACTTATTTTAGGCCTGAAATCCTTCTCTCATGTAATCGATTATTCTTATGATGTGTGCCACTGTACCACCGTACATATAAAAGCATAGTAGCGACACTCTCGACTCGTCCCTTTGAAGTCTTTGTGGATAATTTCGCCGACTATGTTCTAAGAAGTCGGGCAGATATTCACTGGCTGTCGTGCTACTTCTATGGAAATATATACTGCAGAGCTTCGAGTCTTATGCTCTAACGCGAACCCCTGTATACTAAGCAAGCCGACGTCACCTGCTAGAAACCTGCTACTCTATAGGCGGGGTAAAGCGGGTTCGCATATCGGCTTCCGCACAGAGTGTCGCTACTAGGCTTTTATATGTACGGTGACTGTACTATGTCCGCCTTTGAAACCGTATTGCTCACGGGGAATTATTTTGTGTTTGTCGGTAAAATCTTGAATTCTTTTTAGGATGATTTTGTTTATCACCTTTGCTATATTGCCGTTTTTTCCCGGCGATGTTCTATTCTTTAATGTTTGTATTGTGTTATATGTTTCAAAATAAGTGGCTAAGTTTTCAGTGTTTAGTGTATACATTTTGTGTAAGTGGTTTTGGAATGTATGTGTTATGTTAAGATGGTGTTGTGGGTTTAACGTGTTTTTCGTAGAATAATTTTGGAAATAATCTCCAAAGGATTCTGCTATTTAGGAATTTTACGTGAAAGTTTCCCCATTTTTGTTATTTCATTACGTTTGTTTTTTAGTTGTCTTCTCATTTTCCATAGTGAATTATCCTCTGGTTTAAGTTTTTCTAGGAATACTCCAATTGTAGTTTCTATATTCACGTACAAGGTTATTATATTTTGGTAATGTTTAAGGGTGTGTCTGTCATTATTGCTTCTTGTTACTTGCTATCTTCGGCGTATATTATTTTTATCTTTAATTATTTTAGCAATGTGATTGGAAACGGAGTTTTGGATACGGAGTTTTGGCTTAAAATTTGTTGCGATATGTGAGATGATTATGTTTTGTAAATTTGTGATTATGTTTGTTAAGTGGTTTTCATTTTCTATTTTGCCTGAGATTATTAGGTGTTGATTTATGTACTTTCTGTATTGTATACAGTTTGTAGTGGTGTAGTCGTGTATTTTTTTGTAGGGTTTGTACGATGTGAGTTATTTTTGGGTGAAGAAGGACGGGATCGTGGTCAGAATTGAGGACCGGAATTGTTTTCATTTTAGTTATAATATTCACATTGCGTCCAATGGCCAAGTTAAGTGTACTGGGGCAGTGGTTGGAGTAGGGAAAGTGAGTGGAATCGTCTGTACTATAGATATTACAATCAAAGTTGTCGCAGAATCATTGAAGAGTAGTTCCATTTGGGTTTGAGTGTATGGCGTAGGAGTCCCATAGAGGATGCTTGCAGCTAAACTCGCCCACCATGAGGACTCTGTCTAGCTGTCATATTACCAGCGACAAAGTTGCTGGAAATTGTGAATTTTTCTAGTTTGTTGCTAGCGGCTCTCATTTGGTGAATATGGTCAGCAACCGCTCACGTTAGCTCTTCTAAATTTATTTTGTTTTGCAGTTCTTTGAACAAAGTGTTAAGTTCGGATAATTTGTTGATCTCTGTCGACGTTTCTACTCTCTTCGTAGGTCGGGGTTGTGTAGGGTTATTGAGTGATGTTGGTTTGATTGCCGGCTTGGATGGCAGACTAGGAAATTCGATGTTAGCCTGTCGTGAGTTCTGGGTCCATGGATTGGTTGTTGGTGAAGGAACCGGAATATATTTGGTGGTGTTTGTTCTGGTGTTATTATTTTTCGTTCTTCTCGCCCCTATATCTGGCATATGTGACATTGATTTATGGGCTTCCACTGTCTGCGATGTTCACACTGGACCCTGGGGTGTTTGATGACTAAAGTTTTTGTTTAAATAGTTTAATTATTTTAGAGTCCGTAACCACCAAATATAACGGTCTCTCTTTTATGGTAATTCTATAAATATCTTCAATATTGATTTTGTTTACATTTATTAGTTTGTCCTTGATCTCCTGTAATTGTAGTCCTTTGGATAACCCACGTAATACGAAGTAGTGAGTGTTATCCTCCCTTCGCGAGTACGTATGGAAGGGTACCTTTTCGGTTATAAAGGTTTTCTTAAGACTTTCAAAGTCGGTAACGTCTTTAGTGAATATTATAGTGGAATTAGTTGTAAATTTCATCTCAAAGTTTTTTGATATCTTCCTTGAGTCTTTTGACCATTTCCTTATGGGCTGACACGTTGTCTTCAATTGCGATAGGCAGACAGGATTCCTTTTCTTGGCTTAGGTTGTAGATTCTTTAGATTTTACTCTTTTGTTTGTGTGCTTATTTGCGCCTTCGTCCTAGCTGGAGGTTGCTGTGCTAAATCTCTTCAATTTGAGTTTTTTTCTCTTTTTCTGCGCAGGATTGGTTTCTTGTATGTCCTCATCTGAGACCTCTGATGGAGAATCATATTAATTTTGTGTAGTAGTAGTGGTCTGATTTCGTTTGGTATGTCTTAGAATAGTATTAACCGTTGTGTACTTTTTGGGTTTTATTTTAATTTATGTTGCAGTTTCGGTAACATTCATCTGTTCGTTTGTCGGTATAGTTGTGATGACATTAAAGTCATCATTTTTATTTGTAATGATCACCATATTTCTGGCTGCAATGCGTTTACTGGTTTTTATTAGACTTTCATATTGTGATTTGAGTTTGTCTCTTGTATTATCAGTATTTTCTAATTCCATTTCCTGTACACAGGAGAGATTTGCCTTGTGGATTTGGGCTTTCCAACCCAGAACTCACCGCGTGGAGGAAACTGTATGTTGAGTTCCACCCCCACCCCTTATTTACTAATTCGTACAAATGCACGGAACCATACTGACAACTGTGTTGCGTTTCTATTAGAAACCAGACTGGAGCATAAACTTTCATAACAATAGTGACAAGTAAAATAAGGTTTTCTGAGGGCAGCTCTGTAGAAACATACAATCGCAGTAACTGGTTTGCTGTTGTTAGCCATCGTGCAGGGCCCATTTTACCAGGGTCTTTCTTGGATAAACTTTCAGGGCAGTGACCTTCTCCAATATCAGAGCATAAACGGTATAGATACTGCTGATCTGCACTAAGTTCTTTTTCAGGATAAATTACGTCAATTTTTTGAAAATTGACGACAGGTCTTGATTCGCATGTTGCTAACAAAGATCCGATTGGGCCAGAAAAAAAATAGAGGCCTTTAGTGTGTCCGTCGAGGTCATAAAGAATATGTCTGAGTGGTAGTTCATTTGTGTGCAACAAACAAATTACCCACTGTAAGGGTCTTCCAACATGAATTTCAATCAAACGTATAATACCGCTCTTCCAACCAGTATTTACGTTGGTACCATTACAACCAATCACTGTTAAATAATTTAGGTCAGTATGTTTAGCTTCGATGTAGGAAATAATACTTCGTGATATATTTAACGCAGTACCAGGCGGGTTTATATTTACATGTCCAAAATATGTACTTCATCATTGTCTGGTCCTTCCTTTCATCGAAATACATTCCTTGAATAACCTTTTGAGATTCTATTGCTACTCTGTGAACAGCCGTTCTTTTTTTCATCAGTTCTCTTCGAACTTTGCTTTTATCTATAACATTTTCAGGATTTTCAGAAGACACTAATCCAAAATTATGCAAAGTCGCAGTAGCAATTTTCGCCACGGTTCGATTTGAGGCTCCTGCCACGTCTGCCATTTTGGCAATATTGGGTAGAGCTTTTCTGAGTTATACGGAATTTTTTGTATCCTGAATATTAGCAGCTGAAGTATCTAGGCTATCTAGATCTAGAGAGTATGACCACTTAAAATCTTGATCATTTGATATGTCTTTGTATGAGGATGATGACGATGATGTTTCATCCAGTATTTCAGTCTCTTCATCTGTTTTTAAGGTTGACAGACCTGCTCTTTCTACCAATAGTCTTTTATTCTTATTTTGTATTTTTTTTGTGACTACCCGATCTATACCACCGATGCGCATTTTTATTGCGTTCTTTGATCGCAGAGGAATGGACGTTCAATGACCGGGACTTTTTTATTTTTTTTCGCAGGTACAAGTATTAATATCAGTACACTTACAGGAATATATATGAAATATTCTTTTTGATTGTGTTTTGAAGTTATCCATTTTCGATTGTAGAAATGGAGTACTCCTTTGTTTTAAAGGCTTAATTAAATTTCTGTATTTTGTGTGATAATCTGTAATCATAGCTACTATTCGGTTGTGCGTGACAGTTGGTAATGAAGCTAAATTCCACACATGCTGAATTTTGTTGGCAACAACTTTAGCAGCTTGACTATCCGGTGGTTGTTTGCTACCGTCTCTCTTTAATTCGGTTTGAACGAAAAAGAAACACCGCATAATTTCTTCATAAGTGGGGAGGGAAGTCTGCGATTCTAAATTCTGCTCCAAACCAAAAATATGATGATTTTCTTGTACTCTAGTTTTACTCACTTTTCCCCGTTTCATGGTAACTTTTGCACAAATGAACCAACTTTGAAACGTAACTTAAAATTACTTTACAGTTCGAAAAGTAAACAAAATAAAAAGCACTAAAATGAAATATTCATCACTCTTTGCATAGACGAAAGTAAATAATACACGACTAAACGTAACGATTGTCGGTTTTGTACTGAAAGTGTCCTGTCCTATCATGTTCAGATGCGGTCGACCGAAAATCGCACTTAGCTCAGTAGCACGGGAAACAGAGATTATTATAGGATACTTATTCACAATATTCTCAATTACCAAATATATATTTTCTTAGAGGGGCTCGGTCAAAAGTTGAGCAAATGCAACGAAAATAAAAACGGTATGTTTTTATAATATAAGAAGACTTTTTTCATTATGAAAAAATAATAAATCTAAAAAATTACCTCTTTTACCACCCAGGGGCGCGGCTGGAAATTATTTTAGAAATTTAAAAAAAAATGTTAATATTTTTGACCCATTATACAACTTTTTATAACTATGACAAATCAATTTTCTAAAAAAAACTTTTTTAGGCCTTTTTCGACCCGCCCTAGTGTACAGTGTCTACACTCACAGCCAAATATGAAATGGATACGTATAATATGTTTAAAGTACTGAGCACTCTGTAAGCAGCTACATTTTATATAGGTGTTTTGGGATGAATCTTGATAATTTGAAATCAGGATTCTACTGTTAAATTATTTTCAATTAGTAATAAATCAGCCTGCAATTAATCAATCGCTATTTTTAATGTAAATCAGCATAGTACGCACTCGTATACCTACAACCTATACTGGAAAAGTATCCCGTATATGATAGAAGGATATTAACTCCAAATTCGATTTTTTTATCATTTGGAATTATCAAATTTCTATGGGTATCTCCTGACCCTCTTCTTTGTTTAAGGCTCTCATGTGTATGATAATAACATTGGAAGTAATTTCAAGCCAAAAAGACAGTGACGAAGGTCGACCATACGAATTTGGATTTACTATAGATGGCGAACAGCATAGACACGAGAAAAAAGGTGAGTAACAAAAAAAAATTATCGCAAATATTATGCTTTTACAAGGGCGCCCTGTTTATTTCGTAGAACAAGTGAACGGAAGGAAACTGAGTACTTTGATGAAAATAAGATATAGGGGTAGGTTGCCAATATTGTACCGAAAATAGGATTTAGTGTAACCAAAATGTTTGTATTAACTTCACTAAATTTTACCTGTTATTAGTACTGACTTAAAGTAATGCAAATATATTTTAAAACGCAGTTCAAATGTAAATATATTTTGTTAAAATATATTTTGAAAATATTAGTTCAAGATAGGCAACTGGTTTCTTAAATTGGACCAAGTAGTTCCTAAATTGGACCTACTAGTAAATTATGATTTATGACAGAAAAATAACTTTATTTAGAACTTAAAACATGGAGATACACTAGGAAAATAAAAAAAAATATTTCGATAAGAAAATATTTTTTTCCGGAATGTATGAAACTTCTTAAATTCTAATAGTTATTAACATTTTTTCTATGAAATAACGTCAGTTTTTAAATTTGGAATAAAATGTCTACCCCTGGTTACCTTATGAGTATCTAAAATTTTAACAATCTGGTTATTTAATACCTTAGAAATGTCTGTTACACGTGGGAAAAGAAAAAAGGTATTATTTTTGTAATTTTTTCGCAGGAAACTAACTTCCACTGTTTTATTATCATTGTGCGCTATAACCTGCCCGATAAAATATTTTTGAATTTTTTAATTAGATTTGGCATCATGTTCACGTCTCACTAGTAAAAAATCTTGAACCTTAATTTGACTAACTCTGGCAGGATCCAGGGTCTCACTAGAAATATATTCTTCATCATCGTCACTGGCCGAAAATATTTCGGTTTCTACTGACGTGTCAGAATCATGGAGGGAATAAGTGTCGGACGTTTCCTCTACTGTCTCAATAAAATCAGCGTTATCAATAGCCTCAAGAGGTTCTGCAACTAGTTTTCTTTTTACTGTTTTTGCCTCCTTTATTTTATTACGGTTGAATTTAGCTTTTGCGTTTTCTTCACCTCCTAGCTTTTGTTATTCTAAATTTTCTTTATACGGACTGCTGGTAATAATCTTCGCATCTTGTTGTTTTCTTTTCTTTGAAGGTCCAGCTCTTGCCTAAGGTAAAGTAATGTAATTTTTTTCTAATTTATTTAAACGGTAAACGGGTGGGATAAATTTTAAACACACGGTATGACTACTTACTAATTTATTTAAACACTAAACTACTTTAACACTTAATTTATATATACTTAACTAATCACTTAATTATTAATTTATATCAACACTTTGCTTCACTTATTTACTGTTTAT
Source organism: Galeruca laticollis (assembly GCA_963921935.1). Classification (NCBI taxonomy): domain Eukaryota; kingdom Metazoa; phylum Arthropoda; class Insecta; order Coleoptera; family Chrysomelidae; genus Galeruca; species Galeruca laticollis. The sequence goes on along the minus strand of OY998178.1, from coordinate 119,437,475 downwards.
TAGTCGAGATCACTTTATCAACTAAAACTAACTCTCGTTTCCTTATTTATACTAATGCCTTTTTTACTAGAAAATTCCGGACTGCGGCGTACACAAAAACAATTGGTTCTGGCATTTTTTAGATAAGTCTGGTCACAAAAACAATGTCTAGATAAGATAGTCACAATCGTAAACAGTTCTAAGAAATCCCTGCGCATCCGCCATAATTTTAACTTTCATACCTGGCTTAGACAGAGTCGGATTTAGGGCCATACCAGTGTGCTGTTTCGTAACAGTAAAAACTTTATGTAAAGATTCGGAGAAACTTTTTTCTGATGAAGGATCTATTATATTGGCATTATTGGCAGTTTGAATTTCTTCCAAAGCTACTGAAGCAGCAAAATGGCGGTCTTTAAATGCATGTCGATTAACGGGCCAAATACCAGAAGTTTTGAAAGCATTTTCAGTTGTGCCGATCGTCGCTGCTCTACCAGAGGCTTCTGCAAGTAAAGCGACAACATCATATGGAGTAATTGATTTTCTCACATTTTCGTAAATAAGTTTCTTGTGCTTGGACATAGTTAATTCCGAGTGGTCGAAAAAAGGCAACATCTAATGGCTGCATGCGATGAGTTGTGTGACTCTGCAATTGTAGCCTTATGATTCCATTATCTCATGCAAACAAAAGAGCTTCTAAATTTTGACTATGAGTAGAGTGACCATCTAAGAGTAACAACACCGGTATTATAATTGGTTTTCTTGTTAACTTTGGTAGTTAACATTATTCATAAAATGGATGGACTGTAGTATGATTATTAGGTTAAAATTATTTGGATGGAAAACAATCACGTGCTTTCAACTTAAAAGCTTATATTACACTAACTGTTCGAGACGACCTTGCTATAAATGCAAGGTTGCCACGTTGTACACAAATATGAAAAAATTAATAAAAACATTTAATATAATAGTAAAAGTTCTAGCACACCGGTTCTTCTTTTGAACAAACAATACTGTTTTTGAAGTGATGGAGCCACGTAACAAACAATTCACTAGTTATATAACCTGAGTCGGAAATTGCGACCCTACTTCCTACTGGAGCTCCTTTTTCTAATTCTGGTGCAAATATTTTTCTTTTAAAGATAAACTTAGGAGGGATCTAGGATCCTGCACCATTAACGCAGCACACAACAGTGGTATTCACTCCTCTCTCACCACTTGATGTTTTCCTTTGAGACCAATAATTTTTTGAGGCTTCTTTTGCACAGTTGTGAAGCCACTTTAATCGACGTTATAAAGCCTCAACCCTTTCTTCACTAAATACTCTCATTCTGACAATTGATGTGTCTTCTGGCTGACGAAGAGATAATCTTGGGTTTCATCGCATAAATTTGTAAAACCATTTTTTCCCAGCTATTGCTTTTTCAGCGTTGAAATAATGTTCAATGTTATGTTGTTTGGAAACATCAAATGCAAGCTTTCGTACATCTTTGATCGTTAATCCAACATAAAATGCAATTTTTAGTACATCTCTGATCGTTAATCCAAAAAACCTTTCCTTAAACTGCAGAATATGGCTTACTAACTCCATTTCCATTTCTTTCGTGAAGTTTGGTGGCCGACCAAAACGCTTCTTAATGGAAGATACTTCTCCCTCTTTTTATAAGTACCTTTTTCAATATTGTTTTTGGTAAGTTGTATCTTCGAGCTGCTTCATTGACTCCTACATCTAATCGACGAACCGCATTTATGGCTAAGGCCAAATCTTCATTTGTCCACTGGCCATACTTGCGTCTAGCTGGCATTTTTCTGAAAAAATAAATGAAGGTTTCTTAATTTGGACCAGTCCAACTTAGGCAATTGAATCGATCCAATATATCTACAAACAATTTTTCTTCTAAACAACTTTTTCAGATATTTGGGTCAAACTGAAATATAAATATTGCCAAAACATCTAATATTATTGTTACGAAACAGCACTCTTGGATAGACCCTAAATCCGACACTGTCTAAGCCAGGTATGAAAATTAAAATTATGGCGGATACGCAGTGTTTTTATAACTGTTTGGGACTATCTTATCTAAACATTGTTTTTGTGACCAGACTTATCTAGAAAAGGCCAGAACCAATTATTTGTCTGTGTAAGCCGCAGCCCGGAATTTTCTAGTAAGAAAGGTATTAATATAAATAAGGACCGATCAGCGGAGGAGTTAGTTGATAAAGTGATCTCAAGAAATAAACAAAAATACACCGAACAGTAAAGTGCTAATATAAAGTTTGTGTGCATATAAATTAAATTTAAGTGATTAGTTAAGTATGTATAAATTAGGTATTAGTGAGTAAGTGTTTAAATAAATTAGTAAGTAGCCATACCGTGTGTTTGGAAATTTATCCCACCCGTAAAAAAACTTTTAATAAATAAGAAAAAACATTACATTGGTGTCAGGTGTGGGGTAATATAAATAAATTGCTACGAAAAATGGCCAAGAGATTAAGGGATCTGAAAGTGGCGGAGTTAAGAGCAGAATTGGAAGATCGTGAGTTGGAAACGTCCGGTAAGAAAAGTGGATTAGTAGAAAGAATTAAAGTGGCACTGGAAAATGACGGCTTTGGTCCAGAAACAATTTTATTTAATGACGAGGCTTCCACCTTAATCTCGTCAATGTCTGCTAATATTTCTGCTAACATGGACGAGAAGATTTCTGCCATGGAAGAGAACATGGACGAGAAGACTTCTGATATGAAGAACGATATTTCTACTATGAAGAATGATATTTCGACTAACATGAACGAGAAGATTTCTGCCATGGAAGAGAAGATTTCTGCTATGAAGAACGACATTTCTGCTAATATTTCTGCTAGCATGGACGAGAAGATTTCTGCCATGGAAGAGAACATGGACAAGAAGATTTCTACTTTGAAGAACGATATATCTGACGATATCTTGCCGCTGACGTTGAAAATGAAATTTCGTCTCTAAAATCTGAAATCGAGAATAAGATTATAACGATAGACGAGAAAATCAAGGAGTTCGAGGAAAAGATTTCCGATTCAAGAACGCGAGGCCCGCCAGAGGAAGAAAACAACAAGATAGGGAGAAGGCAATAAACTTAACCATCGCGCTTCGGGGAGACGAAGAGAAATGGATGACTTCGAGCTGCTGAAGAAGAGGTTGAACATGTGATATGGTCACGAACATTTGGAACAGTTGTACAGATTCCAGCTGAAGAACATAAGGCGGAAACGTGACGAACCCCTTCAACAGTATGAAATGGATATTGCCCGACTAGTTCAATTTGCTTATCCATCAGCACCAGAGAACATGATGGAATGTTTAGGCATCCAGGCCTTTATTGACGGCTTGTGTGACCACGATATGGAGAAGACGCTTCGATTAGCCCATCCTAAAACATTGGCCGATGCATTGACTGCTGCTCTTGAATATGAAGCAGCCACGATGGCTTCGGGATGCAACAAAGATAGGACCATACAGGAAGAAGGTGACGATGACAGACTTGACCAGATCGTCAACTTGTTGAAAGGTATGGTAGACAAGAAGCCGAAGAAAATTAGGTGCTGTAATTGTGGCGAGCTAGAGCATGCACGCAGTTCGTGTAAGCGTCCTACGACTCCTGTAAACCAAGAACCTCTTAAATGCAAAGCAGCCAAGAAAAGCTCGCGGTACAACAAAGGTAGAACCATGCAGGAAAAAGATAACGATGACAAACTTGATCAGATCGTCCACTTGTTGAAAGGTATGGCAGACAAGAGGCTGAAGAAAATCAAATGCCGGAAGTGTGGCGAGCTAGAGTCCGTATGCAGTCCGTCTAAGCTTCCCAAGACTCCTGTAACCCAAGAACTCCAGACACAGGGGAAATCAGACAGGGGTGAACATCCAGCTAATGTGAATCACCAAAAAGCCAACTCCTTGCCTAGACGGCCATTCCCTGTAGACTATTCACAATGCAACAAGTCGAAATCTAAGGAAGTTGCAGTTTCAAGAATTACAGTAGTCAACGAGGAATGGTCACCCACCAGGATCGGAGAAGATCAGGAGAATGATCCTCACCTGAAGATGATCCGGCAATGGAAGGAAGAAAATCGGCGACCTACCTGGCAAGAAGTGTCAAGATTTCCACCGACACTCAAGGCATATCGGGCTCAGTGGCACTCACTTGTCCTGGAAGACGGGCTGTTGAAAAGAGTCCTTGAAAACAATGATGGTTCTGAGATGAGGAGACAGCTAGTTATCCCGAGAACAAGAGTAGCTGAGGTACTGAGGAAGTTACACGACAGTCCATCTGGAGGTCATCTGGGAGTGAAGAAAACCCTTCAGCGAGTCCGTGAAACGTTTTATTGGATAAACAGCTCTGACCATGTGAAGGACTGGTGTAAGAAATGTACGACTTGTGCTACGAGTAATGGACCACATCGCAAGAGAAAGGCACCCATGAAACAGTACAATGTTGGAAGCCCTTTCGAAAGGATTGCTTTAGATATCGCTGGACCATTTCCGACTACAGAAAATGGTAGCAAGTACATACTGGTTGTAATGGATTATTTCACAAAGTGGGTGGAAATTTACGCTATCCCGAACCAAGAGGCCACAACTGTCGCGAATGTATTGGTGAAGGAATTTATCAGCCGATATGGAGTACCCTTGGAAGTCCACAGTGACCAGGGAAGAAATTTTGAAAGCCATATATTCCAGGAGATTTGCGACAAGCTGGGAATGAAGAAGACCAGGACAACAGCTTCACATCCACAGTCAGATGGAATGGTCGAGAGAATGAACAGGACTATTGAAAAATACCTGTCCAAAGTAGTATCCAGCCATCAGAGAGATTGGGACCAGTATCTTTCCCTATTCGCGTTGGCTTATCAATCTGCTGTCAATGAATCCACGGGTGAAACACTGGCTAAAATCCTGTTTGGACGTGAAATGAGGCTTCCTTGTGACCTAGAATTTGACTGCCGGCCTGGAGAAGATCTAGCAGGCGAAGACTACGTGATCCAATTGAGAAGAAGGCTGGACGATATTCATGAATTAGTTCGAACCAATCTTCAAGTTGCCAGCGACAGAATGAAAAGTCGGTACGACACGCAGGCCACAGAAGGCGGTTTTAAAGAAGGGGACAAAGTATGGTTACACAACCCGATGAGGAGAAAAGGATTTTCTCCAAAATTACAAAAATCCTGGGAAGGTCCATACTTAATCAAGAAAAGGATCAATGATGTTATATATGGCATAAGCAAGATCGCCAACGAAAAAACAAAAGTAGTTCACCAAAACCGACTAGCCCCATTCGAAGGAGAGCATGACCTAGAGGAAGGAGTAAACCTTATTCAAGATGTGTCTGACCCTACCTTCGATTAATTTATGTGCACGTATGGAGGTACCGGGAAAGCTAGATATGGAGTCACTTCGGAACAACAACAAGATCTGTTCACTCTCCCGGAAGATTATTCACTGGCCTATAACATCCCCGCCCGTATCAAGAACGCACGAGGGTTGTCAACCGTCTTTCGAAAGAAGTTCGGGCAATTAGAAAAACTTGAAGACCAGATTCCAGCCCCTGGCAAGACACTGAAACTGAAACATAATTCGCGGTACGTCTTCTACGTGGTAACTAAAGATGAATTTAAAGATCGATCTACCTACCGCGATGTGTGGGAAGCACTTCGCAACCTCCGAGACCATGTGTTAGAATCCAGCGTGAAGAAACTGGCTATGCCTAAGATAGCGAGTAACCAGTTAGATTGGCGAGTTATCAGGAACATGGTAGAGGTTATCTTTAGAGATACCGATGTCCAGATATTAATTTGCAGCTACAACCTCCGTTATCAGTATCCGATGAAGACGGTGCCCTGCTATTTCCATAAGATCGGAAAGTGTAGAAATGGGGCCAGTTGCGATTCAAACATCCAGTCTCGGCTACACAAAAGTTCCAGGAGGAACTCCCATTTAGGGAGGGGGTAATGTTACGAAACAGCACACTGGTATAGACCCTAAATCCGACCCTGTCTAAGCCAGGTATGAAGATTAAAATTATGGTGGATACGCAGTGTTTTTATAACTGTTTGGGACTATCTTATCTAAACATTGTTTTTGTGACCAAAGCTATCTAGAAAAGGCCAGAACCAACTATTTGTCTGTGTAAGCCGCAGCCCGGAATTTTCTAGTAAGAAAGGCATTAATATAAATAAGGACCGATCAGCGGAGGAGTTAGTTGATAAAGTGATCTCAAGAAATAAACAAAAATACACCGAACAGTAAAGTGCTAATATAAGGTTTGTGTGCATATAAATTAAATTTAAGTGATTAGTTAAGTATATATAAATTAAGTGTTAGTGAGTTAGTGTTTAAATAAATTACTAAGTAGCCATACCGTGTGTTTGAAATTTATCCCACCCGTAATAAAAACTTTTAATTAATAAGAAAAAACATTACATTATCATGAAAATATTGAAGCAACTCTTACCTTGATTATAAAAAGCTAATCCCTTAGGTAAGAGTAACGAAATATTACTACGCCCAACTAAAATTTAAGACGTGTTCTCCCATTGTAAACCTAAACTCTCGACTAGATGTGCTAAACTTATGTACTAGGTATATAATGCGTAGTTTAATAGTTCTACACCCGACTAACGCCACTATCGCTAGCTCATACACATCCCCTTCTATCTACTTCCCCCTAATACACAGAAGACTCCATAATATTATTTGAAAAGTATCTTCTCATGACATTATCATTCAAGATAGTCGAGATAAAACATTTCAGAAATCCCACTGAACTGTTCAATTTTAACTTCATTTTTTACAACCTGACAATGGAGACTACATGCTTGACGTTGACAATTATCATTGATGATTTCTTCCGTATCATAAAAATATCAATGTTTAACAACTGCTTGAAGCTATTATCATATTTATTCAATAATTTTCTTTCATATTTATTATGCGAAGTTATTAAATTTGATTACTGACATAGAGAGGGCTATTCATTCATAATTTGTTTATTTTTGCGGCCAACAATTCTAAACGCCAGTAGTGAAATAATGAATGAATTACAAACAGTGGGAATGGTATTATAGATACACGGCCTTGGTAGTTTCGGCTGTTTTTCTGACAAACTTGGCACCGACGAACCATGATAATCCCAAAACATTAAATTAATTAACTTAAAAGTTTATTTTGTCACTAAAAGTCTTGAAAAGCATATCAAAACGAAAGAACTAAATGTTTACTCTCTAGTTGTAGTGGCGCTCGTATAAACAAACCACGTTTGACATTATTTACTGCCATACTATGGCGTATTCGAAATGATCGTCGATCACACTTTGACGATATTTGCATCTCTCCTCATATGATAAATAAACAAGGACAAAGCTGCTAAATAGAATATTATTGACGCATTAAACAGATACTGAAATTTTGAGTAATGTTGCCACTTTTAGTTAGAACCATAAAGGTATCTAAGGATACAACAAATATTTGTTTAAAATTTATACAATATGCCTTTATTAAATAAAATGCAAGTATTATTAATTGATTTTAAAAGCAGCGACTCTCAAATGCATAAATTGGTATGAATTTTTTTTATTTGCACAACTTTTTAACACATTTTCAATAAAACTTCTAACTTAATTTTTCCTGCAACTAAAGAGACTTTGTAAATATCGCAAAGCAGTGGAAGTGTCCGCAAATGAGAATGGGACTCCATGTTTGGGGCAAGAAAAAATCAATACAAACATACCTATTTTATTTGTTAATCTGAGGTTCTGACTATATAATAACTAATAACAATCAGGATGGAGGCTGATTCATTAAAACTCAAACTCTTGTGTATTCACTTGTATTTATTTTTACGAGCACCATCACATGTATATCGCTATCTGTCGAGTCTCCCCGCCGCGGTCAAAACCCCGGTTGACATTGTTGCGAACCTTCTTTGAAAGCCCTTAAGGTGGTTTCGCAAGAGCTAATCTAAACATAGCATAACAAATATTACTATAAATAATGAAGTAGACCATTTTATTGTTTTTGTCCCGTTTTTTTATCACAGCCAATCTTTCCTGGAGGTGCCCTAATATAAAATTTCACATACATCACTAGAAACTAGAAGTGTTCAGCAGATTGCTCAGAACAGATAAAATGAAAGCGGTATATTTTGTAAATATCACTTAAAATTTTAATAATTAATCAATCGATTAGGAATGAAATTAACTTATTTCCTGGATTGGATAAATGTGAACTGTTCCAACCATATACTCGCTCTACCATGAGGAATTATATCTAAGTACAATTATCCTTCTATTGTGATATAGTAATAGGATAATTCCGGTAAATTGTGTTATCGTATTGAAATTATACCCTGAAATCAGGAGTTGTCCAAATTGAAAATATTGAGTGTAAAAATGTTCATTTCTCATATATGAGTGATTATCAACTTTATATGGTTCCCACAATGTTGAGAGGACTTTGTCTTATTTTTTGTCAGAGGATTTTCTAATATATTGTTATATAATACTAATGTTTTTAAACCTTCTTATCAAAAGAAATCTTAATTCGCCACACGTTGGGCCGTCATGTATTATATATTCTATAACTTATGATTGTAATCGTTAAGCATGTATAACAAACTCTATCAAAGGGTAGGGTTCAATTGCGCCATTCAAATTTACTCTAATTATTGAATTGTGAAATTAAATTGAACAAGCTTATGATTTCAGGAATTTTTTTTTAATTAGGTATAGAAGTTTTTTAACAGAAAATGTGCTACTTATGAATAAATACAATTTTTTATGACAATTAAAAAGTTTGATTAATTACTCAGCATGAATGCATTCCTCAATTTAGAAATAAAATCCTAATGAAATTTTAGAGTTCTCTAATAAAATATTTTAAAACGGTACCTTCTATTGTCTAAGTTTCTATTCACTTCAAATTAATCTTCACTCTCAGTTTGTTTCTGTTCTAGTGTCCAAAATATTATTGACGATTCTTAAAATCACCCGCAATGTCTCAATTTCCTCCCCAAATATATATCCTTTAACTGGATGTACGATTATCTTCTATCTTCTTAGTATTATTATGAAATTGGTTTAAATGTCTTTGTTCATTAAATATAAATGTTTTATATCCTCCCTATTGTCGAAATAAATTACAATATCACTTGCCCTTTTTTTTACATCCGCATGACTTTCTCCTCGATATACAATTATCTTCAAATTACTATTATTATTATAAAATTGGTTTAAATTTCTTTCTGCAGTACTTTAAATATCGACTCTTTAATCGTCCTTATTGACGAGATCAATTATAATATCACTTCCAGCTTTGACGTTTTAAAATTCACTGACGTTTTTTTTTAGTTTTATAAATTAGAATATATAGAGATGAAGATTTTTATACATATATATATTAACATAACTTACTTACTATTTATTAAAAATTCCTGATATCCCTTGCATAAAACAACATATTTACTAACTATATAAAAATTTAACGTGTTTCTTTTAAATCACATTCTAATTTCGACGGATTCTTTTGAAATTGATTACCATAAATCCACTTAAACAAACATGTTTGTTATCTTTATGGATTTTTCCGCATTTACATGGAATGCCCCTTTTATCCTTTGAGCGTTTCTTGAAGATTCGATACGGTTCATAAGATTAATTAATACAGAACTACTCAAGCGATTTCGTAATTTCTGTGTTGTTTCTTCGATTATCTTATCTTTGGCCCTACATTTTGCTTCCAATATAGTGACTGCTACTTTTAAATCGGACAATGTTTTCGGTACAATGCTAGAAACTTGTTTTACCAAGAGTGGGTTTATCGTTTCTGAATTGCCGCATCTCTCATATATATAACTAGCTCTCCTTTCTCAAGTAAACATAAAATATAATACTGTACACTTGAAGTTAAAATAATTCCAAATAGAACTGATATACAGACCATAAAGACAGTAGCAAAATATTCATTTTATTAAAATGAATTACTTTTATTACAAGACGTATTAGTCCGAAGGAATGTAGATTATTATTATTTAACTCGATTAATCATGTATTACATTATAAAATCATCTTTTCCCATATTCTTTTATTCCCTATTATATTTATTATATGAGGAAGCACCTTTTTGATAAACCAAAGCAGTATGTATCTCCAGATAGTTTAAATTTTGAATATTAGCAGTTTTATTAATTTCGTCACAACGTCAATGCATTCAAAAAAATAGATTCAAAGTGCTCATTATATTTGCTGGATGGTTCATACTATGAGAATATATTCTCATTCCTCATAAAACAACAATGTTCTTTCTTATAGTATTGTTCAATGATATTTAGTATTTTCTTAAAATAATGTGCCTACTATGTATCAAGATTATAAAATGAAACAGCGACGCGAAGTCCATCTAGTTAAATTCAGGCGAAACTAATTGGTATTCATTGTAGATCGCTACCTTCTAAGAACAACAAAATAGATATTTACATTTCAGCCTTGTAAGGATTTCAGTATCTTTTATTTGTGGTTAATCATTTGTTAAGATCGGTGTAACAGTTAACTGTTCTCTTAGTACTTACTTCATCTAGAAGATGTCACAACAACTGAGGATATTATAATTGGTTAGATATGAAAATTGGAATTCAAGTTATATTCTGTGGTTATATTCAACCTTCATCAGAAGTTCTATTTCTAGTCTGCTTTTCTTTGGTGTATACATGATAAGAATATAAATTTAAATGGAATGATGTTCGTTTTAAACCAATTATAATATCCTCAATTGAAGCACTGACAGCTTCTAGATTACATACGAAATATTTATTATGTTGTACTTGCCAGGTAGAGATCTACAATGATAACCAATTGAGTTCACCTGACTTTTACTAGATGGACGTTGCATTACTGTTTCATTGTATAAACTTGATAATTAAAACCATTATACACGGTGTACCAACGAAAGGTATCCACCATAAATAACTGTGGAGATAATAGCTTACTAAAAAAGTGGTAATATACGTCGACGTTGATTTCAAAGGGGACACATTCTACAACAATACATCACCCCTCAACCCTACACAATCACTCCCGTAAAAAATTTCAAGGGAGAGTAGAGTATACCTCTTTTGTAATACTTTTAAATTTTATCTACAATGGTCTATAATTTTTTATAAAATTTATCAATGGGTTTGTGAAAATTTTGTATTTTAAAAATAAAAACACGAAATTAAAATGATCTCTTATTTATTATTAACAGATGATTGTTAGTATTAGCCAAATTCAAGATACTGGATAGCACACAAACTAATTAGTACTAAGTAATAGTTTTTTGACAAAAAATTTATCTTTTTCGTTTGGCGCTCTATCAATAAATTATTATTACGCATCCATTTCGTGCACGTGCAATAAAATTTGAGGTACATTTACTTACTACATTGCGTTGTTAAAATGATGTATACCATTCAGCAGAGAATAGAAATTGTGCTAGAGCCACAGGCATATCTAAACATAATCATCCAAATAAAAACATTGGTCATCGGTATGTTTCAAAGTTGATAAATGAATTTATAGAAATCGGTTTTGTGGGAAACAGAAAACACGAACATCAGCGACCGGTCAGGAATGAAGCAGTCAAGGTGGCAGTTTTGGGTTACTTGCAGATTGATAATACCCAGTCGATAAGGAAAATAGCTCAGGTTTCTGGTGTTCTTCGAATTTTAAAGTCCTACAGATTTCTATGTAAAATACGATTGGTACAAGAATTAAATAAATATGATCACGGCAGTTAATTGGGGGTAATGACAATCTGCTATACCATTAGTGTTTTAAATGAAACTCAATGTTTCTAGCTAATTCCACAATATAATGAAAATTGTTGAAAATTCTAAAAAATTGACAATTGTTTCGATAACTGAATATCAGTTACAAAATCCGATAAGGGGAACACAACTGTCATATGGACAACTGAAAATTATAATTCAAAAATATAGAACTTTATAGAATGAGCGATGTAAAAGTTTTTAGAGCAGACCCAACAAAGAAGTTTTCTAATAATGTAAGGGATATTGTTAATAATCTAATTATCTTTTAAGTGATTACGAAAAGAGGTCAATGATAAATAAGAATCCTCATTGTCCACAATTATATGGAACCGTTAAATTACATAAAATAACGAAACCAATTAGACCTGTAGTTTCTTATGTTAATACTCCTAATAATATATTGGCAAAGAAGCTTAACGATATACTTAATAGTTACGGATATGCATCTAAATACTCAATTAGAAATTCTATAGAACTAATCAAAAAATTGAAAGCATTCAAATTACAAGATAACTCTAAGCTTATTTCATTTGACGTTACTAATATGTTCACTAAAATGCCTCCTAAAGAATGTCTAATACTAGAAGATAAAAAAAATATTAATCCAGCAATAATATCAGATATACTTAATTCATTTGATGTATGTATTAATCAGAATTATTTCACTTTTGACAATAACATATATATTCAAAATGAAGGTTTACCAATGGGAAGTCCTATATCACCTATTTTGGCAAACATTTTTATGGATAGTTCAGAAAGAAAAATCTTTGAAAGTGATATTTCAAAAAATGTTTTATTTTGGTATAGATATGTAGATGACATATTAGCTTGTTTTATAGGTAGTGAACGACAATTAGCTATATTTTTCAATCACAATAATAATTTAAACCCAAAAATTAAATTTACATTAGAAGTTAAAGAAAATAACTCAATCAATCTTCTTGAGTTGAAAACTCAAAGAGTGAATGTGCTTGATTATTCAATTTACCGAAAACCAACACACACTGATGTGACAATTCTATATAGTTCCAATCACCCCATGTCACATAAACTAGCGGTATATAATTCAATGATACATAGAGCATTTTCAGTTCCTATGAACAAATGTAATTTTGATAGAGAGATTAATGCTATTAGACAAATAGCAACATCCAACGGTTATCCATTAGATATGATAAATAAAAAAGAGGAAAAAGTGGCATTACAACTAATATTTCCTAAACAAACTGAAGAAATAAAAACTTATAGAACCATCACATATGCAGGAAATATTTCTAATAATATCTTTAGCAACGAATACAACAATATCTTTTAAAACAGAAAGTAGCGTAAGTACAAAATTGTTAAATGTTAAAACAAAAATACCAACATTAAAGAAATCAGGTATATATAAACTCAAATGTCCAGAATGTAAAATGCTGTCTATTTGGGTCAGACCCTTTGAAATTTTGAAATCCGATACAGTGAACACTTACGGGCTAACAGATTGAAAAAACCAGATAAATCCCATTACGCAAAACCTCTACTTGACACCAAACATTCATTGACACCTAACACAAAACTAGAAGTACTACATATTTGTGATAAGAAACAAGAACTGGATTTCCTTGAAGAGTTGGAAATTAGAAGACACTTAAGAAACCCACATGAACAGACAAATCTAGGGAGTTCTTCACTATTAAACTGTCTTCCTAAGTGATAATTGTAAAGATCAGCAGACATAGTTTCCTGGTTTTCTATATGACTGCCCAGTTATACTGATCATAAATGTGAAAAAAAATATCCAGGATTTCCCCCATATCTAAGCTTTGAAATTTGTATTATCATATCTTCTTTTTTCTTCTATTAATAGATATTAAGTCAATCAAAAGGTAGGTAATGTCATAATGCCTGGTCTAGCCAGAAATAACTATTGAACATCAGGTAGGTATCAAATGAAATGTAACTTCTGTCATTTTGACGATGATATTTAGTATCGAAACAATTGTCAAATTTCTTAGAATTTTTAACAATTTTTCAATATATTGTGGAATTATCTAGAAACAGTTAGTCTCATTTAAGATCAATAAAAATGTTTACAACAAGAACCTTGCATTATTCAGACAAAAAAGAGGATCAATGTTACATCTGCTTTTCACACAAGAATGGAGGTATATCCACAAATGAATAAGAAAGCCACGTGGACAAAAAAGACAAAGCGTGAGATCAGAAAAGTAAGATAAGGTACTAGTGGAGAAGTTATTAACAATGAAATTGCAAGCAAAAGAGCTGTCTCCGTTTTTGCCTGCCGGTAAAATTTACCCTATCTGTGATGCGAGAAAAGTATTGGTTAACACCAAAGAAAGTGTTTTTAAATGAAACTCACGGTCTCTAGTTAATTCCACAATATATTAAAAGTTATTGAAAATGCTTAAAAATTGACAATTGTTTCGATAAATCAATATTTTATTATATTGTGGAATTAACTAGAGACCGTGAGTTTAATTTAAAAACACTAATATGAGCATATTCCACGAAGAAAGGGTCGAGACAGTTAATTTCACCAAAGAAAGTCTCAATTATTGATATTTTTTGAGTAATTGTTACGTTTTTTCAGTGAAAAAAACATGAAAAACGGGTTTTTACAAAAAAACATCCTGTGAGTATGTCCTTATTCATTTTCAGTTCATCAAAGCCAATAAAACGGGTGCTATGGTACCAGAAGTATCGCATTTTGGTAATTTTTGGAGAAACTTGAGTTTGTTAGCATGCTCATTCCTCGAGTGTAAATAAGTGACCCATTTTATGATTGGATATAGTTCAGGGCATCTCACGGCTGAACCCTATTGAATTTTAGCTCACCAGAGCCAGTACAACGGGCTCTATGATACCGGAAGTACTACATTTTGGTCATTTTTGGACAAATTTCGATTTGTTAGCACGATACATCCTCCGAAGTGTTTATAAATGACCAATTTTATAATTGGATATTGCTCAGGGCGTCTCATAGATGAACCATATTGATTTTCAGCTCACCAGTGCCAGTATAACGGGTCCTATAAATCCAGATGTACCACATTTTTGGTAAGTTTTGAAGAAATTTCGGTTTGTTAGCAGGACACAGCCGCCGGAATCAGAAAAAATTTAATTTTAATCTTGAGTATAATAATACCAATCGACTTTTAATGGTGAAACAAAGTGATATTGCCAATCAATAACAAATTAATTGTTTTATTTCAATGAAAATTGACAATAATTAGATTCATTGATCATTACTTACTACTGTAAAACTTATCAATCAAAATTCTCCTATTTTCAGCCAAGATGTAATCATATTTTCCGACTGTCAACTCTAAAAACCGCAAAAACTCCTATCTTCTCTAAGAATAATAAAATAACAATAAAATATGTAATGCAAAGTGTACATTATGTGTTTTTAAATGAAACTCACGGTCTCTAGTTAATTCCACAATATAATACAAGTTATTGAAAATTCTAAAAAAATGACAATTGTTTCGATAATCAATATCATCGAGACAGTCAATTTCATGTACATTATGTGTTTCAAAAAGTACGTCAATCTTTATAATGAACCAAAACCGAAACAGTTTTATGTCCTTCCGTAACAATTGACAGATCGTCCGCGATATGGTATTTTTTTTCTCCGAATGTATTGGTTCTGGGAAAAAACTTAAGCATTAAGAAATGTTTTTACATAAACAGGCATTTTAAGTAATATTTTTATTTCATAAAAGTAAGTCTCGAAAAAAAAATGATAATAAATAAGGCAATGGTTGCTAATTTCACCCCCTTGTAATGTAACAGGAATGTTGAAACAATACCGATGGTTAGGTCTTTGCGATTGCACGGAATTTAAAAAGATTTCAAGTTTCTATTTTCACTAATATTTGAAAAATAAACTGAATTTACTCACCACCTTGTAAGGGTGATATCGCCGAACTGGGTGGGCTGAGCAAATCTTGTTATCATCATAATTTGATACGGGCAATCACCTCCTGAATTTTGTCGCATGTATTTATAATAGGGTGTTAAAGAATTATGTGAAATATTTTTCGTTTTTCACTTTCTTCTTAGTATGGTATGCACACTACTTACAAACACATCGTATATTTATTTGTTGACAAAATCGAATATATAAATTTAAATTCATAAGAAAATTTCTAGTTCATTCAAATTATGCAAAGATTGATTATGAGAAGTTCACAAACGAAAATAATTGATGGTTATAAAACGTCTTTTTCTTTTAAGAGGCAAAAATAAAATTTCATTCCTTCTCAATTAATTATTCTTATATTGTCCGCATTATTGTCGGCGAAGTTTTGAAAAGCATTGTTATAGGGCGGCATAATACCACAAAACCTTTTTATCAAACAATATCTCGAATAAAAATCAATATTAACTCTATAAGCTGGGATGAAAGCCCTTCATAAAAGGTTTATAAAAGCTTTGTTCAAATGGAAATATCCGTGAAGCGTGCCGAGGTTTTTCAGGGACGGTATAATACTGTTTTTAGTCACAGTGGTCAATTCAGTTACAGAAATTATGTAAGTACACATTATTACAATTTCTTATTATTTCGAACGATCAATAATCATGAAAATGAACCAAACTTCAAATAATATTGAACGATGGAATAAAACAATTTAATTTGTTTAAATTTTCATTTATTTGAACTAATGTTCAATTCAAACTGGTTGACGCGTTTCACTAACACAGTAGCTATCTCAAAACGTATGAAGGTGTAATTTAAAAATGTTGTCATATATACAGTGCATAAATACAGAATTCTATTATACTAATGTTAAGAAAGGTATTGATAGAAATTACCTGGAAAATAATTCACTACAAACATTCCTAAGCTATTCTCTAGGTAAAAAGGTTTAATAAAGGAGAGTGATTGATAACTATTTGGCCGTTAAGAAGGTTACCTGAATATTTATTTTTGTTTATCTCAAGAGCTTCTAATAAATTTAAACTAAAGGATTTACCGACTACATGTAAAATTTCGGTCGAAAATGTGTTGGTTTTTTAATAAATGATTTGAATAGTTAGATTCTAATTTTTTGTTGTTTGTGTTCCGAAATTCTAGTTATAAAATTTCTAAAAGTTCTACCGATATACATTTTATCACAGTTGTCATTACCACATTTTAAGTTATAAAGTCCTAATTTCTTTAATTTTGAAGATTTAGATTTATTATTTTCAATGAGTTTGGATAAATTAGAATCAGTTTAAAAGGAAATATTCATGTCTAAAGTTTATTATTTTTTTATCAGAAGGGGATACTTGTTCTGTCTGTTGTTTTATCTTTTTATTTATGGTATTGCCAATTAAATTTGGATCGTAATTATTATCAACTGCTATTTGTTTTATGATATTTAATTCTTTGTTATAATTATTAGTATTTGATGGGACTGTTAAGAGTCTGTGTAACATACTATTAAAAGCTGCTAGTCTATGAATGAATGGGTGGACCGAACTATAATGTATTGTAATATCTGTATGTGATGGTTTATGAAATATAGAAAAATCATGTTCATTATTTATATTTGAAATAGTAAGGTCTAAAAAGTTTATAGACTTATTTTGTTCAACCTCTACGGTATATTTGATATTATTGTGAATTGAGTTTATGTAAGTAATGAAACTGTCCAATTGTCTATTTGTACCGGTGAAGCTAGGCTAAAATGTCGTCTACATCTCGGTGCCAGTACATAATTTTTTTACTAAGGGGGTGTTTATGAATTATGTTTTCTATATTATCCATGAAAATTTCTGCTAGTACGGGGCTGAGGGGTTTGCCAATAGCCAAACCATCTTTACTACTATAAACCTCTACATTGAAATGAAAATAATTTTGATTCAAACACACTTTTAATAAAGTAGTGATATCAGAGTGAATTATAGGATTAACATTATTGTATGTGAGCAAGCTATCAACAAGAGTTTCTTTAGGAGGTATACTAGGGAATAGATTTGTTACATCGAACGAAATGAATTTAGAATTATGGGGTAGTATTATATTTTGAATATTATTAATTAAATCCGTTGAGTTTTTAACTGAAAATGGAGGTTTGAATGAGCAATATTTAGAAATGACATCTATGAGAATCTTTTAAATTGTGAATGAAGGTGCTTTGAAATGTGAAACAAGAAACAACTGGTCTGATTGGGTACTCCTTTTTATGGAGTTTAATTAATGAATGAGTTCAGGGTGTTGCGGATTGGGTAAAAATAATTTATGTTTTCCTTTATAGGTAATTATTGATTTAGTGTCATCTACTGCTAATTTTATTTCTTCCTGAAATTTATTACTTGTGTCTTTTTTAAGGGTATCAAAATTGCTTGCCTGAATAAAATTGTAGGTTTTTAATATATAATCTTCTTTAGGTAATGTTATTACCGTATTTATTTTATATACTTTTGTGAAAATAAGACTAATTGACTTTGATTTTTGTTGAATTGATTTGGCGACTGATAATTGAAAGTTGGGTTTGTTAATCTCGACAAATTCTTTTTTAATAATTTCTGAAGCTTTATGTTTTGGATTAGAATGATTTGGAAAGTTATACAAATTGATTTCTGTTTCTATACCTAGTTTGTTGAAGTTATCAAATGAACATGTGGGTTGAATATTATGTTTAAAACCTTTTGGTAATAATTGAGCTTATTTATCTGAAAAAATTGTATTTTAAAGATTACCGAATCTATTAAAAAATTTATGTTCTGACAATTTGGTTTATGGGTTCTTGAATACTGGTTTGTTATTTAATATAACGACTTTCAAAAAGTGCAGTGTGTACGCAAAATTTGTGATTCTTCGGGCAGTCTTCTAAAAATCATGTATTCCCTAGATACATGAAATTAACGACAGACAACAAGAGCAATTCAGCCCACAAAGCAAGTATCTATGGCAACGAAAAATGGTTAAAAGAAGAAAAGAATCTTCAGTGTAGTAAGAGATACATTTCTAGTATCTATGTTAAGGTAATTCATTCACAACTATCACATATACTACACCCCATAGAGTTTGACATTATAGATAGAGACATAAGAGATAAAATTAAAGTAATAATTCACAAAAAAGTACCTAGGACAAAAACGTAAGTTAAAGTCATTATTAACTAACATACCAATATCAAAAAACCCACGAACCAAATTCTCAGAACATAAATTTTTTCAATAGATTCGTCAATGTTTCAAATACGATTTTTTCAGATGAAGAAGTTCAATTATTACTAAAAGGTCTTAAACATAATATTCAACCCACATGTTCATTCGATAACTTCAACAAGCTAGGTATAGAAACAGAAATTAATTCGTATAATTTTCCAAATAATTCTAATCTAAAACAAAAAAGCTTCAGGAATTATTAAGAAAGAATTTGTCGAGTTTAAAAAACCCAACTTTGAATTATCAGTCGCCAAATCAATTCAACAAAAATGAAAGTCAAATATTCTTATTTTCACAAAAGCAGATAAAGTAAATACGGTAATAGCATTAGCAAAAGAAGATTATATATTAAAAACCAACAATTTTATTCAGGCAAGCAATTTTGAGACCCTTAAGAAGACCTAACTAATAAATTTCAGAAAGATATCAAAGTAGCAGTAGATAACGCTAAATCAATATTTAACGATAAAGAAAAATATAAATTATTTTCAACCAGTCCGCAGCACCCTGAACTTTATTCATTAATTAAACTCCATAAAGAGGAGTACCCAATGAGACCAGTTGTTTCTTATTTCACAACACCTTCATTCAAAATTTCAAAGATTCTTATAGATGTCATTTCTAAATATTGTTAATCAGTGTAGTGAACACATCCAGCGAAGAAGGTCACCTGCAAGAAGAAGCCGAAAAGGAAAACTTGGTCACTGATTCAAACCAGGTATTTCCAGAAGCCCTTGCCGCCGGACTCGCCTACCAACTGAGATTCTAATCTCAACCTATCCTTTATAGGACAATATTATTTGTGAAAAATGTGCTCTCACTAGAGCAATGTTATTTATGAAATTTCGCTCTTTATAGACCGATTTTATCTATGAAAATTGCTTGAAGCAACAAATAGTGTACAAGTTCAACTAGAAGTGCCATTACCATCCAGCCAACGGAGGATGGAATCTACTCAGGTGAATATAAACACTAACCTGCAGACAAAAGGGTCAGGAAACCTTCAACCGGGGAGGAAACTCCCTCCGGCAGTGAGTCCGCTGCCGGCTTTTTTCCGCTTTCCCCGAAAACTAACAACGAAGCAAACTTCTGCTTTGTCCTCTTCTACTCCACCAACAAAATGTCATCTTCAACGCGCTCACCCATCCAAACTCGGAGCCAAAAGGTGCCATCGATCTCTTCTCACGAAGAGTTCCCACCGATGGTATCTACACCAGCTCCCGACTACGCATCCTTGTATGCTGAAAAAGTTGAAGAAATGGCCGCACTCCGGGCCCAAAACCAAGCCCTCATGGACAGACTCGACAAAATGATGGAGAGAAGCGACCGACTCGAATCCCTATTCATCTTCCAAAACCCACCAACCAACTCAAAATCACCAACCAACCCTCCTAAATCACCAACCCACTGTCTATGCTCCTCCAGGTCCCGTTCCGTCCATTCCGCTCAAACTCACCAATCTGTCGTCTCAATTCATTCATCCCCACGCACCAATCAACAACCCACCAACCGTCAAGAACAAGAAGGGGACTTCACTCTCTTGGGAACCAAACGCAAGAGAGACCGAAGAATCCCCACGCCACCACCCCCAACCACTCAACAACAGCAACCGCCCCGACAACAGCAAACACCACGACAATTACCACCTCAGACCCAACAATCTAGACAACCTCGACAGCCGCAAACAGACCCAACCCTACAAACACTTAATATACGAAACCTCCCCGCCAAATACGTCTCTCAGCGAGAACTTTACAGCTTGCTCAACACCTGGGAGGCGAAATCTATTACCTAAAGGCCAATTCAAACAGGATCGCGCTTCTGAAAATCAGGTCTAACATCCCCCACGAAGAATTTGCGGAAAGGCTTCGCAACACCCTCGGTGACGACCAAGTCACCATCATCCGCCTTAGCCCCATCCTCCAAGACCGTCTTCGCTCCAGGTTCCGCAAACCTACATTCTCCTTGGTCTGCAGAAATATGGACACCACCATCTCCGATAAAGAATTCGAGGACATCCTCGCAGACATCAAGTTCCCTGCCACCAGGTCCTGGCGCATCATGTCCCGCCGCCATGGCAAAATAACTTCCATGTTTCGGATTCTTACCGAATCCGAACAAGCCTACCACATGGCCCTTACGAGGGGCCTCCGCTTCCACGGCCTCTCTCATCAATGCGAGGCCTCCAATCGCTCCGACCCTCTACCCGCAGTATCAAAATACTGCAACAGGTGCTCCAGCACCGGCCACCTCGCAGAATCCTGCAGATCCAAGCCGGTCTGCCCCTCTTGCGGAGCAACCGACCACAAATCGAACAATTGCCCAAAGGCAAACAACCCGTCATGCAAAAATTGCGGTGGTCCACACTCCGATTTCCACCCTCGATGCCCCAAGCGGCTAGAAGCACCGAAATCCGCACAAGAGATCGCGCCCGTGACTCTTGAATAACCACAGACCCCCTACGACTTGACCACCGACTCCAAGATCTTAATCGAGATCTTGGCTACGACCATTATGAACGCCGTCCCGACTAGCCGTGGCCTAGTCGCCGAAACGCTCACTCATCTCGTCCCCTCCTTCTACGGGTACAATTGTACCGTAACAAGTAGTGCTGGCAACCCCGTCCACTTTGCATTCAGAACCAAGAGACCAAATTAAGTCATGGACTTCACAATCGGGACCGTGAATTGCCAAGGTCTAGCCAGGAAGCGACATCTTCTCAAACATCTTCTGCACTCCCAAAACATACAAGTACTTTCTACTACAGACACTCTTTTAAAAAACCCTCCTCGCTTCACTGGCTACACCACTTTCCACCTAGACAGAAACTTCTACTGTCACGGCAACGGACTTCTCGTCCGAAACGGACTCCCCGCGTCACCACATCCACTCCCTGCACTTCTGTCTCAACAGAACTTGGATTGCATAGCCATCGACATATCGTGGAATAACACCACGACGACATTCTTCTCCTACTACAAACATCCCAATCAACCATTATCAATCGACCTTCTCGAATATGCATCCTCTCTACCCCGAGCCATAATAATGGGTTACTTAAACTCACGCAATATACTGTTCGGGGACACATTCACCAACCTCAACGGCAGACAACTCGCCGACCAACTTGTCTCACTTCCCCTCTCGCGGATTAGAAACAGTAATCCAACACTAATAAGTCACCTCGGCTCTTCCATAGTCGACCATATAATCTGCACTGACAGATTACTCCACCATATAGACGATGAATGCTCTATAGGCGACCCCGTCTCCTCCGACCATGTTCCGCTACTGGTCAAAACCACATTACACAGCCCAATACCACCACCATCAACAAACTTCACCTTTCGCGATTTCAAAAAAGCCGATTGGAATTCCTTCGCAAACCACGTCTCAACTAATTTACCACAACCCATCATTCATCAGAATACTGATGACATAGACAATCACGCAGAAGAATTCCAATCCCTCTTAATCGATGCACAAGACATCGCCGTTCCTCTCACCACCGTACACACCAACTACCACGCCCTTCCGCAAAGAATTCTGCAAAAAATTCGTCAGAAAAGACAGTCATACAGGTTATACGTCAGCACTCGAGACCCCGCCGTCAAAACACAATGGAACCGTCTCAACGCCCAGGTTCGGAAAGAAATCAATGCTGAAAAGCAGAGAAAATGGAAGGCCGAAACAGCCTACGCGTGTTTTGGCAAAAATTCAACCGCCTCGTCGGCCTCAAGAGAAAGGTTGAATCACATCTCGAAGTGCAAGGACAGAAGATCTACACATCCGAAGACAAAGCCACCGCCTTCAAAGATAACCTACAAACCGTCTTTTCACCCCCTGACAATCCAAGATTTCTTCGGGGCTTTGCCATCGAAACAGACCACCTTACCCGCAATATAACACGAAGCCCACATGTCCATATTCCGCTAAATGAGAACTCTCCACTTCTAACACCCTTCACAGTCGAAGGAGTTCAGCTGGCGTGCCGAGCGGGGAAAAACAGTGCCCCGGGGCACGACGGAATCTCGAGACAGGCACTGAAAAACCTGCCGGAAGAGATTTTTCCACCGCTCTGCGCTCTGCTGAACGCCTGCCTGGCATTATCTTACTTTCCTTGTTGTTGGAAATCAGCCAACGTAGTTCTCATCCCCAAACCCGGCAAAGACCCCACAAAGCCTGAATCATACCGGCCCATCTCATTAATCAGCGTCCTAGTTAAAGTCCTTGAACGATTGTTAAAGGAAAGAATCTGGGACTTCTGTACCGAAAACAATATAATTCCGGCATTTCAATTCGGATTCAGGCCGGGCCACTCTTGTCAGAACGCCACCACCAACCTTCAAACAATCGTCACCGAGCTTTAAATCAACGATGCTGTTCTGCCGCCATCCTCATGGACGTTCAGAAGGCTTTCGATCAAGTCTGGCATGCCCGACTAGTGAGAACGCTACTGAGCATCCGACTGCCAAACCTAATCGTCAAATTAATATATTCCTATCTCACTGACCGATCGATCAGAGTCAAAGTTGGTTATAGCATATCCGATTCTTTTACACCCCTAACCGGCGTTCCGCAGGGCTCGATACTCGCTCCTCTACTATATATAATTTATACATATGACACACCAATTCCACGACACCCCCGTGACAACATTCAACTATATGCGGACGATACCGCACTAATCATTTCTGCCACAGATATTCGCTCTCTCAACATTCGATCCCAAAATCTACTGACCCAATTTTCTAATTGGTGCAGGAAATGGCGGGTGACTCTCAACCCTCAAAAAACCCAAGCCATCGTTTTCCAACACCCTGATACCAGGAGCGAAAGACTTCTACCCACAAACTTCCGCCTCGTGCTCTGGGGTGATCAACTCGAAATCCGCAGGGAAGTCGTCTATTTGGGAGTGAAATTCACTTAAACTCTCAACTGGACGCCTGACCTAATGGACACTTTAAACAAAGTCCGACGGAGAGTTAATCTTCTCAAGGCGCTTGGCGGCAGCTTCGGACGTACTCACCCTACCACCCTACTTCATACGTATAAAACATACATCCGTCCAATAATCGACTATAGAGCTAACGTCTATTGCACCCTCCCCAACCGTCTTGCCAAAAGACTCCGAACTTGTGAGCAGTCAATCCTAAGATACTGCCAATACAAGGCTCCATACTCTCCCACCAACACAGTATATGTCAATATCGACATCGAGCCCCTTCTACCACGCCTAAACAATTTACAAGCCCGATACGTTAGTCGTACTATCGAATCGGGCAGTGAAATCGCCAAAAACCCTCTTCACACACCGTGGGTCAGTAGTGTAGCTATGCGGGTTCTGACTCACTACTTCGAAAAAGGTCCGCTAGGCGACGGTGGCGCTGGGGTCGGTGGCGCTGCGTTGACGCTGTCGGCGGTGTCGTCCATTTTTTATCCGTCGGCCATTTTTTTATCCACTAGATTTCGCTAGATGGCGCGCTTCAATTTTGCAGATTTCTTTTTTAGATGTCTGTTGTCCATTTTTTATCCGGTAAATTTGTGCATGACGTAACCGAAAAATTTTTTTGGCTTTAGTGAGATTCGAACCCACAACCTCATCGTTCCCAGCCTACACCGCTACATGTATGCTATGAGGATTCCTACATTATAGTAAAATATGCCGTGACTTATTATATTATTAGACGGATAACACACATCAGAAGTCTATCAGACAGATAGCAGAGGGTTAACAGAATGGATAACAAACACACCTCAGGCTCACATCAGTTTGACTGTGCTAGTACTAACAAATTTACTGCAACCCTCTGTTTATATGAATTATTTTCCAAGAAACAAACAAAAGAGCAACATATTTACAGATACTGGTATTAACGGATATCCATCGTGATAGAAGAGGACATCTAAGACATCAGGCTTGCACCCAAGTAAATTAATATAATTGAGCTGCTCTTCAAAAAGAATGCTACGCTAATAGAAAAATCTTGAAGTAATGATTTCACAACTTTGTCATACACTGAATGTCATTTTTATTATAGATGCGGTGAAACAAGAACCTACTTTACAACTGAAGCAGAGGGTTAGCAGACACACATCACAGGGTTAGCACACATACATCACAGAGGCATCAGACATTCACCACCGTTATACGTTTAACATTTTTGGCATCAAACAGTACTCTTTGAAACAAAATATCAGGAATCTTGTATTTCCGAATGTCATTATGAATCACCCCAAATATTTAGAGGGACGTATGATACTGATAGCGATATTATTAATTTTCATAGACATTATAGCTATTTATAATTTAATTACTTAATATAATTAAGCCGCTCTTCAAAAAGAATGCTACGCTAATAGAAAAATCTTGAAGCGATAATTTCACAACTTAGAGGTACAGTTTTATGGAATATTACTTTTCGTTAAAATAGCTATTCTGAAATATTGGTATAATTTGAAACGTTAATAATAAACCAGCGACTAATACCAAAATGTGATAACACTTTCCCCAACTTGATTATAAAAATAAGAATTTTACTAATGGAACCCACAAAATGTTATTCAAATATTGTGATTTGTCGGTATAAGAGAGAGAAATTACGGTCGACGGGCAGGTAACATTTTATCTGAAAAATAACAATGACATTCTCGGAGGCTCGAATCACCCGCTGTGTGTTACATAAAATTAGGTTCATAACAGTCTACTAAGATCTTTTTCAATACACGATGTTAAAAATATATTTGCATCATTATTCTGCGGAGATATCTACGCAAATATACGAGGTATATTATGATTAAAATAGATATATACATGGGGTGTTTGTAATTATTAAGACTGTAGAAATATGTAGATATAAAAGTTAATGACACACACACAGTTTAGTAGTCGTATTTTGATTGGGGTGTCTACGTAAATTATAACAAATATATGTCTGAATATGATACTGAGAAACCATCAACGTACATACTCTATACAGAAGCGAATAATTTGTATGAGGAGACAATGTATGAACATTTACAGTACGATGACCTCGAAAATGATATTGAAAAATGATGAAGAGTTTATAAAATCCATTACAGTTGATTCTCCAGAAAGTTATATTCTCAAAGTTGATTTGACGTATCATATCAATTTGCATAATCTACATAAAGACTGTCCTCCGAAAACCGCAAACCCCACGGCTCAAAATTAGCAAAATTATTGACCACTGTACACGATTAAAAGAGTGTTATAGGTACTTTACTATAGGAATTTAAAGCAGACAATAGAACATTGGTTGGTATTGAAAAAAGTTCACAATTTTTTGAAATTTAAACAATCCACATGTCTAAAACGATACATCGAATTAAACAATCAATTGAGGACTTAAGCTGTGAGCGACTTTGAAGAAAGATTTATGGATGAACAATGCTGTGTTTGAAAATGCAAGGAATGTATATGCAAACATGGAATTTGTATCTTCCCATGATGGTCGTTACGGTGCTAAAAATCTCATTTCTAGTCTGCGTTATCGCAATAGAACAATTTTCAATGATGATCCTACTCTAAGGACAATTAAAAAATCTGCATTTTCAATAAACCAATGTATGTGGATATGGAAATTCTCGATATTTCCAAAACTGGAATGTACGGCTTTCACTATAATTTTATGCTTCCAACAATGGGAGTAGGCAATTGTAAGCTATTGTACACCGACACTAACAGTTTTGCTTACCAACTTACTTGTAACGATGCATATAAACATTTAATTGACGCAAACATTGACAAATCTGATAAATAAGACTACTACACTAATAATCCATACAATATACCTAGAGTTAATAAAAAGTATTATGCGTAATGAAAGATGAGTCTAATGAACAAATCATCACACATTTTGTTGGTCCAAAATGTACGGTTACAAAGTTCAGTGTGGGGGTAAAGTCGTTAAAGAGTTAAAACATGTGTAGTAAAAAATAACTTTTGATGATTATGTCGATTGTATGAAAAATTGGAAACAGATGACAATTACTCAAAATACGATACGTTCCTTTGCCCATAATGTGTATAGTGTTGAACAAACCAAAATCGCGTTGAGTCCTCACGATGATAAAAGGAAATTACTTCATAATTCTTTAGATACACTTCCGTGGGGAATAGAATAGTTTTTAGGAATGACTACTACTACAAGATAATTGCATTAAAAACATAACTTCAATTCTAACTTTTATAACTGAAGTTCATTTACCACATAATTTATTATTGAAATATCGCTTATCATTGAAAGAAGCAGATGATGATTATAAATTTTGTGATTGGTTTCACCAGCAT